>CM059231.1:10115321-10130321 GCA_030347435.1 Clarias fuscus
AATAATAATAATAATAATATAAAAGCTAAATACAGTAACTAAAATTTTGTGAAAAAAAATCTAGTCTAGTGTCTTGTAGGTTGTTTTTTTTCCCCTGGGAAAAAAAAATCTCTATATTTATAATATATATTTATGAAAGGAGTCTCCAGTGTGAATGCATGTTACAGTCATGTGTCTAGCTGTGGGTTTTTTTTTAAACAGCACGAGTAATAATAGGACCATGTAATAAGCCTAACACACTTTATATATTTATATACATTATTTATATATATATATATATATTATACGTCTTTTTTTTTATATCAGTTTCAGTTAACATAGTTACTGTGGTTTGCCTTTACAGGGGACAGTGTAGGGCTCCAGACACACAGGACCACATTTACTAAGTGTGTTTATGTGTGTGTGGGTTTGAGTGTGTGTTAGTATCAGGAAGGCATACTTATTATTAAATACATAGTATAAATCAACAATGACAAAAAAAAAAGCGAACGTGGGTTTCTAAAAGCATTGGAACGGGCAAAGTAGATGAGCGAGTATAACACATTCTCAACACTTGTTCACTTAAACCCAACTAGCATTGAGTGTTTAAACCCTGCTCACATCGCCCCGCAGATCTCATTCGTTGTTAGTCGCATTGCAGCAAAACCGTTCATTAGATCGTGTTTTTGTTCAATACATTTCACATCCATTCAGATTACAGACAGCAGTAGAAACTCGAAACTGAATCATCTCCCATGAAATCAAAAAGAAAAAAAAAAAAGATGGCTTTCACCATCCAAGTGCTTACATTTTGTTCATTAAACTCAGAAGAAGAAAAAAGAAACATAATATACATACATTTAGTTGTTATGTGTGTACAGTATACAAATAAAAATTTCCAACTAAACTAAACTATACATTTATTTACAGGTGCTAATTTGGGGCACAGGAAAATAAGTACAGAAATTTAAAAAAAGGGACACACAATGACTCCAGGAAATCACAAATGACCACAAAAGGTACCACGAATCAGGCCCCAGAAGGTTTTTTTTTTTTTTTTTTTTTTTTTACAACTTTATGATGTTAGTTATTTTTTATATGCATATTATTTAAGTATTATACAGCAGAGAGGACAGGAGAGGTCAGTGAGCCTAGCGGAGAACACTACCGGCGTGAGGAAAGAAGAAATAAAGGACAGGTCTGCGTAGGAGGTATTTCACATAACAGAGTATCAGAAGTTGAAGTTCACTGCGTCACGTTTTAGATATTGCCGACGATGCACAGTGGTGTGGTTAAAATCGACACTTATTTACAACTACAATATACACGGTCGTTGCTGCTAACAGTTTATCTGTCTAACTGGACAAAGAGTCACTATCCTGCCGTGTGACAGAGTGTCCTAATGTGTGATTGGCTGCTCAATAGTGTGACTGATTCAGTTGGTGCAACCCAACTACCCTGTGATGCGAGTCAGTCATGTGGAGTGTGACTGACTAAACTAGTGTGTGACTGTCTGTCTTTCTCTCTAACTTACTCTTCTCTCATTTCATGCAACTCTTCAAGTCTGTGACTGTCCTGCTGTGTGACTGACTGTCCTGAGGTGTGACTGACTGATGTGCTATGACTGACTGTCCTGCTGTGTGACTGACTGTCCTGCTGTGTGACTGACTGTCCTGTGGTGTGACTGACTGTCCTGCTGTGTGACTGACTGTCCTGCGGTGTGACTGACTGTCCTGCGGTGTGACTGACTGTCCTGTGGTGTGACTGACTGACTGTCCTGCTGTGTGACTGACTGTCCTGCTGTGTGACTGACTGTCCTGTGGTGTGACTGACTGTCCTGCTGTGTGACTGACTGTCCTGCTGTGTGACTGACTGTCCTGTGGTGTGACTGACTGACTGTCCTGCTGTGTGACTGACTGTCCTGCTGTGTGACTGACTGTCCTGTGGTGTGACTGACTGTCCTGCTGTGTGACTGACTGTCCTGCTGTGTGACTGACTGTCCTGCTGTGTGACTGACTGATGTGGTGTGACTGACTGTCCTGTGGTGTGACTGACTGTGCTGTGGTGTGACTGACTGATGTGCTGTGGTGTGACTGACTGATGTGCTGTGTGACTGACTGATGTGCTGTGACTGACTGTCCTGCTGTGTGACTGACTGATGTGCTGTGACTGACTGTCCTGTGGTGTGATTGACTGTCCTGTGGTGTGCCTGATAGTCCAGTAGTGTGACTGATAGTTCTGTGGTGTGACTGACTGACGTGGTGTGACTGACTGTCCTGTGGTATGACTGACTGATGTGCTGTGACAGACTGTCCTGCTGTGTGACTGACTGTCCTGTGGTATGACTGACTGATGTGGTGTGACTGACTGATGCGCTGTAACTGACTGCCCTGTGGTGTGACTGACTGAGCTGTGGTGTGCCTGACTGTCCTGCTGTGTGAGTGACTGTCTTGTTGTGTGACTGACTGTGACGGACTGTCCTGCTGTGTGGCTGGCTGTCCTGCGGTGTAACTGACTGTTCTGCTGTTTGACTGACTATCCTGTGCTGCGACTGGCTGTACCGTGGTGTGAATAGCTGTCCTGTTGCGTGAGTAACTGTCCTGTGGAGTGACTAGCTGTCCTGCTGTATAACTGACTGTTCTGTGGTTTAAGTGACTGTCCTGTAGAGTTACTAGCTGTCCTGCTGAATGACTGACTGTCCTGTGGTTTAACTGACTGTTCTGCTGTGTGACTGACTCTTGTCCTATGACTGGCTGTCCTGTGGTGCAACCCGCTTGTATGCAGTGACTGACTGTCCATGGTGCACCTGACTATCTGACTGAGTGTTCTGTGATGTGAATGACAATTACCCGCTGTAATTAACTGTCCTGTTGCTATGTCCTGTGGTCCAACCCACTGTCATGCCATGTGAATGAGTGTGACTAATCGTGTCACAACGCATGACGTGGAATCAACATTTATAGGGTTGATTAGAAAATACTGCCAAAGTTTCTGAGCAAGATATATTTACAACCAGCAGCGGTATAACCAATCCACTCAAGTCTAAAGCCATGAGGCATCTGATTAAATCTAAAGTGTGTGTGTGTGTGTGTTAGTCTAGGAGTTTAAAGCCTTATATAAGATCATGCATTTGTCCTGCCTTGGGAAATGTAGCAGCTTAGATTATATGGATGTGCAAGATGTTTTCCGAGCCTAATCCTAATTCTAACCAAGTCTAAGCTAGTGCTGGGAAATAGAGTAGGATCTATAGTATAAATCTAACGTCATAGTGCGTTACCTGGGGTGTGTTCTGGAACTTTCTTAGCAAAACTTTTTTTTTTTCCTGTTTCCTATGTATTCAATGCTCCTGCATTCTTGAATTTTATTAATCAAAGAGGAAAATTAAATAATGTTCATATGGTTAAGAGTTCTGTATGGAAGGAGTCTCCAGTGTCAGTTCTGTTTAACAGTGGAATAGCAGGTTTTCTACCATGAGAGACTCTCAGGACAGGGACTGCTGCTGTTTTGCGCTTTCTTGGTAATATGACACACTCCTTGTTACTCATTAACATCAAATGAAAAGACTCTGGTCAGGGAATGACTGGTTACAGCTGCTATAATGTACATAATGAATTAACAATGTACTAATTAAATGTTATAATGCGAACAAAACGAACAGTTTCTCAGGAATTCAGCTGAACCAAACCACTACATCTTTAACCGTTTCGTATAATATCATTGGCTTCATTTGCCTTCAAGATTAGGACCAGTCCAGTCACTTTGACATACTGTACTATTAATAGACGGCATGCAATTCTGGAAATAGAAGGAACATAGAAATACTATTTATTATTAAGGCAACGAATGTTAATTAGGCAAATTCGTCTGCTTGGTTAGTTCATCTGACGAACTCTATATAAATAAACAACTTTATTTGAAATGCAGTAAGTCCTTCTAGTTGAGTTCTTTGTGTAATGTGGCGCGATATAAGCAGCTGGCAAATTGGTGAGAAAAAAAAAAAACACGCTGTTTCGTGGATGATGTTGCTGAGCAGTCAGGAAGCGGGGCAAATAAATAAAGTTTATAATGAAAGAGATCAAGCGGAGGCATTAAGAGAGCAGAAATGACCTGAGTCAGCTTCTGCTTCTAACAGAAAAGCGAGCCAAGACGCTGACACGTGCAAAACGTCAGAAGGAAAAAGAGAACGAAAAGAAATAGGGAAGTTGAGCATAAATCGCTAATAGGCAAAGGCACTCTAAGTTTCCTTTCAAGAGAAATTAATAGAAACAGAGAAACAAAGTACAACAAATGTGACGGCAGCTGTTTTTTTTTTTCTTTTCTTTTCTTTCTTTCTTACTCCGTCCAGGCATACAGACCGTTAGAGAGAGTCTACGAGAGGAAATTAACCAGCGGCTGCCATATCACGCACCAACCCTCGCTCTGATCGAGCCTTGGAGAAGGTCGGCGGCGGCGGCGGCGGCGCAGAGAGCGATCGAAAGCTTCTCGGATGAAGGAAGCAGAAGAAGCATGAGCGAGACGTGTATGAGCAGGTTTATCCAGCAGAGGGTGATGTGGAGCTTCAGAACGCACATGCACACACACTGCCGGGACGACACGAGCAGGAGGCAAAGGTAGGGGCCTAAACAGCACAGTCATGCTTCCCACAGCACCCACACTAGTCCTTTTCAGTCTCTGCAAAGAGAAATACAAATACAGTAACACAACATGAAAAATATGGAATAGAAAATTGTAATGATAACATATGATCACCGTACATGATTTTGAGGCTCTGTCTGTCTGTGGTCTGTGTATGGTCTCACGTTTAACTTCTAAACCTTCCGGGTTACACGACATGACACTGTATAAACCAGGCCAATGTTAAAACTGTTTGTTGAGAATGAAATAGCGAGAGAACTAATCTTCTAATACTAAGAGATACTCTGATCTGTATAGTAGTATGATAAGAGTAGCTGGTGCTATGTGCGGTTTACCTCCGAGCGCTTTGTCTTCACTTTCATCATTTCCTGGCGATGCCACATCCTCCAAAACCTCGCCTGTTTTAACAGATAAATTCACAAACGCAGCGAGATTAATATCAGTAAGTGCACTGACTGAACCTGGCTGTACAGAAGGATAGCAGACTACACGAGAAGTCGAGAAGACATCTTCTAATCTTACACAAATGTTCCTAACTTGGACCCTTTCTTGGATTTGCATTCGGAGCATCAGAGATTATTCACACAACATCAATACAAAAGAGTAGTGAGAATGCACCCAAGATACATTTCAGATGAGCTTCAGAGATGCAAATAAAACACTGCATCGGTACGATGACATCATAGTGCATAAGGTGTCTTGACTGACAACCGGCTGGCAAAATAATGCAAGCCAATATGTTCAAGTCAAACCGGGACTTTTAAACGTGCAGCGTTTTGAGAGTAAAAACTACACTAATGCACTGGATACCAGTGTAGATACGTTTAAAGTTAATTTCTGTACACTAGACTGCCTGCTTTAAAGGCTGGCCTCCCAGGAACTCCTTTGATGGCCAAAACATGTGGAAATGGTTTGGACAAGGTAAGGACTGTACAGGGGGTGTGGCAGTAACTCTAAGCCACAGACAGATGCTTCTCGTCCACACAGGGGCGGATCTAGGAAATTATTCATGGGGTGGCAACACTGAAGCAGGCATGGTTTTTGTGGGTTCAAGGAACGCTATTCTTATTTGGTGTATACACTAGGGGGCACATTTTTACATTGTCCTATAAAAATGAAATAAAGGCTGATGTGTGATTGACTTGAACCTGATGTCTGGATTGGAACGTCAGATAAATTAAAATACTCTTTTATTTTTAGAACACTAGGACACTAGTGCTGGGGTGGCAAATGGGATGGCAAGGCTTTTTCTTAGGGGGGCAAATGCCACCCCGTGCCACCCCGGTAGATCCGCCCCTACTTCCACAATTTGGCGACAAATCATTCGTCGATTTTTAAGGATCACAGGAACAGTTGCCGTCGCCTCCAAGTCACCTCAGGCGGGACCTTCATTAATGGCCGTATGCCCTTCTTTAAAACATCTGGACCGTTCAAACGTTTTAATGCGGCTCACCCCTTGTAATTATTATTTTCTTTTTCAGACAGCCATCATTTGGTCCAAAACATTTCAAAAATAACCATTTCATGGCTAGATAAACCTGAGCTGATTTGCATCATAAGCACTATACAACACTCTGGACTTAACAGGATCGCATGCAGTTAATACCTGACAGTCATAGTAGAAAGTGTACAACAGAAAGCGACACGAATAGAAGTAAAGTATTCCTCCTGTTGTAATGATTTTTTTTCTCAAAAGTAAAGAATTTTTGAACAGTAAAGTGAGCTGTGCTGAAGTGAACACCAGCTCCATGAAGAAAAGTCAAACTAGCTAGCTTTCTGACTTAGCTAAATACTGTTGGGGTTTAGCTTGCTAGTTCTCTTCATGCTAGCAAGGACGTCCCTTAAACATTAGCCTCAACCTTACCTCAGATATCAGATGTCAGATATATTTCACATAGTAGGAAGAGACTATCTTAAGGTTAATACTTTGAGCTTTCGTACTATTAAACATCAACAAAACTGGTTAGCTAATCTAGCTTCGTCAGCTTGCTAATGGCTAATGGCTTACCATCAGGTTGCATGTTGAGCTCATTTCCATTATCATTATCATTCTGAGGCATTTGAATCTAAAGGTAACCTGATAAATCGGGGCAGGGATGTTCATGTCTCAGACACGGCTGCTGTGGAATAAACATTTGGCGCCGGAAGTTTGTCAAAAACTGGTTTATTTGTGATTGGGTCTCCAAATTTAAAACAGTGGTGTAAACAAAATGTCCATTCTTCTCATTCATTCATTCCTTTTCTATACCACTTATCCTTTACAGGGTCACGGAGGGGCCTGGACAAGTTGCCAACCCAGGGCAGGACACACACACACACACACACACACACACACACACACACACACACACAAAATGGGTAATTTGGGAACACCAGTTAATCTTATCTGCACATGGACTGTGAGAGAAAAAGCACGGAGGGAACATGCAAACTCCATGCACACAGACCCAAGGAATCAAACCCTCGACCTTGGAGGTGCAAGGCAGCAATGCTAACCACTATACCTCTGTGCCACTGAAGTTAAGCATTCAATTTAGGAAAAACACCTGTAAACTAGAATATTGCAATTTAGTTATACTCTAGTACTTTAAAGAGAAAGGTTAATAATCTTCCACAAGAACCTGGAGACAGGAATCTGGATTTTTTAAAAATTCAGCCATTAATGACTTTTTAGCAACGGATCAACATTTAATGCCGTTTACATACCGTTGTGTAGCTGCTTGTTGGGCGCCATGCTTGGTGTGTCTTCACCCGTTGTCCCCCCAGGCTCCGGTTCCTTTCCCGATCCCTCACTCTTTGGTACTGACTGATCCGTTCCCGGCTCTGTCTGTCCTGCCTCCATCAGAGCCTTCTCCTCAGCCTCGCGTTTGGCCTTCTCCTCCGTTTCTGTTTCCAGGAATGGAGATGGGCATAGCTGATTAGTTTTACCTACCAAAAATTATTAGCACCACAAACAACACTGATCCGTACGGAAATAAGAATATAGTTCAATTCAGAATTCAACTTTAGTAAAGGCATAATCAAACATTTTTACCCAAACATCAAGGTAAAAGTCAGAATTACAAAATGATGTACCACAAAGACCATACGTATAAGTCACAGCTACAGGACAGCTGAAAATGTAGACATTATTCACACTTTAAGGTAAATAGCCAGTATTGGAGTCCCAGAGTACTAATTTGCACGTGCAATTTACAAAGACAAATTTGTGTGAAGTATGTCACATGCAATGTCAAGAGAGGAAACACAACGTAAAAAAGATTGCTGCATGTGCTAATTGGTCTTAATAGCTGCCATTAGTATAAATCACAAAGACACTAGAAGAAGAATCAATTTTTCATATGAAATCAACTTTGCAGTTGAAATGAGTAATGAGTTAAAAAAAAAAAACACAAAAAAAAACTTTCGGACCTTATTAAGGTCCATTTTCAGTGAACCTTCTCATTTGAAAACTGAATTCCAAAATGTAACTTCTCCCACTTTCACATTTGCAAATGGGTAGAAATGTATGTCCTGGAAAGTTTGTAGAACTACCGTAGACCAGCCACCAAACATCTGACATGTCTACCAATTTGATCGAGATTGTTTGTGAGTTTCTCTTTTTCAGAGCCACTACATGAGATGATCCCGGTGCGGTGGATCTTGTTATTATCTCTCACCCTTGGGTCTAGCTCACCTTTGTCAGCGCGAGCCTTCCACCTCTCACGGTTCTGAAAGACTTGCTCGTTCCAAATGGCCTTGAAGTTCTTCAGGTCCACAGCTAGCAGGGAGCCGTTGTGGGAAGCACTGCTCTCTGAGGCCGGACTGTTCATGTTCGCCTGCTTCGTTTCTGCTGTGGAAATGCTGCTAAGACTGGCGAGATACGGCAAGACGTCAGGTTAGACGCAAAATAAAGGTGTGTGAGCTGGCAATAAGAATGGCATGGTCACGATGAGCACAGTGAGATAAATGAGCTACTGAGAGATATCCACATGAATTAAACTGTTTGTTTTTTTTTTCACTGCATTAATATCACAAATTAAACATGATGAAGAATTCAAACCCAGAGGGAAAGTGATTATGCACTACGTATCATTAATTAGCCCTTTGGTTCCTAAATCTGGATCGTCATGATTGTATCAGCTCAAAAAAGGGAAAATCTGCATTGATTCGTGTTTAGCTAAGAGAAATGAATGAAATCGCTTCATAAGCTTCCTCACTGATAAGTGAATTATTTTAATTGACTGCTGAACTGTTAAAAGAACCAGCAGAATCAGAGACTCTCCTCCTGACCTCGACCTGCGGAAGCCGGCCAGGCTGGAGTGTGTCGCCTCATCGATGAGCGGCGTCACGATCTTCTCTGTCATGTCTGTGAGGACAGTGAATGTAGGCACGACGATGAAGTCGATGAACCCTGCATACACAGAACAGTTTATTCATTCAGTGCCCTAGAGGTTTGCTGTGTTGATGCCAGAGTAACTGAGCTGTCGTACGAAACAGAATAGAATGCGATTTAAACGTGAGCCAGATGAAGCGTTTACGCTGCTCACCGATTTGAGACTGAGCCACCATGGTGGACTTGCGGTCACACAGCGGCGAGAAGGGCAACCCCAGCTCGGCCTCTTTATCACCCTAAGCATAAAAAGAAAACAGAAATTTGTTAATACTTTAATTTCTGTTTAATTACAATATGTATGTTATTTAAATTAGTTGTACAATAAATGAGAACATATTTTGACTGTTGCTGTGAGAAGAATCGTTGAAAACAAGAGACAACATTGACACATCTGAATTGAGGTCTAAGAAATTTTGAATACAAATATGAAGAAAGTGGACCTATGTGTCTGTCAGTATAATGGAGGTGTGGCCTATATAATGAAGGGGTGTCAAGTATCATAGAGAAGATGTGGTCAATGTGCTTGCCGGAATCATAGAGGAGGTGTGGCTTATGTGAATGTCAGAATAATGGAGGTGTGGCCTATATGTCTGTCAGTATAATGGAGATGTAGCTTATGTGCCTGGCAGAATTATAGAGGAGGTGTGGCCTACGTGACTGTCCGGATAATGAAGGTGTGGCCTATGTGCCTCAGGCTTATAAAGGAGGTGTGGCCTATTTGACTATCAGTATAATAGTTGTTTGCCCTATCTCCCTGTTATTCATATAGAGGATATAATTAAGGTGTGGCCTATGTGCCTGTCAGTATAATGGTGGTGTGGCCCATGTGCCTGTCAGTATAACTGAGGTGTGGCCCATGTGCCTGTCAGTATAATGGTGGTGTGGCTCATGTGCCTGTCAGTATAATGGTGGTGTGGCCCATGTGCCTGTCAGTATAATGGTGGTGTGGCCCATGTGCCTGTCAGTATAATTAAGGTGTGGCCCATGTGCCTGTCAGTATAATTGAGGTGTGGTCCATGTGCCTGTCAGTGTAATTGAGGTGTGGCCCATGTGCCTGTCAGTGTAATTGAGGTGTGGCCCATGTGCCTGTCAGTGTAATTGAGGTGTGGCCCATGTGCCTGTCAGTGTAATTGAGGTATGGCCCATGTGCCTGTCAGTATAATTGAGGTGTGGCCCATGTGCCTGTCAGTATAATGGTGGTGTGGACCATGTGCCTGTCAGTATAACTGAGGTGTGGCCCATGTGCCTGTCAGTATAATGGTGGTGTGGCCCATGTGCCTGTCAGTATAATCGTGGTGTGGCCCATGGGCCTGTCAGTGTAATGGTGGTGTGGCCCATGTGCCTGTCAGTATAATTAAGGTGTGGCTCCTGTGCCTGTCAGTATAATGGTGGTGTGTCCCATGTGCTTGTCAGTATAATTAAGGTGTGACTCATGTGCCTGTCAATGTAATTGAGGTGTGGCCCATGTGCCTGTCAGTATAATTGAGGTGTGGCCCATGTGCCTGTCAGTATAATTGAGGTGTGGCCCATGTGCCTGTCAGTATAACTGAGGTGTGGCCCATGTGCATGTCAGTGTAATTGAGGTGTGGCCCATGTGCCTGTCAGTATAATGGTGGTGTGGGCCATGTGCCTGTCAGTATAATTGAGGTGTGGCTCATGTGCCTGTCAGTATAATTGAGGTGTGGCCCATATTCCTGTCAGTATAATGGTGGTGTGGCCCATGTGCCTGTCAATGTAATTGAGGTGTGGCCCATGTGCCTGTCAGTATAATTAAGGTGTGGCTCATGTGCCTGTCAGTATAATTGAGGTGTGGCGCATGTGCCTGTCAGTATAATGGGGGTGTGGCCCATGTGCCTGTCAGTTTAATTGAGGTGTGGCCCATGTGCCTGTCAGTATAATTGAGGTGTGGCCCATGTGCCTGTCAGTGTAATTGAGGTGTGGCCCATGTGCCTGTCAGTATAATGGTGGTGTGGCTCATGTGCCTGTCAGTATAATTGAGGTGTGGCCCATGTGCCTGTCAGTATAATGGTGGTGTGGACCATGTGCCTGTCAGTATAATGGTGGTGTGGCCCATGTGCCTGTCAGTATAATGGTGGTGTGGCCCATGTGCCTGTCAGTATAATGGTGGTGTGGCCCATGTGCCTGTCAGTGTAATTGAGGTGTGGCCCATGTGCCTGTCAGTGTAATTGAGGTGTGGCCCATGTGCCTGTCAGTGTAATTGAGGTGTGGCCCATGTGCCTGTCAGTATAATTGAGCTGTGGCCCATGTGCCTGTCAGTATAATTGATGTGTGGCCCATGTGCCTGTCAGTGTAATTGAGGTGTGGCCCATGTGCCTGTCAGTGTAATTGAGGTGTGGCCCATGTGCCTGTCAGTAAAATTGAGGTGTGGCCCATGTGCCTGTCAGTGTAATTGAGGTGTGGCCCATGTGCCTGTCAGTGTAATTGAGGTGTGGCCCATGTGCCTGTCAGTTTAATTGACGTGTGGCCCATGTGCCTGTCAGTATAACTGAGGTGTGGCCCATGTGCCTGTCAGTATAATGGTGGTGTGGTCCATGTGCCTGTCAGTGTAATGGTGGTGTGGCCCATGTGCCTGTCAGTATAATGGTGGTGTGGCCCATGTGCCTGTCAGTATAATTGAGGTGTGGCCCATGTGCCTGTCAGTATAATGGTGGTGTGGCTCATGTGCCTGTCAGTATAATGGTGGTGTGGCCCATGTGCCTGTCAGTATAATTGAGGTGTGCCCCATGTGCCTGTCAGTGTAATTGAGGTGTGGCCCATGTGCCTGTCAGTGTAATTGAGGTGTGGCCCATGTGCCTGTCAGTGTAATTGAGGTGTGGCCCATGTGCCTGTCAGTATAATTGACGTGTGGCCCATGTGCCTGTCAGTATAACTGAGGTGTGGCCCATGTGCCTGTCAGTATAATGGTGGTGTGGCCCATGTGCCTGTCAGTGTAATGGTGGTGTGGCCCATGTGCCTGTCAGTATAATGGTGGTGTGGCCCATGTGCCTGTCAGTGTAATGGTCGTGTGGCCCATGTGCCTGTCAGTATAATGGTGGTGTGGCCCATGTGCCTGTCAGTATAACTGAGGTGTGGCCCATGTGCCTGTCAGTATAATGGTGGTGTGGCCCATGTGCCTGTCAGTGTAATGGTGGTGTGGCCCATGTGCCTGTCAGTATAATGGTGGTGTGGCCCATGTGCCTGTCAGTGTAATGGTGGTGTGGCCCATGTGCCTGTCAGTATAATGGTGGTGTGGCCCATGTGCCTGTCAGTATAATTGAGGTGTGGCTCATGTGCCTGTCAGTATAATGGTGGTGTGGCCCATGTGCCTGTCAGTATAATGGTGGTGTGGCCCATGTGCCTGTCAGTATAATGGTGGTGTGGCCCATGTGCTTGTCAGTGTAATTGAGGTGTGGCCCATGTGCCTGTCAGTGTAATTGAGGTGTGGCCCATGTGCCTGTCAGTGTAATTGAGGTGTGGCCCATGTGCCTGTCAGTATAATTGAGCTGTGGCCCATGTGCCTGTCAGTATAATGGTGGTGTGGCCCATGTGCCTGTCAGTGTAATTGAGGTGTGGCCCATGTGCCTGTCAGTATAATTGAGCTGTGGCCCATGTGCCTGTCAGTATAATGGTGGTGTGGCCCATGTGCCTGTCAGTGTAATTGAGGTGTGGCCCATGTGCCTGTCAGTGTAATTGAGGTGTGGCCCATGTGCCTGTCAGTATAATGGTGGTGTGGCCCATGTGCCTGTCAGTATAATGGTGGTGTGGCCCATGTGCTTGTCAGTGTAATTGAGGTGTGGCCCATGTGCCTGTCAGTGTAATTGAGGTGTGGCCCATGTGCCTGTCAGTTTAATTGACGTGTGGCCCATGTGCCTGTCAGTATAACTGAGGTGTGGCCCATGTGCCTGTCAGTATAATTGAGGTGTGGCCCATGTGCCTGTCAGTATAATTGAGGTGTGGCCCATGTGCCTGTCAGTGTAATTGAGGTGTGGCCCATGTGGCTGTCCATATATTTGAGGTGTGACCCATGTGCCTGTCAGTATAATGGTTGTATGGCCCATGTGTCTGTCCATAACTGAGGTGTGGCCCATGTGCTATATACTACAGATATGCTACGATGCATCGTTTATACCGCCTTCCTGTCTGCGTAAGTGAGAGTGTGTACAAAGATGCAGTGTCAACCCATTTTCTTTAAACCTGTGTGAGCCATCACTGCTTGTTAACCTTCTGCCCAACGTTTCTCTTTCAGTGCACCACACACATCATCAGGCCTGTGGTGCAGCTGACACACACACTCGGTCTCTCAGTCTCACACTTGTACACACGCGTACAGTACACCCACACACACACATACACACATACAATCTACTTTTGTTTCTACTCCTTATCTGTCTCTTACAACCACCCATGCTTCACACACACACACACACACACACACACACACACACACACACACACACACACACACACACACACACACACTATTTCTCTCTGTCAGCTGTTTATTTTTCTCTTTCTTCCTCCAACAACACACTGCTCAATGCATGCCAGTATCCAGATTGCTGCATCACAGGTTCTTTTAATCATACATACATATCACACACATAAAGGGAGGCAAGCAAGGAAAAAGAATCATGGTTTTTACTTCCTCTTTCATTTTAAACCTGTAAAAAGGACTGTAAGATGTTTTGATTAGAGAAGATTCTGTCCTACAAATGCCTGGCGAATGCTAATCTAATGTTGTGAGAGTGCTAGCATCTGGCTTCGTGAGGTAAACAGCAGCTGTTTGCTAAATGGAACTTGTAAACTTTGGGATTTTTTTTCAGTGAGAAGTGAAACCCAACATGGTCACTGTTCAGGTGGCTGGAGTCATTGAGCACTGTTGCTAGGCAGCTCAGGTACGAGTTAGGTAAAGTATGAAGCTAAGGGTTATAGCGCTTGTCTCATAGTCAGGGCGTGTTTTGAAAATAAAAATCTTCTGCGCCCCACACACAAGACTAAAATAAATGAAGAATCATGTTGTTTGACTAGTAGTCCTGGTTACTTTGAAATGCGCATACAGTGGTACTGGGTATATGAACGCCCCGCCTTAAGAAATTTCTGCCTTAAGAACTAAAATTTTGCAAGAAATTTGCCTCAGCATACAAAGTATTTTTGGCATACGACTCACTGAACTTGCGAGTAAGTCCAGGAGTCGTTCAAAATTTGTTTATAACTGGAGTAAATGTGTGGAAAGCCAAGTGAAGCGAATTAACATGTTTTTTTTTTTTTTTTTTTTGCATTTTGTGCAAGACATAACACCATGGGTCCCAAGAATGTTATCAAAGACGGCAGCAAGACGAAAAAGGAGTCACTTTCAGTTTCTTTTTAAAGCAGCCGGTGCCAAGAGGGATCATAAAGTAAGGTTAAGTGAGGTTTAATGTCTATTTATTTAATATTTTTCATGTTTTTATGTGCAGAAAAGTACAATTATAATACTGGAAATTGGTAATATTGGGAATATTCCTGTGTGGCTGAAACAGATTTTCTGCATTTACATCATTTCCTATGGGAAAAGGCGTTTCACAATACAAAATGTCACCTTAAGAACTTAAGAATTAAATTTATTTGTCAAGGTACCGCTGTACAAGATCGTAAATATCACTCAAACTCTCACTCACTCATCATCTATACCGCTTCAGGGTCATGGGGGGCCTGGAGCCTATCCCAGGAGACTTAGGGCACATGGCAGGGTACACCCTGGACAGGGTGCCAATCCATCGCAGGGCACAGACACACACACACACACACACTACGGGCAATTTGGGAACGCCAATTAACCTAACCTACATGTCTTTGGACTATAGGAGGAAACCGGAGCACCCAGAGGAAACCCAACAAGCACAGGGAGAACATACAAACCCCATGCACACAGAGACGGGAGTCGAGCCTGGCCGGGGACCGAACCCAGACCGTGGCGGTGCAAGGCGACAGTGCTAACCACTACACCACCGTGCCGCCCTAATTTGTAAACC
>CM059231.1:10855321-10860321 GCA_030347435.1 Clarias fuscus
TACTGAATATGGCAATCACAGGGTGTCACATCTATGAAGTTGTTCTTCCCTGATGGCAAGGCCATATTACAGGACTAAAATTGTGAATGAGTGCTTCTGGGAGCACGAGGTATCATTTTAGTATATGAACTGATCATCACGTCGTTTGCTGTAATCAGAGCTAAAGGTGATCAAATGATGTGATGTTCATCACATTCAGTATTCAAGTATGCAGAATGAATAGATGTAGCCTGTACAGTAATTCCCTTGTGACAGTTGATGGAAAACCACATTACAACACGTATTTCTCTCAAACCCGATTACCAGTGATAAACTTAAAAGGGGGGGGGGGGGGGGGGGGACCCAAAAGTACATGTCGGCCACACCATCTCTATCAGATCTGCCCCTTAAATGCTTATTACATCTTTATGGGGCGTCGTTAGCAGTGAATAGGGGCGACCGGTCATGGGTCTCTGAGGCCTGGAGGCAGTCGGGCTCGTGAAAGCGCCTGCAGAAGATGTGCTGGAATAACAGATAAGAGCCTTCAGTCATCAGTCATTAGATTCAAGTGTTTAAAAAGCCATTAGCGCTCGCTCAGATGGCCATCGGGCTGCTTCTGCTTCATGTACTCTGGGCTTATTGGCAGCTATATTTAGCCGTGCACTGGCCCACGACCATTTTTCCACCTCTGGAAAATCCTGTATCGTTCACACACTGGGACGTTTCTAAACGAATCTGTCTATACACTATGTAACGCAATAAATTGAAAGAAACGATGCGAAATAGGGGAAATAACAAAAAAGAAACAATGGCTTGACATGGATGACTTCATGACAATTGTTGATTCTTTCCCACTAAAGAGTCTTTGCTCCTTTACACCACCACCACCACCAGCACTTTCTGAAGCATCTGAGTCATTTTTCCTTCTCCCGCTCTAAACCTTCCTATGCCGTAGCGCTTGTTGTTCTTTCTGTGCTTCATCCACTCAGCCTTCATCCTGTTGGCCTGTGTTTTGTCTAAGAAAAGAAGGTTAGCCTCCACGCTTCAGATCCTGCTACTTTTTCCCTGAATCAGCTGTTTAAAAGCCACAGCGCACGCTATCAGCACCAACACCCACTACGTCACTTGGTGCCAATACTCGGAGACTCGGAGAGAGAGACGGAGAGAAGCAGACGTCCTGATAGGCAGCGTGACGAGTCTGAAGGCCTCTGTGTTGTCTCTAACAGAGGAAGCATATCAGGGTTAGGCCTGCAGGCCTGTTTTTGCAAACATGCAAGGTCATTTTAATGCCTTATACAGGATGGAGGGCTGACACTGGTGTTAGGGGGGAAAAAAAGCTAATCTCGAAGAAGAGGGAACACCGGCTTCTGTCTGTCAGGTCTTATCATGGACAAATGACAAGCAAGTGCCATCTCATTGAAAATAAAAATAAAAAGTTAAAAAGGGGACGGAATAAAAGTTTGTACAATGACCCGTTTCTTTCGTATTCACACTTTAAACACGCATAAGCCGCCTGTAGGTCTGGACTTTCATTTCTCACTTTCGTAACAACACACCTTGGTGCATTAGGCCAAATAATAAAAGTAAATAATAAACCAAGGCTCCAAGCTTTAGGCAAAATTAACAGCATGTACGCCCTTCGTATGGCACTAATAATAAACTGGCTTTGACTTCATTCTTCTTTCCACTCACGCTGAGGTTCAAGAAAATGAAATCACACAATTGCACAAGCATTCGTATTTACATATACAAAACAATCCTAAGTTCATTTTTTTTTTTAAATTAATTGAAGTAGATTAATACTGATGAATCTTCATAAATAATAATTGAAAAAAAAAACATCTCTTATGTTAATTATCGTAAAATAATAGAAGTGTGCAAAATGTGGGTTTACATTTATACTTCAAGGCCATGTCATAAGCAATAAATAAATAAATAAGTAAATAAATAAATAATGTTTGAAAATACTAAAAATCATTAAGTATCATTTTTTTAAAATGTTTTTTTTTTAATGAAAAATAAGAGGAGTTTTTTTAACTGCTCATATTTCTTTATTTCATTTATTTTAATAATTAAGAAATGTCTCTATTTACTTACTTACTTATTATTTCTAATCGTTCCACTGTTTCTCTGTTCACAAGTGCACATTTATTTTCACGTAACATGGTTACCATCACAGCATCATGTTTTATCCATAATGTTCACTTAAAATAAATAAATAAATAAATAAATAAAAGAATGAATGAAGGAATGAAGGAATGAATTATGCTTATTTCACTTGATTTTATATTTCACCCACAATCTTCGCTTTAACCATTAAAACTCTGACACAGATTCGTGCCGGCAAACAAAGCAGAAGAGTCACTGACCTATGATTCCTGTATGAGGTAGAACAAAAGTAATCATTACTTTTATAAAAAGTGAATTTTTACCACTACTGGAACGACATCACAACAATGTAAAACTCTGGAAATGTGTATCTGTGCTACTTCCTTGCCTGTGTGAGGCTTTAAATTTTTTATTTATTTATTTATTTATTTATTTTACTCAGTCATGTTTGTACTGTATAGTCGGTTAAAATGAACAAAAAATTTTTCATATCATATTAGCTATTGGAAACTTGAAAACAAGGATATGTCACTCTGTACCTCACAATCCTGAGCTCTATATATGTGTTTATTAAAAAACTGTAAAATAAATAAATAAATAAATAAATAAAAAAGCTAAAATGATTTGAGATTTACGGGCTACAAAGAATATAAGAACAAAAGTTTATATTCACTTGATTTCAATTGATTTCATATTATTTTAGAATAATATGAAATCAATATTATCGACACACACACACACACACACACACACACACACACAAACACCTTGACAGAAAGGTCCCTCTAAAACATGGCCTTTCTCGACGCTGCTAAATGAGGACCGTGGAGCTTTTCCAGGCGTTTACCTTTAACACTAAACGCCTTTGACTTTTCCATGGAAAATTGCTGTCATGCTTCACACATTTTCTTTTCTTTTTTTTTTTTTTTTTTTTCTAAACCTTTTTGTCCACAGAACAAATGATAAGACCTCGACCCACTCCACTGAAGTGCAGACGCGACAAACATGTCCGCTGCGATACGGCCCTATTTCCCTGTGTCCTTCAGTGACCGTATGAAAAGTCCCGAAGTCTCCCGTGGTCCCGACACTTGCACCTACACGCGCAAACACACCACGCCTTTCGCAGAGTGTTTTGCGAACACAGACACACAATGACTCACAATGACAGTTTCAACAGCGTGACAAGGTCTTTGTTCGGGCAGAAATTACATACACATTCGACACTCTCCAATTATGGTGTTATCAGGTGCTTTTTTTTCCCCCCCCTTCCTCGTGTGTGATTTGTACCAGCGCTGTACCAGGCACCATTTTAGCCAGCCTCACTGTTTGCCTTTGTGTTTACTCATGGCGGGAATGGAGTGTTTGAGCGCACCTCTGGTCCCTACTGGAAAGAAAAAGAGAGACGTGACTCCATCGATAAACAACGTGTCGCTCCCCTCCCATTTCTCCCAGACTGATTGGATTTTAATTTTTGACATGCTTGTTACTTTCATATTTGAGCATACACAACCCTACTTTTTTTCTGTAGTTGTCGCCGTTTGTTTTTCAGAAGGTATGTGACGTCTCTTCGGAGTGGAGCGTTCACAGAATTCCTTTCGGAATGGTTTCTTAATGGTTTCTGGTGGATGGTGGGAACATTCAGCCCTGATTTCAGCCTTTAAAAACCATCACCGATCCGATTCTTCAAACTTCCGTGTAGCGTCTGGGCAGCACGTTTTAGCTACCTCGCCACAGCACGTTTTACGGCACCCCCAGAACTCCCTAGCTGCACATGTAAATCCTGAAGAGGACGAAAGCAGAAAGCACTGAGAGCTTCAGAGGTTGGCTGTAACTACCAGCCTGCTAACAGCTCTCAATCCTGTCTGTCGTCCCATAAAAACATTTCCTTATACTTCAGGACGCTTTATGAGACCAGTCACATTTATGAGTCCAGCGAGTTTTCAACACAATTGTTTTCCTGTTGTTGTTGTTGTTTGTTTTGTTTTTCTTACATTGTTAAACAATATTTCTTGATTTGTTCTCATCAAGCTCCTTATGAAAACCTGAGCTGTTAAAGTTATACCTGACTTACCAACATTTCTTCGCCGGTTATCCTCATTCTTTTATACATAAGCGTATATACGTAGTTGGAGACAGAGAGGTCTCAGATTGACTGTTGTAAATTCATTGGAGGTGATCCAGGTGAAAGAACTTGGATAATAAAGTTCATTATTAACTACAGCTCCATGGACGATTTACCCGAGTTATTAAAAGTGAAGACAGAAGGTATTATTTTTGGTCATCCAAATGGACGAATGGTGGCAAACGTTTATCACAATTTTTCACTATAAAAAGTTAAATCTTGATTCGTTTTATTCTTGATTATTGGAATAAAACTATTCCAATAATCAATGAGATCATTTTTACTGAAAAAAAAAAAAAGCTGAATATAGCGGAAAGAACGCAAGTCCAATAAAATCCTCCCAGAAACGTAGAACACATTATAACGCCAAAAAGAAAATAAATCTATGATGGGATGTTCAATAAGGATGCGTAGGTGTGATGGTTAGGGGTGCACATACTTTTGGTTTTATATAGCATCTGTGTTTAATGAGGTTTGAATGTAAGCTGTAATAGAATACTCTAAATTTTTTTATAAATTTCTATAAGTATTTTTTATATATTTAAAAAAAATGAAAATAAATTTCATAGAACATAAATTTTTCTATAATATATATATTTTTAAATTATATTCATTTCTATTGAAGAATTTCTATAATTTTTCTAATAAAAAAAAAAGAAATAAAAAAGAATTTCGAGAAAAAATTTTTTATGGAAAATGTGAAAAGCTTTAATTTTATAGAAACGAACAATTAAATAAAAAATTTCATATTATTAAAAAATATTTTCCATGAAATAAAAAAAACCTAGAA
>CM059231.1:10862821-10925321 GCA_030347435.1 Clarias fuscus
AGGACAGGATAAGGAGTCGCTCTGGATGTTGTGCTGGAGGGAGTGAGGGGGGGGGGGGGGGGGGAGGATGAGCGCACAGGCCGGCGGAGGACTCAGGTGGATAAGGAGACACCTGCGCACACGGAGGACACGTCCCCGGTCAGGACGAGCATCAAGACCGCGAGGCGTCAATCAGTAACGAGGTTATACGAGCCGGTTAAAGGTTAACGCCGCCCCCCCCCCCCCCCCCCCCCCACCGTGTTGGCGCCCCTCCTTCAGACATCAAACCCCTGATTCTCCTTTAGCGTAAATATAAACATTTCAATCTTTCATTTCCAAAACTACATTGTCAATGTATGCAATGCAACGATGCATATGTAGGTATTTAAAAGCAACTCACACACACACACACACACACACACACAGAGACACAGAGCGCCACTATTCCCTGCCTCCCAGGGTCAGCGGGACGTGATTACAGGGATATTTATCTGCCCCGCTCCCCCGAAACGGCCTTGCGGCTCCGTGCTAGAGAGAAAGGAGCGCCATCCTTGACAGACACCTTCAGTAAGCTCCTCCACCACACAACACACAACACCCCCCCCCCACCCTGGCGCCCTGCTGCCCCCTGCCTCCTGCCTCTCTGCCTTGATAAACACTGTAGCTCAAATGAGGGTCAGGATAACCTCATGCTGACCCGGAGGCTCCGTCTCATAGGGCTCTTTCTCAAACACACACACACACACACACACACACACACACACACACACACACACATCTCCATCCCCCAACCCAGCCAGCCAGCCAGGCAGGCATCTCTGCTCGATGGGGCGCTGCTCACCTGTTATCACCGACAGAACACTCAAGCAGATTAAAGCGGTGAATCAGGAGAAAGGGGAGGGGCGGGGTCAGATCGCAAAGAAGTAACACGGTGTTTACATTTTGAAACAAAGTTTCTAACGAAAATGTAACAAATCCACAAGATCAAAGGTCACCACAAATTGATCAGATGGATGTCATTTCTAATAGCAATTGAAATACGTATCAAAGCTCATTGAAATCATAAACATAGGAGGAGTAAAAGACAGAAATGACGCTTTTTTCCCCCGTTGATTATTTCCCTCTAACAGCACTCCCTTTTGCGCGTCATCCCGTAAATAACAGTTAGTAAAACCCTCACATTAGTATAATACGTATAAGCACTGATTCGTCTTCTGATGTCACGTGTAACAATGTTAATATCATCAAATATCATCGAATCGAAAGTCCGATTTTAACATTAAAGTAGGATGTGTCTGAGATTATCACACGTGATGGAGTGCTGTTGTGCAGGATATCAGCACGGCTCTGATGCCGAAAGTAGTTTCTGGACGGTCCTGTACATCTAACATGTTTCTCCTTATATTTCCACTTCAGAACATCAGCTCTGTGAACGTCCGGTGTGTAGGGTGCACAATCCCTTGTTCCACACTTCAAGTAGTGCCCTAGATCAGGGGTTAGAGAGGGATTCGGGATTCTGCCTAGCTTCGGAGGCTAGTTAGCTTTGTAACCATAAATCAAAGAACACGGATAGTTCCGAGGACTTCAGAGCAGAACGGCGTGTTGTTTAAGACGACGTAACGCTATCAGGTGTGTGTTCTTGTTGAAGGTGCTTCTGTGGTTGGTTGTGAATGTGGGTTTTGTCAGGCAGCCGCTCTCTCCTCAGTACGCTGAGACACACAGTTAGTGTAATTATTGATTATTAGAACACACGGGACGCCGAGTGATACTTAGAGTTAAGCGTCCCAGTGCTGTTATCGTCTATTATCAGCACTCACGGAAGGGCTCTCGTCTAATCAGATTCCTCGGTCGAAACAACTCACTCACTCACTCTCAGTCCTCGTCTGTAGCGGTTAATCCTGGAAGCAGGGTCGTGGGGGGGTCTGGAGCCTATCCCAGGTACGCCCTGGACCCATCACACTCACATGTCCACACACTCCTGCACACTCACTCACACACGATGGGCAAGTTGTGAGCCTAATATGCATGTCGGAGGAAACCAGGAGGAAACCCACCAAGCACGGGGAGAACATGCAAACTCCATGCACACAGACCCCGAGGTGGGAGTCGAACCCAGAACCACATCATATTGCACATAAATCTTTTTTTTTTTCTTTCTCCCCTTCCTGCACTGTTCAAGCCCGCGCCATTCACGCAGACGTCCTGTCCTCTGGAGTTGCCTCTATTTAGAATTTCCAAATCCCGAACTTTGTTAAACTTCCAGCAAAATCGCCGGCTGCACCTTTAACAGTCGTGGCTCTGAGCGATAACACAGCATTAGCGATATTACGATAATTATTACTGTTTGTTTTTTCCTCCCGTCATTAGTGCAAAAGTCCGGTTCAGGTTCATTTTGAAACATTTTGCTTGGAATTATTCTCAAGCTTCGGAATGCAGCAATCAAACTTGCGGGGGAAAGAAATCAACCAAAAATGTGAATTCTTTCTGATTTACGTTGAGATGATGATGATGATGTGTGTGTGTGTGTGTGTGTGTGTGTGTGTGTGTCTGTGTGTGTGTGTGTGTGTGTGTACAGAGCAAACAGGACCCTTGTACCCGCAGGACAGACGAAATCTACGCCAGTATCTTTCTATGCAGCCGAATTTCTTTCGATAAGGAAGCATTCGGCGATAGCGCTCATCTCCGATTTGATATGAAAAGCGGAAACCTGCACTTCACGCCGTCACCACTTCCACATGTCTGCTGCAACACAACACGAATCAGGAGCCACATTACGTTACAAATAAAATAAATCACTGTTATTACATTGTTATTAAGGTGGATTATTAAGCATCTCATGTTATAATAATAATAATAATAATAATAATAATAATAATAATAATAGTCCATTTGATCTGTTGTGTTGCAGTGGAATATTATCTAAATAGCCATAAACACTGTCCTGTAGATCCTTGTTGGATAACCATGATTCACTATTAAAGGCTACCATCAGTCACCATTATGTTCCTATAAGATGTCAATAAATTCCATTAGGAACTCAGTTACGCAAATTATAGGAGCTTTCAGATTGTGATATTAGTCCATACAGATAACAGTAAATACTAAATTATTTACATTATATTATTTACAGAAGTTGTTTAGTAATAGTAATGTAATATTAATGATACATAACAGTTAATGATGGAAAGCAGTAAAGGAAGCAGGTATTATGTGTGTGTGTGTGTGTGTTCTGACTCCTTTCCAGCTTTACATTTAGGCATTTGACTAAGACGCCCTTATCCTGAGCGACTTACATTTAAAAAAAATCTCATTAGACATCTAAGGGTCTTGCTCAAGGGTTCAACAGAGAGATTGTGGGATTTGAACCTGGGACCTTCCAAACCATTGACCAACTCCGTAATCACTGAGCTAGCCCTGATCGCCATTCTATTGGACCGGACTACGAGTGCCAGCCTGTGAGCCGTCTGTAAGCCCTGGTTGCCCATGTCTGAGTTTCCACTTGACTGTTTTTTCCTTTGACTTTGACGGAGGGACAGGTTCTGATGGCTAGACGACTGGATCAGAGCAACTCCAAAACTGCAGCTGTTGTGGGATCTTCCTGATCTGTAGCGGTCAGGACATACCATAAGTGCTACCAGTAAGGAAATCCGGTGAACCGATGTCAGGGTCATGGGCGGCCAACACTCACTGATACACATGGGGAGTGAAGCCTGGGCTTTGTAGCTGATTCATGTAATGAATTTTTTTTTTTTTTATATTTAAAAAAAAAAAATTATTAATTGAATCAATATTATTTAATATTGATTTAAAATCATTGTATATCTATATTTATCTACATTGTATTGTATTTATCATAAATTAATTTACTGTGTGTACTGTAAATACTGTTTATATATATTCATATTTTATTTATTTACTGTATTTATTTATTTATTTATTATTTATATAATTTATATAAGTTATAATATTAACATATTTGTGTTGGTATGAATAGTTATTACTACGACTAATTCATAACGATAAGAATATCAAAAACAAGAACAAAACTTATTTAAAAAACTATAATTATACACCAACTCTTAACCTTGTATATAATCGTATTTTGCTAAATAATATTACAGTGGAACCTTGGACATTCCGGAAGCGGGCTCGTATTCCAAAACACTCGTAAACCAAATAAAATCTTCCCATAAGAAATAATGAACATTCTAATAATTCGTTCAACAGCCCAAAAAAATAAATACAGAAAAATTATTAATACAATATATAAAGTAAAAATAAAACAAATTAACCTGCAGTTTACCTTTAAAAAAAAAAAGTTAAAATAAATCCCAACAGATAAGTGTTTCCGTTTGTGCGTGCAGGCGCATTGTATTTGTGTGTGTATGTGTGTCTGTGTGTGTGTGTGTGTGTGTGTGTGTGTGCGTGTGTGTGTGAGTCTGTGTGTGGAATTAGCCTCTTCCCTTGCCTCATCTTACACAGTAAAACTCCTCCTCCCTCCCTCCCCCCACCTCGCTTTTTAAGTTTCACAACAAACACACACACAACGGAAACACTGTTTTAACGGGAAAAAAATAAATCTCTCTAATGACACTCGCGTGAGCGCAGACTTATGGAATCACCGCTGTAAAGTAAGTAAATAAATAAATAAATAAATAAACCAGCACCTTACCTTTGAAAAGAATCACGACAGAGCAGAATTTCTGTGTTGAGCAGAGTGTGTGTCTGTGTGAAGCCGGGGAGGGGGGGGGGGGTATAAAGGCGAGAGAGTGTGTGTTGGTGTGTGTGTGTGGTGGTGTCAAAAAACCCGGCACTCGTAAACCAAGACCAAAAATTTTTTTTATAAATATTTGCTCGTCTTGCGGAACACTCGTAAACCGAGTTACTCGCAATTCGAGGTTCCACTGTACATTTAAATACCTTTATAAATATTATTATTATTATTATTATTATTATTATTATTATTATTATACACAATATATTGTAATGCAAAAATAACAACAGAATATTATTAACATAATAATAAAGCCATAAAAATACTATTAAGCTTAATTAATTAATTATTATATAAACTATAAATGAGAGATTATTAACGCGAGGCAGCTCGGTGGTGTTGTGGTTACCACTGTCACTTTGCACCTATAGGGTCCGGGTTCAAATCCCACCTCAGGTCTGTGTGCATGGAGTTTGCATGTTCTCCTCGTGCTCAGTGTGTGTGTGTGTGTGTGTGCGCTTGTGCCCTGTGATGGAATGGCACCCCGTCCATGTTGTACTCCGCCAGGCCTCCCATGACCTTGTACAGGATACAGTGCTGTAGAGAGAGACAGAGAGAGAGAGAACTTATTGTTTAATGCTACTACTATATTACACTCGTGTTTAACAGCGATGATGTGAAATGTTCAACATTTTTAATACAGAAAGTTGTTGAGTTGATTTAATGCTTTAATCTGTGAGAAGATTTGCAAACATGGGTGATGTGTGTGGTGTTTGTGTGTGCGTGTGTGTGAGACGAAAGCGAGCTGAGTGTGAGTGATTATGATGTAAAGAGAATGTTGAAGTGCCCGAGACAGAAGACGTAAGGTTGTATTTTTAACCCGGCGTGGTGTGTGATCAGTGTTACATTCCTCTGTCCTGCTCTGGCCAGTCTCGATCAGCAGCTCGCAGCTCCACAGAGTCACTCTATCACGGCCACAGCTCATCTGTCGTCAGGCTGACACACACACACACACACACACACGCACGCACACACACACACACACACACACACACACACACACACACACGCACACACACACACACACACACACACACACACACACACACACACACACACACACACACAATAACACCACACCCTAACTATCTAACTAAATATCTAGTTAGTGAAATAATGTCATAATGAAAAAATTCATGTCAAAACTTTTCAATTCTGTAAAACATTTTTTTTTTAGAAATATTTTGGATTTTTCAGTGTGAATTCATATTGAATGTTCCTGAAGACTGAATGCTTTAATAGAGTAAAAGCTGTGGTGGTTAAGGGCAGTTAAAGGTTTTGGGCCAGAAACAGTGCATTGCTGCATACACACACATGCACACGCGCACACACACACACACACACACACACACACACACACACACACACACACACACACCGACAACACAAGGCCCAGGTGTTCTGTTCTCAGGCAGTGTGGACTGACCTTGACTGCTTGCTTCACCTTCTCACGTTAATAAACATTGTGTGTGTGTGTGTGTGTGTGTGTTTAGTTTTTTATTTGAAAGAAGCCTGAATAAAAAGTATTTTCATTGAAATTAAGAAAGTTTACTCGACTGTCCAAAGAGTAAAATATATCAAAAGTTGGAGCAGCCGAAAGGCCAACGACAAATCAGTTATAAAATTGTGTGAGGACAGAGGTAGTGTGTGTGTGTGTTTAAGTGCTATGAGTTGGAAAAAGCAGACACTGTGAGAGAACATCTTATATTCATATTGACTATGTAATGTTTACAATCCTGCTGTAGATGGAATATTCAGCCTGGCGGGTGCCATTACTTTTGCTGTCCTTTTGGTAATATCATAATTTTGTAAATATCATTATATCCAAAGACTACAGCTGTAACACAACATCACTTTTGTTAACGCTCATGTTGCTAAAACAAAATAGATAAATAGATTTAAAGGAGTTTTGAAGGACACTTGCTTTGCAAATCTTTAGTCATTTTTAGTCGCATTGGGGCGGAGCTTAAACAATTAAACTAGATTTTCCCCCTAACGTGACCTCATATCAGAAAAAGCCCCTCCCCCGGCTTGTTGTGTCTCAGCAGGAGCTCATTTACATACAGTGCCGTGAAAAAGTATTTGGAGGTTTTAATTCTTCATCCGACAGGTCTGGCAGTAATCAGGCCCGGGTGCGGCGAGTGAAATTTATTTTTGACAGTTTATTCATCAATTATCAAGAGGGGGCAATTACTTTTTCACATAGGGCCCAGCAGGTTTGGACAGCTTTTTTTTCTTAGAAAAATTTAATCATCAGTTAATCATGCAATGCATTTTGTATTTATCCGGGTTATGTTTGTGTAATGTGCAAATAATTTTTTTTTGAGGATGCAAATCATTTAAGTCTGACAAATACGGAAAAAAAAAAGATTTAATCAAGCAAAGGGGCAAATACTTTTTTACGGCAATGTAGACACTGAAACGGTTCGATTGTAAGCGGAAATGAAACTGAGGGAAGTTGAAGGATTTCAGCTGGAGCATTCACACACACACACACACACACACACACACACACACACACACACACACACACACACACACACACACACACACACACACACACACACTCACACACACACACACCTGGGGAGCTCTGAAACAGGTGTTGACTTGTTAAAGAAATAGTAACATATGGGACCTTTAAAACAATAAATAAAAAAATGAATTAATTAATTAACTAATTAATGTTGGAACTTTAAATCGCCCAAATATGTTTTTGTAAATGTGTAAAAACAATAATAATAATAAACATGTTTTTCTTTCATTTATTTGTAAATAATCGAACCGTTCATAAATTATGACGCAAATGACTTTTTCACATACTGTAGATCCAGGCAGGTTTAGACAGATTTTTATCCTATATAAATAAAATTATCATTTAAAAAAAAATGCATTTTGTATTTATCCGAGTTCTGTTTGTGTGGAAATTTGTTTAAGGATTCGAATCATTTCAGTCTGACAAATATTTAAAAGACTTGTAATCCAGGAGGGGGCCAATACTTCTTCACAGCACTGTAGACTCAAGTATGTGAACTTGTTAAAGGAACAGTAACATATGCGGCCTTTAACACATGAATAAATAATATCAATAATATCAATATTTTTCTTATTTCTAATTTATTTGTAAATGAATAAACCTTCACAGTGGATCAGAACGGTGGCCGTACTGGATCATTAGAATCATCTTTTCCCCCTAATGTTTACAATTTTATTTAAAAAGAAAGACAGATTCAAACATGTATAAGAAATCTGAATATAGTGTGTTTTTTGTTTTTGCATGTATGTTCCTGGAGGAAACCCAATAAGCACAGGGAGAACATTCTCTTGAAGGTAACAACATGAAAAAGTACCTCAATGTACCTCTTAGCTTTTTCCTTCTGGCACTGGAGACTCCTTCCAGAATAGCTTTGTGCTATAATTGTGAGCAAGGTGAGGCAGTTTGGTAATCTATATGCAGTGCCCTTTTTTGTTGGATTAAGATTAGGATTAGGATTATTTTGATGAGACCGACTCCTTACTTTTTTTTTTCTTACTTTTTTTAGCTTGAGAGCAAAACTAAAGAACAAACTTCAAATATCTTGTTCTTCACAAAACACAAAATTCCTTTACAGTGGTGTTAGAGACGATACAGATGGAACGGTACGCTGTGTTCCCACCTCACATCTGGTGGTCCTGGGATAAACCCCGGGGCGAGCGTCACACCTAACAGACTTAAATATTTCCTGAAGTGTTACAGTCGATCTGATTCTAACTTTAGTCTGATGTTTAATCATGAAACTTTTCTGAGTGCATAAACGTGTGTGTGTTTATGCAAGAAGAACTTACACGATTCCTACATCCCTAAGTGCTTTTTTTTTTTTTTTTTTTTTACACAAGAATCCGACAAAAACAAGCCAACATCTGGCAGGTGCTCGTCTCGGACCTCCCGCAACCTTGAGGCGAGGAGAATGGAATGCCATGGTGATTTCTCAAAGCAAAAAAAAAAAAAAAAAGAAGAATAATTTTTTTTCCTTTCGGACAAGCTGAAAAAAAAAAAAAAAAATCAATATTCCAGAGTCCATCACGAGTGCGCTTTCTCTCTCATGTCCTCTTTTGTGAAACTGCAGCGTGACCCCTGACAGGAGTTAATGCCTAACTGAGTTATCTCGCTTTTACAGCCAGGGGTCGCACCCCAAATCAATAGACGACGCAAGAAATATCCCGGCCCTCAGCGTTCCCCGTTCTCACACCACATTCGGACCATGATACATCGGGTCAGAATGCAATTCAGCATGAAAGAGGATGAAATTAACGCAGCAGGTCTTTAACCGTGATGAAATTTATGTGCAGTTAAGCAATCAGTTAATGAATCATCCTGAAAAAAATTAAAATCAAATAAAAAAAACATCATAAGAAGACAAATGAGAAATATGAACAGAAATAACAAAAACAAAAAAAAAAAAAAAAAAAAAAAGGGAGGGAGAACTTTAAATAATCGCTGGTGAATCCAAAAACACATATCTACCAAAGTGTTCAAGTCAAACCGGGACTTTTGATTTTCTACAATAGCAGAAGACAGTTAAAACTGTAAAACTCTATATACATTTCTCTATATATAATCTATGTTATATATTTGTCTATATAATCCCCTGATACACTAATGAAGCACCGGCCTCCCAGGAACTCCTATAATGCCTCAAACATGTGTAAATGTCCTGGAGCGAGGTCAGGACCGTACGGGAGGTGTGGCCGAGTTCCTGTAATGCGCAGTGGTGTTGGTGAATGATTGTGTGCGTCTCTTCCGAAACAATTTGTGATCGGTCGATTTTCCTGGATCAGAATGTCCACAGGAGCGACTGGCAGTGAGCTCCGAGCCACCTTGGTCCTCCTTCTTAAAACGTTTATACTGTTCAAATGTTTTAATGCGGCTAAGAGTCTCATCGCCGTTCTGTGCGTCTGTGAATGTTAGCGGATTTTACCCCATTCATGAGAAATTCCATCACAAATCCCGGTTTGACTTGAACGCCCACATGCACATCATTTTCAATAGTGTTTATTAGCAGCCTTAAATTCTGTGGAGCCAGAAGTAAATTCTGAATTGGATCATCTAATCATTACTACAATTATAGTATCTAATGTCTTTAAAAAGGGGGCGTGTCTACCGTCGAAATAAGTCTCTCTGGCTCATTTTTAATAGCAGACTCAGGAGCTGATAGTAGGCGCAGCTTTACAGTCATCACTGATGTAGCTCTATACCTTTATTATTTTTTACTGCCGTTAATGATTTCTAGTAGTTAATAAATAATACGCTTAAAGATGAATATGTAAAAATGGCATATTTGTATTTTATGACCCTCATACAGCATACTGATTATAACGTTGTAGGATTTTACGTCCTTTCGCTTAGTTACTTAAGAATAAAAATAAAAGAATTTTTTTTTATAGCTTTATTTAAGATTATTAACAAAAACATCTAAAATGTTTTTAAATTTTTGTGTTGCCCAGATGTGATGACAGGAACACTGCGTTTTTTACACACAAAACAAACAAACAAACAAACAAACAAACAAATAAGCAAAACAAATAAAACCCTGGAAGTGTCCATGATGGACTGGAAAAAAAGTTTAATATTTACTATATAATACTAATTTTAATAATAATAATAATAATACATTCATGTCTGGATTTTACACCCAGTGGCCACTTTATTAGGAACATTGAAAACCAAAGCATCAGATCGATCATTGTTTTTCAATGTTTGTGCTTAATGCAACCTCAGGCGTCCATCGTCCCACCTCAAGCAAAGGTATGAAGTGCGTTATGAGATGCTTTTCAGCTTTTTTTGTTGTGACCCTCTGAGCGACTGTAATCTTGCTGTGCGAGCGTTCTCATCGACAAACTTGCAGTATTGCTATTTTCTGGATGTTTTTTTCGTTTTTTCAGTGTTCCATGTCAAAAAGAGCTTAAAGAGCGTTGTGTGTGTGTGTGTGTGTGTGTGAGAGCTCATGTGGCACCAACAAAGTCAAAATACGCAGAGCCGTTTCCCTGTTCCGGTGCTATTGACCTGGAGCTGCGCGATCACGCCGCGCTATTGGCTGAATAAGCAGGTGTTCCTAATGAAGTGGCCACCGAGTGCATTTACTTCTGTTTTTCAACATTTGAAACAGAGCAATATTTTGACGTTCAGGTATGTTGCTCCATAAGAATTTTTGTAATTTTTCTTTTTTGTCACTTCTGGACATCTCTCTCTCTCACACACACACACACACACACACACACACACACACACACACACACACCCTTTAAGCTCTGCTTGTTTTCCCTTCCCGTTAAACACCATGCCTTTCAGTTTATGAGCTCCAGGAACAGCGTGTTCTCTCCCAGTCATTAACGCTGTGATAAAATACAGGCCTTAAGGAAGAAAAATGTAAGAAAGAATAAAAAAAAAAAATCACAATAGTCAGAACCCTTTTGCTCCAATCTGAGAGTTGAGCAGTGTTTCTCCGGGTTTACAATCCAGCCAAAGGTTGCACTCGGAGAGATTTATAGAATTATTAAGTAAGCAATTATGATAACCCGAACGTTTTAAAGATAATCGGATGATAAGATTGTGCCAGAGGAGCACTCGCACCAGCACGATCCCTGACAGCGCCGCTTCCTCCTCAGCCGCTATCTGCGTTCGTCCTCCAAACACGCCACGACGTTGTGTCTGAGCCTCGGGCACCGAGAGCCCACTGGCACCACCGAGCAGCGAGGGTTAAAATGACCCCAACGTGCTTAGTGGCATTTTTTATCAAAGCTCATAAAACCTTGAATGACTGTATATTGATAAAGGCTGTTTAAAGTGTCATTGGAACGATAACATTTGCACTGTAAATGTGGCCGGGAGGCTCCGGCTCCAGCCCCGGCCCGGTGATAAGCTCGGCAAACTGGGGGCCGAACGCCTCATCACACCCCTGCAGACTTTATACGCCGTTTATAGGAGCGTTTAACGCAGAGGCGACGCTAAACAATCAGCGACACTAACAGTAGATCAGAACGGTACACAGGGATACGAGTGAGCTGCGATTATCTGATGCTTACGGAGTTTAAAGGGAAGCAGATCGTATCGTGTTTTATTGCTACTATCTCATTGAATGATTATTAGTTCATGGAAGGCATTTTGCAAACAAACAAACAAACAAACATGATTTGATGTTAATTAAATTTGTTTCCAAATAAATCTTTTGATCCCTAAATGTGCTTCACATTAAGTCATTTAGACGATTATTTACAGTGAATTTAAAGAGCAGCATTTCATTAATACAAGACATGAGATATGAGACCTTAACCTCCAATCAGATTTCACAACTAATGTACACTGTAGAAATCCAAACAAAGTTTCATAAATAAAAAGAAAATTATTTTTTTTTATTTGTTCAAAATATATTTTTTTTATTTAATACAGCATGAATTAATTTTGACAATGGATTCAATACACTTTGAACTGCAAAGAGAAATGAGATACTGTAGACTGTTATATAATCATGAAATAGAGTTACAGATAAACTTGACGGTTTTATATATAATATAATAAATTTCCCCCAAATTTTTTCTTTCTTTTAAAACACCTACAAGATTTTTTTATAAGATATTATGGCTAATTCTTATTCATTTATTATTTATGTGATTTAGAATATTATTCATAATCTTTAATTATAACACATTATAATATTTGAAAAAAAAGTAAAAAGAAAAAAAGTTTAATAAAATTTATTAATGGATTTACTTTCATCCTAATTTATACTGAATTAAAAGAAACTGCAGAATAATGTAATAAATATCATATATATATATATTTTATTATTATTATTATTATTTTTATTTTATACATATAGCATGGATTTATGTCGATGGTGAAATAGAAACACTCAGAACTACACAAATAAATGAGATAATGTTGATAAATTATTTAATTATAAAATAGATTTATGGATAAGATTGACAGATTTATATATAATAGAAAAAACATTTTCCAATTTTTTTGTCCTTTTAAAACACCTATAATTTTGGCTGATTTAAGAAAAAAAAATAGAATTGTATAATATTATGGTTTCATCATATTAGTGCATTATTTACTATTTATAATATTAATTATTATTATAATAGTCAATTATAATAACTGTATTATAAAAAATACTATTTATTTAATAAGATTTATCATGGATTTACCTTCTTCCAAATTTACCCTGAATTATATAAGTGTGTGTCATTAGAATTAGGAATAGAAACAGCAGAATAATTTAATAAATATAGTATAAAATGTTTGTTTTATAATAGAGCTTCCTATTCCATTTCATTTAACATAACTTGCATATAAAATGATCTAATAATAAAAATGCAAAAAAAAAAGTAATTTCAATAATTAAAAAAAAATACTAACTAACGAGACATCAAATGGCGAAGGTTTAAAAAAAAAAAGAAAAAGTCTAATTAACTACAGATTCACTTCATATTCATAATTCATCATTGTAAAGAACAAAATGTAAAAAAAAAAAAACTCTTGATTTAACAAAGTGTGTGTGTGTGTTTGTAAAACCAGGCCGCAGTGGCGTGAAACTGGCACGAATCGGGTGTAACGCTTACACACACTCCTACGGCACCGAGTGCTATGGAGATGTTTGCACGCATACACACTTTGACCAAGTCTAGATCCATAAAGAAATCAGTGAGTGAGGGAAGGAGCAGACGGAGGGAGGGTGCGGACATAGTGGCTGCTTTATGGTTTAACAGTATATGGGGGGTGGGGGGGTGTTTGTACCAGAGCTCGGGTCCGAACTCCACGGTCTCCCGGAGGCCTCGTCCTCACATTTGTGTCTGGGTCGGCCTTTGCCCGAGCATGTCATTAACGCCGAGCCATAAATATCCTCCATCAGGCAGCGGCGAGGTGACGCCAGGGGACCTTGAGTCTCACGGCGCGCGGCGCGTCACGACACCAGGGCAGGTCGTGTCTGGGCGTGGTGCTGAGGAGCACATTTGAGGAGAGATATTTGGTAGAAGTATAACTGATCATTGAACGAAAAATCTCCCAAGCGAGGCGGCTCAGGAAGAAGCGGCCATGTTCGACGACTCCTTGACAAGTCTGGCGTGCGCTGCCACCTAGTGGTCCATCTTGAGATTGAACTCGAGACTAAACCTACTAAGGTAGACTGCTAATATGATGATCTCTTGATTATCTCATGCTCATGAGCAGCAGGAGCTCGGTGCGCGAACGAGCCAGAGCCAGAGCCGGTTCCCTCCTCCTCCTCCTCGACCTGCCATCACTCACACAGCAGGGTTCCACGTCTGTTTACTGTCCCCCACTGAGACACACCGGCCGCGTTGTCTAATCTCTACACGGTCGAGGCGGAGGTAGTCGCACACGGCCATTTTATAAACCCGGCAGTGTTTCAGTTTGTAACGTTTGTAGCCTTTGTGAAATCCAAAGTGACCTGAAGAATATAAAACTACAACCTTAAAGTGCACGTGAGAATCTCCACACACACACACACACACACACACACACACACACACACACACACACACACACACACACACACACACACACACACACACACACACACACTTTCATGAATCATAGTCGTTTTGATATTAATGGCCAGAAAAGAAACAAGTCCATAAATTAAGACAAATAAGACTAGGTGATTAGGACAAAAGTAATGGCACCCTACAATCGATTAAAGTGTTGGTGCATGTCTGTGACAGTCGGCAAGTCGACGTCTGTCCATCTGAATTTCGTTCAACTTTTGGCTCCAAGTTAAATTTTTCGCATTTCTTTCAGAGCTTTGTGCGTCACTAAATGTCATTTTATAAATAGAATTAATGGATTGAAAAATACAATCCATTAATTGGAGCGTAGTGCGTAGTGCAGTTGGCGTAGTGGTTAGCACTGTCGCCTCGCACCTTCAGGGTCCAGGTTCGATTCCCACCTTGATTCTGTGGGCTTGTGCTTGCTGGGTCTCCTCCGGGTTCTCCGGTTTCCTCCCACAGTCCAAAGACATGCAGGTTAGGCTAACTGGTGATCCCAAATTGGAGGTAGTGTGAGTATGTGTATGTGCGTGTGTGCTCTGCAATTTATTGTCACCCTGTCCAAGGTGTACACTATCTCCTGCCTTATGTCCAATAGGATAGACTCCAGGCCCCCCGCGACCCTGTATACAAGGGATTTAGCCATATAGACGATGAGAGCAAGAGAGAATGTTTAGCAAGAAAACGTTTGCATGGCCTCCGAGTGGCGCAGTGGTAAAGCGCTCGTCCTATCATCCAGAGATCGCGAGTTCGATTCCCTGTAACCTCTCGCAGCCGGAGGTCTAGAGAGAGCTGATTGGCCGAGCTCTCTCAGAGGCGAGGGATGAGAGGTACTCAGTGCTCCCACATTAATCACGACTGTACAGCCACTCAGGGGCGTCTGTGAGCTCACGCGAGCGGAAGGAGCAGATAGCGCCGTCCTCCGGGTGCGTTACTCCGCCCCAATCGGTGCGTGAAAAGATGCGGTCGGCTGGCGTCACGTGGTTCAGAGGAAACACGTAATAGTCTTCGGCCCTCCTGGCTGACTGGTAGTAGTAGTCGTCATTAATGTGGGCTCCCCCTAGTGACGGGGAGGAATTGGACACGACTAAATTAGGGAGAAAATCAGGGAAAAATAGGTTCTTTCACTAAAATTTCTCACAATGATCAGGATAAAGTTCTTACTTGAATGAGGAATGAACTGAAATGAATCTGGATCTGCACAGAAAAGGAATAAAAAGCACAAAATATTAGCGCATTAAGACATCAAATGCTGGGATACGAGGATTAAAAACAAACAAAAAAAAAAAGTCTTCCAATCCATCTCTCCCGACTCTCCCGGATGACTTGCTCTTGAAGATAAACACGAGGCCTGTTCCAGTTCAGCGGAGCGGGCGGAAGACGAGTCTCGCCTTGACCGAGCCCCGTACCCAGCATCCCACAGCTCGCTCGAAGACACAAACCTCCGCAGGGAATCAGCCGGGGAGATGGATGCACAACAGAAGATCTACTTAATCAACAGGATCTCAGATACCGCAGAGCTGACTGTCGGCACACCGCCGCGTGGTGATATATTCCCCCCTCCGTTCACACATCCGTCTTCAAAAGTGCTCGCAATCCGTTTTTTTTTTTTTTTTTTGGCTGAAGCAGCACTTCTCTCCGATCGGCGGAGTCGGAGGCAGTGAGGTGCCAAGTCACAGAGAGTTACAAATCATTATTAAGGAGCGGTGTGTACTCGGGATTTAGCAGATTCAAGGATATCGAAGGCTCGAGGAGGAAAAAAAAAGAAGGGAGTGAGCGTGATGAATTTCTCTGCTGAGAAGTGACTTTGCATCAACTTATTCAACAGAAGGAGGCTCGGGGGGGGGAATCAGCGGTTATGAATAAAGCTTTTGAAGAGAACAAACACGCGGTGGCGAACCGCTCAAGGCCGAGCTGCTGCATCAGTCTCGTCCAATTTATTTTTCGCTCAGCGCCTTAAAATACAGAATGGAGCCATAAGTTTGATCTCGGTGTTCACCTAACCTCTGATTTCAGTTTAGGGAAATTATTACAGAAAATATATTTTTTTTACTTTATATATATATAAAAAAAATAAATAAAAAAGGAATCCAAGTCCTTATTATAAATCATAACAAATATTTTTGTTCACAGCTCTGTTACGTGTGGTTGGTTAATCTGACAATACAGTCGCTCTGGCTGAAAATCACAGATTTTCGGCTGCATCGAGCAAAGAAAACAACTAAGGAGATGTTACTGGAATTAGTGTAAAGGACTGTTCATTAGAAACTAATCAGAAAACAAATGGCTTCCGTTTGCTGGGAAGCATAAAGATTGGACTTTGAGGTGATGGAAAAAGGTCATCTGACTCATCCGGTGCGTCCAGATTGAACCTATTCCAAGAAGGGAAGCGAAACATGCTCAGTGTGCCACTGTAAAAGCCTCTGGAGACAGTGTTATGATCCGGGGTTGCTTAAGTTGCTCAGGTCTAGACTCAGCAACGTTATGAGGCAAAAATCACCTCATGACAAGTTATCACAGTTTGTCTTCCCTGATGGTACGACCCCAGGACTCGAATAGTGAAAGCGTGGCTTTAGAAGCAACAAGGAATCATTTTTACACATGAACTGGCCTCCAGAATGCATCCACAATCAAAGATAAAGGTGGGTGAATTCAGATATATAAAAAAACAAAACAAAAAAAAAAACAAACAGGCAGAATAATATTCAATTGTCTTAATGTTACTATATCCATATTAACAAATGTATGTGATCAAAGCTGGATGCAAAACATAAAACAAAATATATATAAATATAAATAAAGGCTGAGGCACTCGGTTTTGTATCTTTATATATTTAAAAAAAAAAAAAAAAAAATCCTGTGCTGCATAATTCATTTCACTTCACTTTGCATCAGGTCGCATGAAATCCAAATCACCACCCCGGGTTGTTTTCATTGGATCTTTATTCTGCAATGCATTTCTTTTAAAAGCTGTTTGCAATACAGACTGAATGGACAGATTCCCATGATAAACAAACTGCATACAACAAACATTTTATTTCTTTTATTTATTTATTTTTTAAACCTGGATAAACTTTTATGTACTGAAAATAAGGTACAAAATAGACCTTTGAAGTAACCATGACACGATACGACACTACTATTAAAGTACATTAGTGCATCTAAGCATCGGATGTTAACGCTGACTGAAAATGATACAAAATCTTAAAAAGGCAAAAAGTATGAAGCTACTTTTTTTTTTCTTCTTTCTTTTCTTTTATTTGAACTTTTTCCCCCCCTCATGAAAAACAAGAACAAAACGAAACGGTTTTTGCACTGGTGATCTGCAGAGTCATACGGAAATGACTCCAATAAATTATATAACAAGTTCCACTTAATTAAAGACCTCGGCGTGGTTTATTTAAAAACAAAAAAACAAAATAAAATAAAAAACACTGTCCGTAAAGAGGATAGAGGTTACACATCAGGGATATAACATGACGTGAGCTTCTAGACATGCTGAACTACACGAGCACTCCGTCTTTTGGTAAATATTTCTCTCTTTCTTTCTCTTCGACTACAAACCTTCCTTTCTTGTCAGAACGAAAAGTCACCATTATCATCTGGGGGAAAAAAAAAAAAAAACCCAACAACTTAGCATCATAGTTTTCATACCTGCTAAACATGATTTAAAAACAAACAAACAAAAACAAAACAAAGCACAAATACTTTGTTGTACACTTACTCTTGTCTTCTGGGCTTGAGGTTAAGTTTGTCGCTCGATTTCAGTCTACATCTATGAGTTATGATGAGTTTTTTTTTTTTTTTTTGGAAAAGAAAAAATTATTTTTTTGAAATTCCCACAACATATCGAACTATGTTGAGTTTTTTTTTTGTTTCGCAGTGATTCACTCTCTCCTTTATTTCATTGATTCTATCACATTTCGTCATCAACTTTAATGATTTGTTTTGCCAAAAAAACAAAAAACAAACAAACAAACAAAAAAAACAACTGTGCTCTTTAATCCCCGACCTCCTCTCCTTAGCATGTCCGTCTAAGAACGTGGAACAATAATACTACCTGTGTGTAGATACTGAAGTAGAGAGCTGGTATATAGAGGAGATCATTCCATCCTCATACTGTGATGTGTAAATTAGAGGTTACGCTACTTTAGATATACTCAGGATTCTAGTTTAAAATGATAAAAAAAAAATAGTCTCAAATATCGTGATTATAGATTACAATATTGAAAATGGCAGCTAAAAGATTTCGGGCAGTTTTTTTTTTTTTGTTGTTGACAAGATTAGCGACAGTGTTTTAGTGTTTATCAGCTCGCGTCGAACCTAAACGTGTTTGCAGAAAGCGCAGGAAGCTGGTCGATCGTCTTGCGATTGAAGCGAGGATGCGCCGACTCCACAGCGAGAATGAAAATCCATTTCTGACTAGATTTTTGTTGATCCGATTCACGTCATATGTCGTAAAACACGTGGGATGCTTTGATGGTTTTATTGTCAACAGAATACACACGATGTCAGGTAGACTGATTCAGATTCATCGATGTTGGAATCACGGGCGCTGTACATCGCTTACGCAGTAAAGCTTACGCGCTTCATACAGCCGTGTACAGATATCCAGACAAACCGGGGAGTTGGTTTAGCAGGATTCACGTTGTTTGACACAAGGATGCGGTCTTGTTTTTTGTGTTCTGCTCTGGAAACAAATAGATTAACACTGGAAATCAAAGACAACTTTGTCCAGCTTTCTGGCTTTTTCCCCCCGATATCCAATAAAACTGAAACTAAAATTCTCGCACTATCTAGGTTGCCGTTTGTTGATTAATAAAAAGCAGGATCAGCTTGACGTTTGACAGCTAGATGTTCTCGTGTAACTTTTCTTTCCATTTTATTTTAGTTTGCTACTGGCTGTGGTTGGAGACGTGGCCGCTTTCACAACCCCTGGTGTTTTTGCTCTGGAGTGGAAGTAAACCTCGTGCTGATGGATGTGATGTCTGGCTAGCACCTTGCCCGAGTCTTCGCTCAATCCTGTGTTATCAAGATCTACAGTGAAGCACGGTGTTGCGCAACACAGCATAACACTCGGAGGAAAGCGGCTGGCTAGTATTTCTGTGAGAAGTGTTACAGACGGTGTGTGAGACACGGTCTTGTTCGATGTATGTGCGAGACCTCGTCGGGATTTGACCGACTTTCACTCGGAACCGGCGCATCCTTTGAACCCGGCTGTGAGCGTTCCCCGTTAGCGAGCGCGAGCCGCGTGGGGTGAAGACTTGTAGTGTTGCTGTGTTCTGAACTCATAGATCTGGTACACAGAGCATTAACATACTCTGTTAAATAGATATATATATATTTTTTCCCCTAATAAACAACTTTAAGTTTTTACAGAGAAGCCAAAAACGTAGGAGAATAAAGCGGAGCAGAAGACGCGATGGTTTCCTCGTTCGCCATGCGGTGAGCTTCTGATGAACCGAAGAGAATAAAACATGATGCAGCGAAAAACGTTCATTCAGAGTCCAGAAGTTTGCTTTAAGACAATAACAGAAGGATAGGACATGTTGATGTAACACTGATGTGCGCGCATGAGCCACGGGGGCGCTGTGCTGCGGCGAGAACCACGGGGTCACAGTTCGCAGGCCTGGAGCTCTAGTACAGCAGGATTCGCCTCTCGATAGCCTTCCGGCAGATGGGGCACTCGCTCATGCGGTCACCGCACAGCTGGCACGTGCCATGGCCGCACATGAAGATCATGTTCTTCAGACGATCCAGACAAACCGGGCACATAGTCTGGAACAAATCAAACATAGATTGAGTTTTTTTTTTTTTTTTTTTCAGCACATTCTCATCCCACAAACTGCCATGGCTTCACATCGGTCTCCATTATAAACACAGTGTGAGGTAGACCAGACATCCACAGCAAAGAACCTTCTGGACAACTACCACATATTGTTCTCTGGCTGTTCTCAGATTTTTACCTCTTGGCCAAACACTGCGATTATCGTCTGTGCATCACATCCAAGTAAACCTCAATAAAGAACAATCTGGACAAATTTACAACAGGTTGGTCACTTGTTCTTCTCGGAGTGTTACTTGATGGCCATGTGCTGAGGCAGACTTCTGTGCCACACATTCAAGCAGAACTCAACAAAGAACCTTCTAGAAAACTACTACTAATTCCTCTTTGGTTATCCTTGTATTGTTGCCTCAGAAACTAACATTCTGGACAGCGACTATATGATGGTCTCTGGTTATTATTGGATTGTTACTTGATGTCCACACTCTGAAGTTTTTGTCAAGTCATTTCTGTGCCTCATGCCCAAGCAGACCTCTACAAAGAAGCTTCTGGACAGTTACTACACATTTGTTTCTGGTTCTTCTCGGATTGGTACTCGATGGCCATATGCTGAGGTAGACGTCTGTGCCGCATATTTAAGCAGACCTCAACAAAGAACTTTCTAGACAAATACTCTTCTACTCTCTTCCTCCTCCTTCCTCATTCCTCTCTGGTTAGTCTTGGATTGTTAGTTCTTGCTCACCATCTCAGGCAGCCCATTGCGCCTCATGTCTAAACAGAACTCGAAAAACGAACCTCCGGAACTTCTCGGATTGGTACTTGGTCATACGCTGAGATAGCCTTCTGCGCCTCATGTCCAAGCAGAACACACAAAAAAAAAAAAGAACCTTCTAGACCACTCTTACTCATTGGTCTCTGATTATTTTCAGATTGGTACTTGGTCACCATCTGAGGTAACCCTTCTGTTCCTCACATCCCAACAGAACTAAACAAAGAACCTTCGGGACAACTCCTACAGATTTTGGCCTTTGGTTATTCTTAGATTACTACTTGACAGCCATAACCTCAAGTTGCCATCTCTGCCTCACATCTAGAAGGTTCTTTGTTGAGATCTGTTTGGATGTGAGGAGCAGAAGGCTACCTCAGATGGTGACCAAGTACCAATCTGAAAATAACCAGAGACCAATGAGTGATAGTTGTCTAGAAGGTTCTTTGTAGAGGTTTGGCTTGGACAAGTACTACTCATTCCTTTATGGTTATTCTTGGATTTATACCTCTTCGCCACTGTCACAGGTAGCCACCTGGTCCTCGCATCCAAACAGAATACAGCATAGAACCTTCTATGAATACTCATTGGTCTCTGGTAATTCTTGGACTGTTCCTTTTTGGCCACCATCTCAGGTAGCCATCTGCTCCTCACCTCCAAGCAGATCTCAACAAAGAACCTTCTAGACAACGAATCCTCATTGGTCTCTGGTAATTCTCGGATTGTTACCGCACTCCAAGCAGATCTCGACTGAGGACTTTCCAGACAGCTCTATTTTGTGTCTACTCACAAGACCCTAACTTTAGAGAGTTAGAGATCTATCGGTCATCCCGTGAGCCTGTTAATCACTGCGACGAACCGTACCTGCTCTTTGATGTCCTGGAGCTGCTGCTGGAGCTTCTGCACATCTGCATTGACATTGGTGTTGTCTTTGTCCCTCTGCAAGGCTGGGATGTTTCCGCTGGCTGCAACGCAAAGACAGGAAGATGTTGAGGACGCTCATCGTATCGGCGCCACCTGCAGGTATGGGACGCCCGGTCTACTGCTAGCGAGTGACTACTGAACCGCTGGGCTTCAAAAACCAGAACCGTCACTAAAGTGTGATTCTCTTTGGCATTCGGCCTTTTTTTTTTTGCTTCAGTTTAGAAACTTTAATTATTACCACGGGAGGGGGGGGGCTCATGAGGAAGGCTTGATTTAGACTTTATACAGTACTTTAAACTCAGTGTAAGGAATATAGTTAGGAGCTGGGGCCAGTATGTGATGGCTCCGGAGACTCCTGAAAGAGCAGAGCAGCCAGTGCCAAGGAAAGTGCAAAGAGCTCTGCGGTCTGAAAGATCAGGAAGGAAGTTTTGGAAAAGATAGAATTGTAAAATAAGGGGGGGGGGGATGTGGAAGGGGGTGGAGGAGGGGATACTTACACCAACTTATCGCCAGATTGTTGGGCTGGAGAAGATCCTGCGACCCCCCTGCCAATGAGTTAGAGCTCCCTGCTGAGAAGCAACCAATCACAGGGTTACGTCATGCACGGCGCTCAGGGTTAACCTAGTCTGCCCTACGGCACAGTGTTGTTTCATGAGCTATTCGAGAGCACGAGTCAAATGAAAAGAGCAGTCTGTTAGAAGTTCATATGAAGAAGAAGTAGTAGTAGTAGCGTGGCCATTTCACTGCTTGGAGTGGTGGCGGTGGGGAGGAGATGGGGTGGGATCCCAAGCAGCTGACATGATCACTGATTTAAAAAAAAAAAAAAAAAAAATGGCCGTTAGGTAAAAGTGTGCGTCCATTATTGGGGCATTGCTGATGGAAATGACATGAACTGACTATTAGAAATCTGGTACAAAAAGGTGTGAAAATCTGGTCTCAAGTAATCTACAACCTTAAATAACCCTGGATTCCCATCCACCCTGGTTTATTTATTCGTCTTGATGTGGTGTTCGTCATACCCACTTCTGGTCTGACGGGTCCCTCGGACGTAGACGCTAAAGTGTTCTGGACTACGGGGCGTGTGACTACAGCTTCCAGCCAGGATCCAAGCCGAGGTGGAATCTGAGAATGTAGCGAATGCGGTGTGTGCGCGCGCAGAGACGAGGACGTTGGCCCCCGTCCATGAGAGTACGGGTGACATTTTGTGGGACGCTAAACTGAAAGTGGCCCCTTATGACAAGGGGCGAGTGAGGGGAGGGGGACGAGGAGGAGATAAGAGTTACAAGCTGCATTCCTATGTTGACTGAACTGTGTGTGTGTGTGTGTGATGTCAACGTGGAGGGATCTGTCTGACATCCAAGGGTGGCTACAAAGAAACAGATCCCTTTGAAAAAACAAATACCATCCAAGTGAACTTACACTAGTGTCCCTTTGAAATCAAACTAAAGCAAAAAAAAAAAAAAAAAAAAAAAAGGGAGCCAAGTGATATCGTGATGAATGGAGGCGAATAACAACGTACCGCAAAAACATAATACACTCATACAATCACAGAAAAATACAGGATTGAAAAGAGAGAAAAAAAAAATTATATATATATTTGTTTGACGAGAGAGGATGTGAAACCTGGAAAGATTTCGCTACTATCACGTTAAAAGGAAAGTCCACCCTGAAACACGTTAAATGTGTTTAAAATTGCGATATTTCTTTATCGATTTTGGTTCTAATTTGTTGTTTTGTGCTGTCATTTTATTCTTCCTATGAACGTTCCGGGGGTTTTGCTAGTGAAAAGTTTAAAATCTTTAGCATAAAACGGTCAGATTTCTTAAAGTGAATGCAAAGTGAGACATGAGGCCGTTCGTCAGCTTGAGATGAGGGTACGAGATGACGAGCATAATGGTGTCGATGGTGGTCTTAGCATGGCAGTTTTGGAAACTTTAAAAAAATAAATAAATAAACAGTCGAAAACACTAAAGCGCCTTCTATATTGACCTGGCGACATTTACACAGTAAATTCCAAATAATATTATAAAAATAAATCTTTTTAACGCTTGCCGCTAACGGTGACTCAGGGTGGAGTTTTCCTTTAAGACTTTTTAAAATCTATAAATCATCCACACCTACAATAGAGGGGGGGGGGGGAAGAAAAAAAAAACATTAGAATCATGAACATGAGAAAAATGAAAACAAAAGCAACACGACAAGTCAAAAAACATGGAGCCAGGTATGGATACAATATGAAAAGGAGAGAGAAAGTAAAAAAAAGGGAGCTTGTGGAAGTTCACTCACTAAGGTCCTCATCATCAGTGGCATCCTCCATACCTTTCCCTCCGCAGCAGAGGACGAAAGGAGTACGCCGCTCCACCACCGCCCGACACTGCACGCACTTCTTCATCAGGCTCGCACAGTCTACACACACACACACACACACACACGCGAAGAAAGGAAGAGGTTAAAACGGCAACGATAAAGTAAACACGCTCGGGTGTTATGACTCAATGGATATAATCCAGATATAATCAACATGAATGGTCTCAATGACGCCATGTGATGTCATGTGACTGAGGGCGTTTTCACAATTAGACACAATCGGGATCAATAACAAAAACACTTGACCCCAAAATCTGGTTAATTTGGAACAGTGTGAACACAATCGTTCCAGGCCCGGGAACAGTACACTCGGGCACGGATTTGAATCAGATGTGAAAGCCAGACACGGACCGCTGGTATAAATCAATCGTTCTTAATGTGAAAACGCCACGAGACACTTGACAGGGCGGCCGGGAAACAGTCTTACACCCGAACACGGAGATATGAAGGCTGACTTACTTTCACAGGCGCACATGTGACCGCAGGGCTGGAAGAGCACGGCTGCTTTCTTGTCTGAGCAAACCACACACTCTTCAATCTGTGCGCCAGAGCGAAAAAGAGGGTTCATGTGTAACAAGTCATACACACACACACACACACACATAATCTGCTTCTTAAAATCACATGACTGAAGAAACAAATCGACCTACATTTTGGTGCGATTTGTTTGTTTTTAGCACGGTAGAATGTTAAAGGTCATTCTGTTAATAATGAAAAATGCTCCACCAGATCAGGTTTGTTCTGAAATGCTTAAAATGATCTCCAAAAAATCTTTTTGTCCTCAGTAGGCTTTCCCACATTCCTTAACATTTTGCCAGATCGCACAATCTTGGTTGACATCACGTCGTAAATCACCAACCACTCGGGCTAGACGTTAGCTACGAAATGTTCGGCTGTACCGCTAGATCACTACGACTCGTGCTGTAATGTCGAACGGTCACGGCTTACCTACCGACTGTAACAGAACTACCTGTTACACCTTCCGCTAGGTTAACAGCGACCGGGATGCATCAGTAAAAGCTGGAACTACACTGTACCTGTAACTGCAGGAGCTTTGAATCTGCCACTTCTGTAAGTGGCACCATCATACGCAGTGTAGTATCTATTAGAGAGTACTGTTTAGAAGAGATGGTGGGGGGAAAAAAATAAAATAAAATTATTCATGCATCGTCACACTGACTCCAGAATCGATTAAAATAAATAAATAAATACAAAAATCAATACATGTACGTTTGCATCTGAGGTGTAAAACGCCACTATAACAGCGGTCCTGAATTTTATTTAAAAAAATGTATAAGATCCAGTCAGAGTCGAGGTTAGAATGAACTTTTAGTGTTAGGATTCACAAAGCTTCTTAGAATTCTCTCAGAGAGCTCCTATCTTAGCCTAAAAAGTCCTAGCTGGGAGTCCTAGACTAAAAGTGATTTAGAAAACATCTTAGAGCAACTCTGAGTAAGGAAAGTACAAAAAAAAAAAAAAAAAAAAAAACGTCACTAAAAATCTTAGTGAGGGGGTGTGGCCGCAATTCAAGGACTGATTGGTTGATGAAAAATAACCTCTGACCTCTGCAAAGGTCTTGAAATGCTGTCTTTGTAAAAAAAAAAAAAATAGACTATATGATAATAGAATAAACAGTGAAATCATAATGTTTGTATATAAAATCATGACTACAGGCTACTTCGTGCAAAGTTTGTTATAGGCTAAATGTCTAAAAGTGAATTAAAACAGCCAAATGTTGAAAACGTGAACCGATTTCCAACACAGTAGTAACTATATTTAAGTTCTTACGTTTATTTACCGTACTGATTTTATTACATTTCAGATCGATGGGAGCGAAACGTCGCAGCTTTCACCAATTTACATGATTACAGGACAGTCTGTTTAAGTTGCACTTTTGGATGGTATGTAGCCAACAATCTAAGAGAGATGGAAGGAAGTAAAACGACAAGAAAACTGAATTGGACAGAAGAGCAGTGTTTACTTTTAGCTTTGCGTTCAGTGTTTGGAGAATATTTCTTCCTTCCGCCATTTTGTCCTCTGCTAGAGAAACTCTTAAACCTCTTAAAAGTCCTCCTCTCTACTCTTAACAATTTTTACCTTAGGAGCTGTTTTTAGGGCTAAGAGGTTTTGTGAATCATTTTTATCTTAACTAAGATTTAGTCCTAAATTTAAGCAGAAATTCTAAAAAAAAAAATAAAAAAAAAAAGTCAAAATTTCATCACTAGCAGCAACTTTTAGGCTTAAGAAGCTTTGTGAATACTGGCCCAGATCTATATGCGCGTTTATTCTAAGTCTATAAAAAAAAAAATTCCCACTGCTGTTCAATAATATTTAATGTCGATTTTCAGTCACTATGTTAAGCGTGTGGACGATTTGAACTTTGATGGCTTTGTATCTTCTCTTGTATTTGTAAGTAACACAAACGGCAATCTTTACTTGTACGCTGCTGAGCTGTAAATGAACATGAGAGGACTCCGGTTGCTCTGTCACACCACACACACCGACCGGGCTCTCAGGTCAGGTCTTTCAGTTTGCTATGACGACCAATTTATTCCCCCGCCCCCATGTGAGGCGCTTTACATTTCTGCTTTTTTTTTTTTTTTTTATCATCGCCACGTTTCACAACATGCGAGACGAACTGGTTTTAAACTTCCTGCAGGGAGAATAAACACACGTCTTTAAAGTTTATTTTATTTAGTCTTTATGCTTTGTCGCGTTTTTTTCTCTCTTCAGTTTCTTCCACACAGTAAAGTGATGCGTAAAGCCACACCCACTACAAGGAGGGGGAAAAAAAAAAAAAAAAAAAAGCGCTGGTGATTCCCATCTCTATTAATTAAGTAGTTTCGGATCAACCGGTCGATTTAGAATCTGTTAGATCGTATTGTTTAGTACAAAGTCTATAAACTTGTAAACTACCTACACACTGCTACAACAATGCACTTTTAAATAACTCACAATCTGCTACTATTTCAAGCACGGTCGAAAAATTATTCGCAACTAAGGAAAAGTCCGATAATACTTCTGGCAAAGGGCCCTTGGAATTTTCTACGCTCTTGAGATTACACCAATTTGGGACTGAATTCAGGAATGTGGAAAAGTCCTCTAAGGCTCAGAAAGGGGTTGAGTTATTAGCCTCGTCAATGCTGAGCAACAGTAAAAGCAAAACAATTACAGATGCCAAATATATCATTCGGGTTAACTGAAAGTTAAACAGCAGCTCAGATCCAAGACATCGTGCAGTACCTTGGTCCTAGACTGGACCTGCTCTTTACATATGAGACACTTCTTGACGCGCGGGGAACACAGCGAGCAGGTGGCGATGTGGCCGCACGGCCCGAACAGAGTGTCGCGCTTCATGTCCGAGCACACCATACACTCCTCCAGGGTCTCGTTGTTGCTGTTCAGAGACGGGCTACGGGAGCCTACCTGTCCGCTGAGAGACGCGGAGAGACGGGAGGAAGAAGGAAAGCGCCAGAGAAGACAAGGGGGGGGGGGGGGGGGGGGGGAGAGAGGAAAAGTCAAACAAAAGATGAATGGGGAGAAAGGAAAACATGACAAGCCGTACAGATGGATGAGAGCAGGAAGGAACCGAGGATGGAGGGGGCATCAGTGGAGAAGAAAGGCAGGAGGGGGGAAAAAAAATTAAAGCAGATTAGACATGAGCGAGATAACAGTAGGGTGAGATTACGTAAATAAAACACACAAATGTCTTATTTTTTAGATTCGTCTGCAACATGCAAGCTGCAGAAAAAGCTGAAAATATCTACATTCTGAAAAATAGTATTTGTGTACATTTGCAATCCTGAGCACTTTTTAATTTAAAATCTTGTTCGATAGTTTACAGTAGATGAATAAAAAAAAAACAAACATGAAGCATGCTGTATTAATAAATATCTAGATTCGGATTTTTTAAAAATTTTATTTCGAAGTACCTGGTCTTTTCCTTGTGGCACTTGGCCAGGGCTTTGCACAGGCTCGGGTCAGGGCACAGGTCAAGCGGAGACTGGCCCTTCTTGTTGCGGATGGTCAGGTCGGCGCCGTTAGCCGCCAGGAAGCAAGCGATGGAGGCGGCGCTCTTCTTCTCCGCTCCTTGGGTCCCGAGTCCCATAATCAGCTACAGGGAGACATGAGAGAGTGAAAAAGCAGGCGTTGAGAATCATCGGGTGTGTGATTTCAGCTATGCTGCTAATTACAATGCTAATTCATCTGTAATCTTATTAAAAAAACAACAACAACAAAAAAAAAAACTGCACCAAATGAGAACCAAAAAAAACCCTGCAGGATACTGATGTGACATAATTCCTGCAACAATGGCCTGGAAATAAAAATAGCGCCCAAAGTTTGTAGGTCGGTCAATTTGAATTCCTGAAGAAAAAAAAAAGAAAAATCATGGAAAGGTTTGAGTTACTAAAAAGAAGTTTATGGGTTCCTGAAAAGGTTTGGTTTCAGTTCCTGAAATAATTTTTCCAAAAATAAATAAATAAATAAATTAACCTCTCTTAGGCCTCTGAAGATTCATTTGTGTTACTGAAAATGTTTCCAAGTCCCTAAAAAAGGTTTCAATTCCTGAAATTATTTTTGACTTTATTAAAAAAAAAAAAATAAAACTCATTCATCCAAACTTTTCAGACCTCTGAAAATTAGAGTTCCTGAAAAGCTGTCTGGGTTTATGAGGTTCCTGAAAAGGTTTCAAAGTTCCTGAAAAATTTTTTTGAATTCATTAAAAAAAAATTTTTTTTAAAAACTCTTTGAAAGTTTCAGACCTTTGAGAATGATCGAGTTCCTGAAATTATTTCTGAGTTTTTGGCACGGTTTGTAAGATCTTGAACTACATCAGTTTTTCAGACTGAAGACCTGCTTCAGCAATCAGATCATTCAGGCAGGTAAAGTTTGATCATTGTGTGAAGTTTGCACATGTCCAGCCAAAAACTTTTAGTACAGCAGGATCCTCCCTAATGTTCCTTGTTCTACAAAAAGAGACTCTGGAACAAACCCCCCCCCCACACACACGGGGAAAAAAACAAGCTAAAGGACAATGGCCTGGGAACAAAAAATTTTCATTGGCTCCTTTGGTTGAAAATCACCAAAAATTCTTGAGTAGCTGAAATACTTCCAAGTAACTGTCGGGTTTTATTATGGCAGGTCAGAAGGTTGTCACTGATTGCGATTAAAAAAAAAAAAAAAAGCAGCAGTAACACAGGAAATGAAAAATGAGCTATGGCTTGGGAAATAAAAAAAAAAGTCTTATCTGTTCAAAAGGTTCTAGAGAGATACCAAGGCCACTGAGGAATGCCTAAAGTTTGTGAGTAGCAGCTAAAATTCTAGCGGTAAAAACACGTTTTACGATCGGCAGGTTTTTAAACGTCCGGTACGAGGGATTCGGCGGGGTGTGAAGCTTGCAGACGGCTTTCATTTCAAAATAAAACCCACTAAAATCCACATTAAAAATCCACATAAAAAAAACAAACATTTAAATTAAATAAAAAAAAAAATAAATAAAAAAAAAACACCACACTCACACAAACTCTACTCACAATTTGAAGGAAGAAAAAAAAAGTTTTTTTTATTAGTTTATGAAAAATAAGCCAATCACGGAGTAAACAGCTCGGAAGATCCATAAAGATCCACACTGATGCGCAGGACACGTTCTGCAAAGTTTTGCGTGACGTTCTATAAAAAGATGGCGACGGCACACTTCAGCGTTCCTGGCCTCCCACTGGAGGAGTCGTATTAAACGGATGGATTACACACCAGTTAACGGGTGGGAGATTTGTTAGAGCGATTTGCCTGCATTATAAACGACGAACCCCTGGCCCCGGACCAGCCTCCTGCCATCGTGCGTGTGTGTGTGTGTGTGTGTGTGTGTGTGTGATTAAAGCGGTCGTGGGGAGCGGATGTGGCCCGCTGGCAGGTCGGAGGGCAGAGAGAATGAGGAAGTGGCGATGGTATCTGTGCGGGTCAGAGGTCGGGTGTTGGGTGGGACGGAGGGAGAGACGGGAGGTCTTGGGGGTCCGACATGTACAGACAGCACGAGGTGTTAATGAGGAGGAGAGGCGGTGTTTAACTGGAGGTCGGACAGCGGGTCAAAATAGATGGGTAAATAAAGATGAAACTTTAAGCAGGCGATGTGTGAGGAATATCCACAAAGTTCATTATCGGGAAGAGAACGCAGAGAAAATTTGTTTGGATTTGGACTTTAATAGTTTAAAATTCATACGGTTTTTACACAGACTGTGGAACCTCAGCATATGGTTTTAGTTCCCACAACGAAAATTTGTATTGCGAAACGCTTTTTCCTGTAGGAAATAACACGAATGCAGATAATCCGTTCCAGCCACCCAGAAATATTACTATACTACTGTAATATAAATATTCATATTACTATTATTACAATATTATAATAATTTCCAACACTATAATCATATTTTTGCATATAAAAACAATCAAAACAGACGCATAAAGGAAGTTAAATATGAAATAAATGGACATTAAACCTCACTTAATGATTCTGGTTTAAAAAACAAACTATGAGCGTCTACTTGCTCATTACATTCTTTGGAGCTACGTCTTCACGAAATCATGCACAAAATAAATAAATAATAATAAAAAAAAATGTATAAATACTTAAATGACTTTATGTTTTTAGTATTTATATGTCCGACCTAGACGAGTGGCATTTTTATGACTTCCTCATCTGGTGTCTCCGTTGCGCACCAAAAAAAAAAAAAAAAAAAAAGCTTTTGCATAGTTGTGCTTCACTCACATGTACACATAATAATAACAACATGTTTTGTGTAACACGAGCAGGAGATCCGAGCATGCTTGGGACGACTTCTGAAAGCGCAGTTGCGCGAACGTTGCATCACTTATATAATTACATTAAAGTAAGGCAAAAAAAAATAAAAAAATAAAAAAATTTAAGTCAAACTTGTGTACGCTAGCATGATGCTTTAAATGTCGTTCAGGAAGATACTGTTAGACTGAGAGACGGGGAGATTACATCGTCTGCGCGGCTGGCATGATTTATTTCCTTGTGCTCGGTTCATTTATCATTTTACTGTCCAAATATCAACAAAATATGTAAATATCCGGGCAAACATCCTACATCTACGAGACACTAAGTGTGTGTGTGTGTGTGTGTGTGTGTTTAAAAAAAAATTTTTTTTTTTATCACTAAGGGTTATGGTTCCATCTCACTACATTCTGAAGACACGATCTCAGCAGCAGCATTAATCCACAGGGCCCGTCCTAAAGCCGTGTACTTAATACATTTTAAGGTGTGTGCGTGTGTGTGCACGGTGGTTTAAGGGCTGCTCTGGGAGTCACTGATTTGCAGTAAAAGTTCATAAGGCACTCATAAGAGTGCGCATATTCTCGCCCGAACTGCCGATACGGCCCTTAATGAGCTGCGAACAAGCGACTCATTTAGCAGCTGTTACGCTATTTTAACTTCCCTGCCATTTTTTCCTCCCTCTTGTGGCGATCTTGCTTTCCGCTCAGGTCAACGGGATAAGCGGGACAGTCAGAGGGAGGGGAAGAAAGAAAGAAAAAAAAAAAAAAAAAGAAGAAGAAGAAGAGGGGGAACACTGTCGTTCGAATGACTCTGGATCGTTTCCCCCTGATTGTGTCCTGGCTCGCCGCTTCTTACATCTGCTCTGATGGAGCCGCTGGGCCGGGAAATTCAATTTTCTCTGTTGCGCTGCCGGATCGTACAGGCGAACGTGCCGGAGATTTCAATTAGGGCTTCTGAGCGCGGCCTCGCTGATCTCGCTCTGATCTCAGCAGCGCCCTCTGTGGGTTATCGTACGACAGGAGAAGCACGTTACGGCCGTGGAGAGACTAAAGGAGTCACAGCTGGAAACGGAGATGTTCGGCCTTTCTGGGTTTCTCTCCGATTTGGGTGTCAGCTTAATCGGCTTAAATCAGGTTTATTATAAAACCGGATAGATGATGATCTCAGACATGGTACAACCTTAATTCCGATTGGTCAAAGCTGTGCAGGACAAATCATGGGGTTTATACCAATTCTGTAAATTCTTGTACAGAAACTTGAACTAAATTGGACTTAAGGAATCTCCAGTGTGAAAGGCTAAAACGTTTAAATACAAGCCACGATGATAATTCTGTAGGTTCATCCACAACATCAAAGAGCACAATCGTGTGGATTAAAGCCGATGTGAGGTGTGTGTGTGTGTGTGTACCGTGTTCTTGGAAGGCTCCCAGGGCTCCACCTTGCCGACATCCTGCATGTCCTGGAGTTGCCGGAGCTGGGACAGGGTGTGGTGACGCAGAGCCTCGTGCAGCGGCGTGTCCCCGTCCTTGTCCTGCACGTCCAGCTTGGCCTCGGCTCTCACCAGCAGCTGCAGGGACATAAAGGACTCTCATTTAACAAGATGCTTACAGAAGAACGGAGGTTCACTAATGGGCTGAAAAAAAAAAAAAACCTATAAGGTTAAATTTTAGCGATAAACTGACATTGAATTTTCATTACGTCTGGTTCACCTAAAGTGACAGACAGATCACATGGTTTAAATGTATTTTGTGTTTAAAATCAAATTAAAAAAGAAGAAGAAAAAAAAAAAGAAAAATATAATCATGCAATGGTTTAAAAAAAAAAAAAAAAAAAAAAAAAAAAACATACTGGTTTTACTGGAAAACCATCCACTATGGATGGCACCGTTAGAACAGACTGCAGTTGATTGTTTCCCTACTACGGCCCAGCCTGAAGTGTGTTACACTTTATATACGAGGCACGTCGTTAAGAGATCGGTCTTGCATAAGAAATTAATTTCCATTTAATCTTCGGTTCAAAATAAATAAATAATAAACAAGTACTTATTTCCTCTGTATTATTAACATTATTAAATTAATAACACACCGATTAATATCGAACGTGACCATATGTGGGTGCGTTTCTGCGATATGTCCACAAGATGGCGCCCAAACATTCGAACACGGATTCCCCATTCAGGCCACACACACACACACACACACACACACACACACTTCGAGCCTAGTAGCGCTGTGGAGTCCTTGGGGCTGAATTAATTCAATCACAGAGGCTAATTCTGCTGCAGGAGGCCATGCGTGGAAGACCCAAGCTGAGCCGTTCTCACAGTTTGTGTCCTTAATGTGGACGGGTTTAGAATGAGGAGGAGGAGGAAGGCAGAACAGAGGGGGTCAGCGCGGTGTGTGCGATTGAGATCAGTAAATGAGAGCTGTTTGATTCTGAGGAAATGAGAACAGGAATAAAGAGGCAGGAGAAGACCAGCCATCGCTCACCCTGACGATCTGCGTGTGCTGCCTCTCCACGGCCAGGTGCAACGCCGTCTGCTGGTTCACGTTCTGTATGTCCAGACTGGCACTGCCCTGCGAGGGAGAAACAGAAACAAAGTGCTTAAATCGTATTTGGCTGAGAGCGTTCTGTCTGGAAGTCGTGCTCAAACGGCATTATTGAGAACTGCGATAAGCCTGATGATGAAAAATGCACCAGAGTAAATGAATACACATCATAAAATAAATTATACACTTTTTTTTTTTCTTTCGGTGCATTTGCACTTTAGCACGTGCCGCATTCTGCTCCCACGAGCTGTGCTCAGAAACGTGAGCTACTGGGACGCAATTTGTATTCAGATATTCCCTGAATGAAGCCCCTCAGCATCACGGACTCTCTCTCTCTCTCTCTCTCTCTCTCTCCCTCTCTCTCTGCACTGCTGCAGTGCAGCTCCTACTGCGGCTCAGCGCTCGAGGAGGCTCAAGTCTCACTGCTCTGAACCCTCTGTCCTTCTCCAGCCCTCTGCCTTTCTACTACCAGCTAACGCGATGAGACGGAAGAGCGAGCTCTGCAGCTGGAGTGTGCTCTCTCTTCGGTGGGCCAGTGGGACGGGTAGAGTCACGTGGCAGAGGAAGCGAAGATGCAAACCTGAGCTCCGGTGCAGGTTACGATGATAATGTCTTGGACATTAAATTCACAGTCAGGGTGGGTCAAGTCGAGATGAGGTGCAGGAGAAACGCCGATACGATTATTAACTCGAGAGCGCAGAGCATGCGGTTCTTTCCTGACGCGCACCAAGACGTTTTTTCTGGAATTTTTCTGGACGCATTATGTAACCACTTAGTTATGATGATTAATAAAAAAAAAATAAACTAAAAAAAAATTTAAAAACTGCAATAAATAAATAAAGACAACTGGAATGAGCTTGAAATTGATGGTGTATATCATACTGTTTATTTTGGTCTACAGTACCAACTAATAATCCTAATAATTCAAGGGTGCCATTACTTTGATTCATTCTATACCTCCAAATGCAACATTACTTTCATTCATTCATGTATTTTCTCTACCTCCAAAGGCACTATTACTTAAATTCACTCATCCGTCTTCTATCTAGAAATACCTCCAAGGGTGCCATTACTTTCACTCGTTTATTCATTTTCTATAAAGAGTGTGATTATATTGGATCATGTGATAATGATATTGGTGCATATAAAAAAAAAAAAACCTCCAAAGGCGCCACTACTTTCATACGCTAATCTATATATCTATCAATCCCTTCAAAGGTGGCATTACTTTCATACGCTAATCTATATATCTACCAGTCCCTCCAAAGGTGCCATTACTTTCATACATTCATCTATCCATCAATTCCTCCAAAGGTGCCATTACTTTCATACACTCATCTACCCATCAATGCCTCCAAAGGTGCCATTACTTTCATACACTCATCTATCCATCAATTCCTCCAAAGGTGCCATTACTTTCACACACTCATCTATCCATCAATTCCTCCAAAGGTGCCATTACTTTCATACACTCATCTATCCATCAATCCCTCCAAAGGTGCCATTACTTTCATACACTCATCTATCCATCAATCGCTCCAAAGGTGCCATTACTTTCATACACTCATCTATCCATCAATCCCTCCAAAGGTACCATTACTTTCACACACTCATCTATCTATCTCTCAAGCCCTCCAAAGGTGCCATTACTTTCATACATTCATCTATCCATCAATCCCTCCTAAGGCGCCATTACTTTCACTCACTCATCTTCTATAATGCGGGTGATGATTATATTGGTGTAGATCAGACTGTTTTTCTGGCCTACAGTACCAACTCCAAGGGTGCCATTACTTTCACTCATTCATTCCGCTGTACCGCTTATGACCTAATCTGCATGTCTTCGGACTGTGGGAGGAAACTGTAGGGCCCGGAGGAAACCCACAAAGCACGGGGAGAACCTGAAAACTCCATGCACACAGACCTGAGGCGGGAATCGAACCGAGCACCTTGGTGGTACGAGGCGGCAGCTCTAACCCGCGCCCGATTGGCGCTGATGCAATTTGTATTGCGATTCTTTCAGAATTTGTTACGGATGGCTGTTTAAACGCCCCCTGCAGGATTATAGAGTAACTGCAATATCTTACCACTTAAAATGCAAACAATTTCATACATAAATCACGATATGTAACCGAATCAGATTTCTCTCCGTCTCTGCTAGTACGTGCTCGGAGTGTATGTGAACAACAAACAGGAAGTGTTTTTGGTTTAAATGGTAGATTTTAAAACAAAACAAATCGACATCACTGCAGTGTGGGACAGAGCGATAGCGCACCATCTCCCAGCCTGAGCTGTAACTTTCAGCAGGAACATCTTCTGGTGTCGTCTTTCTTTCTTTCTTTTTTTTTTTTTTTTTAAACACCGGTTGTCTGACTTGAGCGGCGACTCGTGTGACGAGAGCTCTGGCAAACAGAATGAAGACTACGGGACTCTCGAGAGCTGTTTCCCGAGCCCTCCAACTATAATTGCTGTAAGTGGATCAATTATCAGCTTCAATTAATGTCGAGCGCTTTATGGTCGCTGTAAGCGCAGGTGCTTTCACACTTCCAAATGGATCGGGTAATATTACAAGATTACTGACGCCCTGTTGTAACAGTCCCTCTCGTTCCCAGAGTAAGAGTGTCGCACTGTGAGAGGCGTGAGAGGTGTCTGTGTGTGCGCGTATGTGTGTGTATACCTGGTGGACTAGAAGCTCTGCCACCTCGACATGATTGTTTAGCGCAGCCAGGTGAAGAGCAGTGTAGCCATCGTCCTTCTTCTCATCCACTATCCAGGGTCGTGGCAGCTTGGACAACAGCACGCGCATGGCACTGAGAGAGAGAGAGAAGAAACAGAATAGATTAAGACAAAAGATGAAGAAAGCAGGTAAAGTAAAGAAAGAGAAGAAAGAGATTAAAGAAAGACATGAAAAGGGTAAAAAAAAGAGAGAAAAAAAAACAGAAAAGAAAGCATAGTGAAAATAAGACATCTATTTACATCTATTTACATCTAGTCATTTGGCAGACGCCCTTATCCAGAGCGACTTACATTTTTATCTCATTACATCTGAGCAATTGAGGGTTAAGGGCCTTGCTCAAGGGCCCAAGAACATGAAAGAGATGAAGACAAAAGAGAAAGAAAGAAGTAACATGCAAAAAGCATGAGAGAGAGAGAGGGGTGGGAAGAGAGAGAAGAAAAAGAGAGAGAGGAAAAATAAAAAGAAGTGCAAAGAAGTAAAATACAAAAAGACGACCAGAAAGGAGGAGAAGATGAAAAAAAGCATGACAAAAAAAAATGAAGCACGGAAGGGGCAATGAGAGACAAAAATAAAGAGGAAAAAAAAGGGAGAAATGTAAAAAAAAAAAACGGAAGGATAAAAGAAAAATGCAAGGAAAACGAATCAAGAAGACGAGAGTAACGGGCAGAAAAGAAAAAAAAATAATCAGGAGAGAGAGAGTGAAAAGGGGTTATTTCATAAGTCATCTTATAAACGAATAAATAAATGCTGTAAACCTGAAACAACAAGATCAGGGAACATAAAGAGAACGGAGAAAATAATAAATGTTGACACTCGGTGTGGTACGGTTCCTGAAAACACTCTTGCACTTCACGCAGACGTTTAAAAACTACGAGGACGATGGTGATTTCAAGCTGCTGTTAGCGGAGGGTTTGCGGTGTGGGGTGTGAAGGTCACGTAGAGGGTACGCAGTCCTGATGAGCACTGCAGGACCTGACGCAAGCCTGGGATCAGTCTTCTCATCTACTCTGCTAGGACCGAGATGCTGAGCCTGACTCTGGATCAGCGGTGTGTAATGGGGAAAGGGGGGGAGGAGGAAGGTGAGGAAGGAAGCTGATTGGGAATCTGTGCAGCACCTGCAGCAACCAAGCAAACCTCTAAACGAGGAGAGCTCGAGATGAGAAATCGTTTACAGCTGGAGGGAAAAAAAAGGTGGTACGAGAGCAAAAGGTAGGCCGAGATGAGAGCAGGAAGAGGAAAGGGTTATGTACCTTACACGCGAGAGGAAGAGAATATTTGTGTGGAAAAAAAAAAAAAGAGAAAAAAAAGTAGGAGATGAGATCTGAGAATGATTAGCGCAACTACTGAGAGTGTGAAGAGGTTGCATTCGGGGAGGAGACACAGGAATAGAGGAAAAGAACAGATAAAGGACGCGTTGCCTGGAAAGAATAATTTCTCTTCTGGTCTATAGGGACAAGTCGGCGAGCTGTGCAGGCTTTATGGCTGACAGTTCTCACCGGATCTCACATCTCCAATCAATGTTTGAGCCAGAACAAGACTTCCAGGAAAGCAAGCAAGAGGAAAGAGGGCAAAGAAGAGATGGGGGTGGGTGGGGTCAGGGTGTAGGGAAAAAAAAAAAAGAGCAAACATTATCCATCTGTCTTTTAGAATTAATTGATTAAAAAAAAATGTGTGTATTGAGACGAGTGCTGGACTCCGGAATCCTCTGGGGCTAACGTGATGGATTCTGCAAACAATCAGTCTTTCCTTTCTTTATTTTTCAGAGAGAGAGAGACATAGAGCGAAAGAGAGAGAGAGTCAGTGTCAGCAGCAGTATACACACTCACAGGGCTGCAGAGTGAAGCAGCTGCACTGCAGTGTACACGCTGCACACACAAAATCCATACAACCTCCAACCTAACGCAGAAACTCTCGCTATTCAAACCCGACTAGAGGCATCTCAAGTCTGGTGCGTTAAGCTACTTCGATAGATGTTCAAGTAGAATTTAAATCCGACCAAAGTTTATAATGTTCAACGTCCCTTACTTAACTATTCCTTTCGTAAGTTAACGCAAGTCTCAGGTCTGCCACAAAGTGGTACTCATTTTTCACATCTCCCTCTGTTTCACTCCTCCTCCCAAAGCACAGTTTCAGTGTTTATGTAAATGAGCTACTGCGGAGTCCAGAGTACAGAAGGTCTGAGGAACGCGCCAGGGGAGGGGGCTCTACGTACTGTGTGAGGTCACAAATGTGAGCAAATCCACATTTGAAGGGGGGGAGGGGGCTACATAGATGGATATTTATTTATTTGTTTGTTTGTTTGTTCACTCTCACTGGAGGCCTCTCTGACCGACTAAAAAAAAATAACAGGCGTCCTTCAACCTTACCTAGTTGGCAAATGGAACCCTGTGAGGTTTATTTTTTCTTGAGACTCTTGTGGTACTTGGTAATGCCAGCCTCTAGACATTATCACTTATTTTTAATACATTTATACATACACATTATTTTGTATAAATCTTTACACTTTTACATACATTTAACCTGGGTTAATAAAGCTCGCTTGTGGTTTGATTGCAGCTGGACTCGTCATTTGTTTTCAAAGGATGCATTCACTCACTCAGCTTAATCCTGTATTCAGGGTCACGGGGGCCTGGAGCCTATCCCAGGAGACTTAGGGCACGAGGCAGGATACACCCTGGACAGGGTGCCAACCCATTGCAACTGAATTAACCTCCCCAATATTAACAAAAGTCGTGGCGTCAATGTCCGACCACGACCCTTGGCAATAATTGCCCATTAAGTTTACATTCTCTAGGAATGTGCTTGGGTCTTTACCCTTGGTGTAAACAACGTTCCCTACTTTCCCCAAGATCACATAGAAGTTTTTATCACGCACTTTATATCCTAACAATGGCCAATTTCGTTAAATAAATCGTCAGACTCCCAGCCTTGTCAAATACTCCACAGATGGGAAGTGAAATCCCATTGTGCTTGAGTCATGAACACTCGGAGTTCCCTGCTTTGGCAGACTGCTTCAGAAAGGTGAAGCTGAGGGAACTGTATGTTCCTTGAACCCTGAGTTTAATTCTAAACTTGCACCCAGGCAAATTTCCTTCCCCCCCCCCCCCCCCCCCCCTCCAGATATTCCCCCTAATTTAGTCATATCCAATTCCCACCCATCACTATTGGGCTCCCACATTGGTGTTTCCTCCAAACCAAGTGACGCCAGCCGACCACATCTTTTCGAACTGCTCGATCACGCACCATTGGGGGTGCCGCAACCCTCGGAGGACCGCGCTATCCGCTCCTTCCTCTGTGAAGCAGTGATTATTGTGAAAGCACTATGCGCCTCCCATTCAGCCCTGTTGAGAGAGCTCGGCCAAATCAGCCATCTCAAGGCCCTCGGTTGCGAGAGGCTACAGCATCACCCGGGAAGCGAACACAAATCTCCAAGGGTGGAATAACGTTTAAATAGACAACAAAATCTAAAGTGTAGCGCTTTACCTTCCAAAGACCAAACACTCCCCGAACAAGATTGGTTTAGCTTCTATAAAGATGTGGTTGGCTGAGGATCTCGGAGAAAGTCATATGGTGGTATCTTGAAGTTTCAGGTCATCCCAGTTCCTATCCTACTCTTGGTCTCTCAGTCTGATGTCAATGTATGATGCTCGCTCACCACACTGGAGTGGCAAAAATAGGTAGACATAAATATTGATACGACTTTCTGGCATTGCTGCATTGCAGTTATTCTGTCCACTGGATACACACTTGAACAGACGGTGCAGAATTTCGAGGAAGCCTTGAGAAAGTGATTTGCTCAGCGAAGATGAATTCTGCTTAGGATTTGAGAGTAATGAGGTTAAAGGATAAACATTGAGGCTACAGAAGCCATCGATGCAGGGGGTACCAAAAAAGAAAGAAGAGAAAAGGGACGGAAGAAAAGTGAGGTGAAAGAGAACCTTGATGGAACTGGGTCACCCTGCGAGACGCAAAGGTCCCCTCGGTGTGCACCGGTGGGGTCTGTTGTCTCGAGCAGCAGCAGCAGAGCTGTAATTTGTTGTAGTGCAGGAGCTCGACGCTGCTGAGAAGAGCTCGGTGTTCACGCGGCACACTTTTGCTGTTTGCTTGAGAGGGTCAGGCGGACGTTCCAAGGTGGCTGGGAGGCCAATAATTATAATGGAAGACCAACCGCAGGCCCATGCTGTGGTGCCCAGAAGGGAAATCGAGTGGCTTGTCATAACGACATCGGATTAATAATGACCTCGGGATGATGTGCGTGTGTGTAGGAATAGAAAATTACTTGGACACGCTCGTCTTCTCCCCATTAAACTAGGCCTGCTTCGAATACCAGAACTTGCAGTGTTATTCAAACCATCATAACAGTTTGTCAAGACGTCTGTTTCATGTCGGTTACGCATACGTTAGGCTTCAACTACGAATTGATCTGAGGAACTGAATGAAAAAAAGAATGGACTCCTGTTCCCGAGTTATGAGTGAGATCACCACCACGGGTTCAAATCCCGAATGGTCATCCAAGAGGGGTAAATACCACCCGGGAATACACCTGGGCTTATCGGTTATACCACTTTAATGGTTTTAATCCTTAAGCCTGACCACCTCAAGTAAGGACAAAGGCAAGCGCAATGAAGCATTTAAAGCAGAAAAAGGTGTGAGATCCTTACACATAAAATTTAAATCAGGTAATTAATATGGCTAAAGGGGCATCTCGAGAGTTTTAATAAGAGCAGCAAGTTGTCAGCTGTGACTTGCATAATTTTCTTTTTCTTCTCTTTGACCTTCCTCTGCATTCATTGCTGCTAGACTGCGAGCTTTGATCTGACGCCGTTTGCAAGAGCATCCGAGTTCTCTGATGAATCTCTAAAGAGCTTGGCTTTTGCTACTGAGCAACCTACGTCTGTCATTAGTTCAGACATGGTATCATTACACAAGGTCAGGGGGAGGAAAAAAGAAAAAAAAAGAAAAAAAGATATAAAAAAAAAATTATGGCGCATGACAGCTCGCTTTAGCCAAGTATTCATTTACCATTACAGACGGTCCTTCTTACACAAATCGTTCGGAGTCAACGAGGGACCCAACGGCACAGTAATATCCATGACCCAATTATATATATATACACACACACACACACACACACACACACACACACACACACACACACCCCCTCGGTTCCTCTAGGCACTCTCACCCTTTTTCCACACCACTTTTGCTCGAATAGCCACCGCGCTTTCGGTTTTTCAATACGCATCAGAGCAACGCTACTTCATGGATACTTTTATATCCGGCTGTTAAAAACAGCGTTCGGAAAAGTTCTACTTGAATCTTCCGCAGCTTGGAGTTAAAGCTCGAGACTAAAAACTAATGCTGAAGGATAAAGAGTGGCAGAGAGATAAAAACGTAAAGTGGAGAATTATTGCCTTCGTGTGATGGAGAATCCGATGCCTCGGACTAGAGTCTTCGATCGGTGGTCGGCTGCTGCTCCGCCGACGTGGAGGAATAGAGCGGTCTCTGCTGATATGTAGCGAGGTTATAAATCCTAGTCCTTTAAATCACTTCGTTTCCAACCCGTTTACCGGCCGTGAGCGAGTCCACCTGAGCAGAATACATATGCGGATGACATCCTGGACTGAAGGATGACGCCAGAGATTTTAGTATTGAATTACTGGGATGGACATCAGAGGAGGCTGAAACGTTACGTATGGATACAGAAGACAAAACACATCTAGTTAATGTCATTTGTGCTAGCTAGTTTTGTGGGCGAAGGATACATGCGTATTTGATGCGTCATGATGGTACAAACATGCTGTACTTCAAATTAAAAAAATAAAATAAATCAAAATGCATAACTAAAAAAGGAAAAAAATCTCAATGCCCCAGTCCCAAGTAGGCATCATGTTTACTTTTTTTAAGAAAAAGAAATATACAAAAAAAAAAAAAAAAAAAAGAATACGCATTCCGTTATGATCTTTTGTATCGCCACGTTGACTCCAAAATCTATTTGTAAATGATTTATTACATTTACAATAGAGATGCACAGGTCGATCAGCCCGTGACTGGAACTGGCTGCTTTTCATCTCGATCAGTCTTAAATAATAAACGATTCTGTCCCGAGTGCGTGAGCTTCCGAATGGTGCAACAGAAACGCATTTTAATGGCGTCAAGTTGCACGCTTTGTGTTTTTCTGTGACTGAATTAGTCTCAAACCCGCTCAATACGCAAGCTTGTAACGTTTTAGTATAATCTTTATCCCACTACAAGCGTACTTTACATCATGGCTGTAAACCGGATAAGATTTAAAAAAAAATAAAATAAAAAAATTCACCTTCACTACAACCAGTTTCATGGAAAAATTTATACGAATCAATTTACACGGTTCTCATAACCGAAAGCTTTACAGTCTGTTCTTGAAAATGACGCATAGTTCCAGTGAAGACAAACAAAATGTGCGAGAAGCATTTTTGGTCTCCCTCCAACTCCGGCCCGCTGCTTCTCGCTCGGCTCGGCTTAGCCGCTGTGTACAGCCGCGTCTCTCGGAATTACAAAAGACGAGTGAAACGTTTGGCACGGACCCAGGGTCTGCACCCAAACCGAGAGGAAGCACGAACTCTCTGACCGGCTCCTGTGGAGGCTTGCAGGACCGATGAGTCCTTTGTCCTAGTCTTGGTGGACGCATGCTTGTAAGGGAAAGGTTGGAATGTGCAAATCTTTTTACCAGAGAGATATCAGTGATGGAAATGTAGTTTGGAGTAGTGGTGAAAAGCGACGACTGTAAGTGCTGATTTGAATGCGGAAATTATTTCTGGACGTGTATCGGACAGGTAACGTTGAGGACGTCATAGAGAAAATAAAGGGATGAGCATGTCCTCACCATTTAAGCACCATCACCACAGAAAATGTCCTGTTCGTGTACTACTACATACATTCAATAATCAAGGACAAAACAACCGACTTGTAAGGGATTTATTTAATTTATTTATTTATTTTAATGTCACCTAGATTTTCTTGTTTTGTTTTTTAAACAACAAATTTGTTTTGGTTTCGTTAAAAAATATAATGAAACAAATAAATAAAAAAAAAAAACTGTCAAAGAGCCAGTAATTCCTGGAGCGTCTTTATTTTATTTTATTTTGGATTTTCCCCCGATTTTCTCCCTAATTTAGTCGTTTCCAATTCCTCCCCGTCACTAGGGGGCTCCCACATTAAGGCTACCACTACCACTCAGCCGGGAGGGCCGAAGACTATCACGTGTTTCCTCCGAACCACGTGACGCCAGCCGACCGCATCTTTTTGAACTGCTCGCTCGCGCACCGTTGGGGGCGGCGTAACACACTCGGAGGACAGCGCTATCCACTCCCTCCGTTGCGCGAGCTCACAGACGCCCCTGATTGGCTGTAGAGCATGATTAATGTGGGAGCACTAAGTACCTCTCATCCCTCCCCTCTGAGAGAGCTTGGCCAATCAGCTCTCTCTAGACCTCCGGCTGCGAGAGGTTACAGCACCACCCGGGATTCGAACTGGCGATCTCCGGATGATAGGGCGAGCGCTTTTAACCACTGCGCCACTCAGAGGGACATGGAGCGTCTTTATACATAAAGATCAAAGCGAAAAAACCCTCTTCCTACAGCATATGACAAAATGTTTTGCCTTTATTTTTGGACGAGATTAAAATCCCAGATCTACACCAGTGACAATTATCCCGTCTCCCCATGTAAAACTAATCCAGTTCAAATTGTCCAATTACAAATCTGTTTTTTCAGCAGCTTCACGAGTCAAACCGCTGGTGTTTGCCAGAGAAATAAATGACAAAGATCTGCTTTTAGACTCTGTCTCCAAAATCGATTTTTATATGATTATTCTTTTGTAATTTACACATGCTTGCATTTGAAGTGGTGAAATATCACTGTTCCTCTGTAATCGTACAGGTGACGCGCTGTAAACTATTCACGCATTGGCAGGCAGCACGGCGTCCGGTGTAGTAGGAGTGAATTCCTGACTAATAAAATCTAAAAGTATTGATTAAGGATATTTATAAAAAAAAAAAACATTGTACAGAGTAGCGAATCGAATCGCTGTCTAGGTAGCATGATATATCGACTGGTCTCTGAAGAACAGCTCCTTTTTAAAAAATAAACAAAAATAGTCACTGCAGTGCACCAGATATCAATATTTACAATTAAATATAATATTTTCAGTGTGTAAATGTACACTATATTGTATGTGTGTGTGTGTCTGTGCGCGGGTGTGGGAGAAATGAGTAATCTGTGTGTGTGTGTCTTTTTTTGTTTTGCTTTACATTCATGGGAAAGTTTTATAAGACTCACACTGTCGGACTTATGAACAGATCCGACTTATGGACGTTCTCCTGGAACTGAACTTGTTCGTAAGTTGGGGACTTTATTGTCTAGTACAAAGCGATCATCCTCACCACACTCCAGTCCAGTAGGTGACGGTGATGCAACAACTTTTCCCTTTTTAAGGAATTGTCAATTTTGGACCACCTTAATTTTCATGTTTGTTTGTTTATCTAAATAATTTAAATTGTGAATCAGTTCAATGAATTGAACAGACCTTCAAAAGATTGATTAAACTAATAACCGATTTAATCACACAGCTTTACCACCAACTGCTGTTTTTTTTAAAAGTAACATAAAGCCAAAAACAGGATGAACCTTTTCTCGTGTCGAGATTACAACCACAGCATATTCCTGAAAGCTCGGGTCAGCTTGTAGCCAGAAAAGTGTCCAAAAGCTACCAGACGCTCCATGTAGAGTCTGTAGTCGAGTCTAGCTGTGGGCTCACCATCAAAATAAAAGAAGTATAAAAAGTAAAAGAAGCAAATGCCATTTTAACCACGAGCAGTGATGAATTATTAATCGGTGCGAGCTGTCAGTCGGTATACGCTGTGATGAAACCGCATTTAATTGAGAGAATAAATTTAAATCCGGCACGGACGATCCAATCGGATTGACCAAATTAAAACTCCTTACACATTACAGAAGACGTTCTGAGGAGGACCACATATCTGATTTAATGTCTCTTGCGGCTGACGTTGGATACGTAAAGAGACGATGCGCGTGATTGAAGAATCGAGGTGGAGCTGCGGCTGTGAGGGACGTACTGTACTGTAAGCGCGAGCTCGGACATCGCCTGCTACAGGCTTCCCCTAACGCGACTCTGGGTGGCCTGCAATAAATCACTTTTATGCTGCGTGCCGCTCAGCAGCTTCAGCCACCCGATGATAGAACGCTTTAAGGGAGAACGAGAGAACGAGTGTACCAAGTGAGTACTCAAGAAGCCTCGTGTCACGAGTGCTCGGACGTAATAGAGAGTTCGAAAGTGCACCATGCCAAGACGGGGAGGAGGGAAAGAATTCTAGAGCAAGATTCTGGTCTTGCTGTATCGCAATCTCCTATAAATGTGAATTGGTCTCCAGACAGATCGGTTGAGGGGAAAAAAAAAAAACCCTGAAAATTAAAAAAAAAAAAAAAGGGAGAGAGCCAAGGAAGAAATGAATCAGCAAGCAATAACATTAAGGAAGTCATTTATCCTCCTCCACCTGGAGAGTCAGAGGAATTAAAAAGCCCTGCTTAAAACTTTCACAAATCATGACCCCGCCTGATCGGGACCGCCATGATTTCTGAGATTCTCCGCTGTCACATGGAGATACAAGCTCAGCACATTTAGGGCTGCGGAGACGCACGAGAGCTCCGCTGTATCGTAAACTTTATTTGTACGTCATTTCATAAAACAGAAGGAATGCTTTTAGACACAATCCCTAAATTATGATTGGAACCATCTCGCATTTTGAGAACTTTATTGGCGTGCCGTGTGTAAGCTTAGAAACGCAGATTTACCAAAAAAAAAAAAAAAAAAAAAAAACAACAGTATATTTTCATTTATGTTTAAAAAAAAAAACATCAGTTCTCCTTATTTCCTTCAGTCTGACAAACAGACTGATGGCTTCTTAAAAATGACTACTTGGTGTAACATACTTTACAAAAGTAAAAGTACAAAACTTTTTTTTAGGAATGTTTCAAAAGACTGCTAATCATCTCGGTCAAGCTTTCACCTTTTTTTTTGTTTTTTTGATGTTATAAATTTCACAAACTGTATCGACGAAGATGAGAATAATATTAGCAAATCTATATCGATTTACCTTCTAACAATTTTTTACACTAGAGATGAACACTTTAATTATGGAGAAAATTTGAAATTATAAAATACACTGATTATTTTGACACATTGTGATCGCTATTAAATGTTTTACTATTACTAGTTACAACGGGTTATTATTAAATGTAGCATTGCGTATTATGCAATTAACTGCGCGTCATCTACGCTCTAATAAATGTGGCATTAATTAGGCAATATCGTACATGAGCGAGTGCTGTTGTGCTCGATATCAGCACGGCTCACTTGTGCTGATATTCAGTACAACGGCACAACCTCGAGTACGATATTGCTTTTATTCCACAGTTTCACAAACGCCATTGATCATCAAAAGATTATGACTTTGTTTATTTATTTAACCGGTTATTTTGCTCCGCCATATATAAATATATACACACACATTTCTGCTCATACTTAAAGATACCACACTGCTGTAACGCTTATGAAATCATGATGCAATTTCCAGAAAGTGAACACAAAGCGTAAAGTTCCTTCGGTGGCTCTTCTTGTTATTGACCGACTCCTCGGCTGAACCGTAAGGGCTCAGGAGAGATTGATTGCCATTGTTAGAGCCCATCAGGAAATGAGACTAGGTTGCAACCGATCACATTTGAGCTGAACGCTCCGTCCTGAAAAAGAGACTAAACTGTAAGCCAATGCTAACTGTTACGACTGATGACGAGTGGAGCACGGCGGATCAGACGGGGAGAGTCGAGGCCCGGAACAGAGTTGGTGAAAATGTTGTGGTTTGTTTGTGTCTCGCGGCGGAGATGCATTAGTCAGGGCGAGTGCATTACACCTGGCACGTAGTCAATCCTTGTACGACCCATAAATACCGAGTAATCGAATGGCTATATATTAGGGCTGACAACACCGTAATTGAATTGCACTTCACACAATACGAGGGGAATAGGAAAGAGCAAAATAAACCAGATCTGAATAATAAAGCGCGGCAATTAAGTCATTTGGGTTGGTGCGCAGACGCTACATCACGTCGATGCTAATCATAGGATTAGCTTATAGATAATGGGTCTCTAACGTGAAGCTGGAGTGCAACTAATAATTCACACTGTATCACTATCTGGAACTGATTATTGCATTAAAGATTTGCGTGTAAACCTTAAGTGTGTGTGTGTCTTAATCCCGAGTCTTATACATATATACACGCGCACACAAAATATAAAACCTACTTTTTACATGTTTGGATAAACAGATTAAAATCCTATTACTGTGTTTGGAGTTCTGCCTGGCTATTTTTAAAACCTCGCTCATACGCTTATTTGTTTTTGCGTCTCCACACGAGGGTTGCAAATTTTGCACATTTTTCTTAACAGATGGTCAGGAAGAAAATGTTAGTCGGCGCTGGATTAAATCGCTAACTATTAGCGATTACAAAACCCATGTTTTTTTTTTGTTTTGTTTTCAATTTCTGTACGTTCTAGTAGCACCTTAGTAATTAATCATAAAAATATTTAAAAATAATAATAATAAAAAAGAAATTACTCAGTCCTTATTCAAAAACAAACTTTTTTATCCAATATTAAACTGCAAATACGCCCTCTTGTGGTGTAAAGTCAATAGCTGCGCGATCTAGACACGTGAAAAATATTATGCAAAACAAACATCGGTTGTTAACTTATTAATCGGGTTAATTATTTTAAGCAATCCATTGATTGATGGTCTCTCGTTATCGCTCCTGCTAATTGGGAAATTTTTTCATTCTTGATTTTAGAATTTTACTTGGTTGCATTTCCCAAAATAGTATCGGAATTTAAAACTCATGAACCTGAATAGTGTGCTTTCCTCTTCGGATATTAACGATATTATTACACACTGTTGCCTGAGGACATCAAAAAAATAAAAAATGGTTTTAACCCCTATTATTTAGCATCCAAACTCAATTAATATAAATGTTTTTCTTATCCGACTGTTTTACATGACGACGATGCACAAACTGGACAAGACGATTCGTAAAGAGAAAGCAATGGTACGTTAATGTCACGGCTATTATTCGTCTAGGTAACAACCCATTCGACCTGAGAAATTTCATTCGGCTTGGCCACGGCCTTAGGCGTACGCTAATATTTATTTTTTAACTCGTGATATCAGTCGGGTTTAAAGACTGTTAGGCTGCACGCAAACAATCAGGCTTTGTGAGCTGAAAACCGGCTAGGACTGAGTAATTAATTAAGTAGATGCAGAACTTCATGCACTGATGACGGCTCAAAAAAAAAAAAAATCTGAATGGCTGAGGTAATGTGTGCCTCTGCCGCAGAGCTAAGCCAAATTATATGGCCCAAGTTGTGAGTGTTTGTGAGGAGAAGAAGGAGGAGAAATTTGTTTGCGATAAAGTAAGAAGTCTATGTCGCTCTTTAGTACTCGCACGATCCTGAATGCAAATTTTCATTTCTTACGCCTTGCTCTTTCACACCCAACTGTGCACGTTACTAAGTATAGAGGTAAGCAGAGGCAAGTACCATATGCAGTGTGTTCCGGCACTATTTAATACACACAGAGAGAGCGAGCGAGAGAGAAGAGAGAGAGGGGAGGGGGGGGGGAGAGAGGTGGTGTGTGTGAGTGCTGGGGTTCAAAAGATGCCAAAAAAAGGAGGGAGGAAACTATTGAGAAGCGCAGGAGGGGGGGAGGGGAGGGAGGGAGGGAGGGAGCGAAACACAAGCGGGACCATGAAGAGACCACTTTATTTGGCAGGACTAAAAATAGAGCAGCGAATGGCAGCCAGGCGAGCAGGTCCTTTGCGATAATGCAGCCGAGCTTGCCTTGCAGGATGCACAATCGATAGGTGGAACATCGGATGGGAGGCTTCCCGGAGCTTGTGCACCACTGTGGAGGAGGAGGTGGTGTGGACGAGGAGGAGAAAGAGGAGGAGTGGGGGGGGGGGGAGGAAAAAAAAAAAAAGAGGTTGGGTTGGGGGTGGGTGGGGGGGCCTTCTCTGGAGTGTGGAGGAGGGGGGTTATTTTTTGCACCGCTTGACTAAATATGGTCAGAGGGAGATGAGCGAGACCCAAGAGAGAAAGGAGCCTGGTGACTGATGTGAGCGTTTTTTTATTCGCCACCCCTTAAAGTGTTAACGGTTTTAAGGCTGTGGTCCACCTCAACCCTGATCTTTGACCTTTTCCCCGCGAGGAAATGGATCGGAGCCAGGTTTGATTCTAGATCCTCGGCTCACCTTTGATATTTTCACCGGAGTTGTCGTAAAAGACTTAGCAGCAGGTCACGGCGCGCAACACCTTGAATACTAATCAGACGCACTCATCTTTGTTAAAAGAAGATACTTAATATTATTATTATTTTTTTTAAACCTTCCAGGAGATTTGGAGAGGGGGGGAATAAATAAATAAATAAATTCTGACAGACTGAAATATTCGGTAATAAAAACTAGAGCAGATATGCGAGATCCAAAACTGGAGCATGGGCCGTATTTGGGATCTTGACGGAATATCCTCATCATGCTCGTGAACATGAACACGCGCACAAACACACACATATACGGAAGACGAATGTAAAAGTGCTGCAATTATATCTGCCTGGCTTTAGAGTAGCAACAGCAGCTTCTCGTGTCAGCATGACGCCTATCCCCTCCTAAAGGTAAGGGTGCCTTGTTCTATCTCCAGCTTCACCGCTCCCTCGCTCCCCTCCTCCCATACTAGACTTACACGCTCTCTCTCTCTCTAGCACACTCTCTCTATACCCCCTTCAACCCCACCCCCTGGTTAGAGCAGCTGATTCAGCGAGTCGGCATCCGATGGCTGCAGCATCTGGAAGAACTACGCCGGAGGTCATTACAGCTCCTCGAGCAGTGAAGGGGGAAAAAAGAAAAGAAAAAAAAAAAACGAAGAGAGAGAGAGGAGTGGAGAGCCGGGGAAAAGTGCGCTGCCAGGTAATATATGCTCCATGCGTCCTCCCCCTCTGAGTGAGACTTTGCATCCCGAAGCCGGACAATCCGCATTGACGTCTTTTTTTTCTCCCCCCTTTCTCCCTCTAAAGCGTCAGATTGGGTGCGTGTGCGCGTGCATGCATGCATGCAGGAAGAGTAGAATTTACCGTTCTGCAGCAGTAGCAGCAGCGCTGCCGCTATCAGATGAAGTGCCTGCATCTCGGTGGGATACTCCCGCGACTCAACCTTTTACAGGAAAAAGCGATACGGAAGCAGGTGATGCTGGAACTGGGGGGAAAGTTGCTACTGTCCACATGGATTTCCTCTCTCTCTTTCTCTCATCCTCCCTCCCTGACTCTCTCTCTCTCTCTCTCACAATTCCAGCGCTGCCCAGGCAAGCAGACTGCTGCAGCACAGCCTGCTCTCTAGCTCATTAGCCACTTATGGCTGCAGTGCAACTGATATTTAATAATAAAGGACTTTTTAACCTCCATCCATCCTTCTTTGAGAAACAGTTATTTTTTCTGGACCTTGGACTTTTTTTTTTTTTACTTTGCCTGTACTTCAAAATGGAATATAGTTTCCTTCTGGGGCACTGACACACCTATAAAATAGCCGTGCTATATTTGATTTTTTTTTTATTTATCTTATTTTATCTGTAGCAGCCACCTTCCATTTCTGGAATCTTACTGGGACTTCCTGGACTCTTTCCATTACGGTAGGGCGAAAGGTTTATGTTATCTGGATAGCTCCTGATCAAGAGATCGGGGGGGTTGAAATTCGGATTGACGGAAAACAGCTGTGGTGCCGTATTAATTCTCCTGGGTGGTGGTGTGATGGTTGTGTGGGATGTTTTCACAGGGTGGCTCCTGGGTATTTGTGTCAAAGCGTTAAACTGATGACTGTCGGGATAATAACCCACTTTTTCGTGCATGCTGCAGCACCACCACCACCACTTCCCCCACTGGCTACCACAGAGGAAACACCCCTTTTTTTTTTGCTTGTATCAACGCCATGAGGCCTTGAAACCAAAAGAACGCCCTCCCACATTGGACCTCTCGGATCTCTGTGACATTTCCTAAATGGGACGTCATAACTCGCACCAGGGCCTTTGCGTCCAACCCTCTTTTGAAAATAGTGGCGTCACCGGGCAGCCGACCATTCACGGGTCGCGTTCAGTCATGCGACGCCAACATATCCAACTCTGTCGAGCAGGAGAGCTCGTCCAGGATTTCCACCGGTGCCCAGAATAGCACGTCTAAGTGCCCTTCTGTTATTTTTCCACCTTCGTCCTGTCCTCCCGGCCTTGTGTCCGATAGGGCTTCGGCAGAGAGGGAGGTAGGTGAGGGAGGGAGGGAGGGAGGGAGTCAGGGATAGGGAGAGGGGTGAAACAGGGGCGGCGTTGACTTGTGGAATGTGTTGAGCTGGAGCAAAGATTCATTAGAGGGTGACTGAACATTTCACACTAGCGTGCAAACCGTTATTGATCTCTAGCATCCTTGGAGTTGAACCACTGCTCGTGAAGTGCATGCAGTCAGAAGACAAAATGGGACACAAGTGAAAGAAGTGCGCTGTAGAAAAATGGGAAGGGCTTTAAAATTAAAAAAAAAAAAACTAAGTCCACCAGGGCCAATCCGCAACTGCTGAGTGGGCATTAGCCCTTGCATGTGACCTCTGGCCTCATTTGTTTACCTAAAGCCCAAATCCTGGTCACAATAGCTTCCTGTTCCACTTGGATCAACCTTGTTTTCGAACATCAGCAACCGGATTGATAGACGACTAGTGGTTGTGGTCAGACGGCTCCATGGTGATGAGCGGTGATGAAATATGGGTATGAAGGACTGAGTGTTAATCCAGGATTTTACAATGCCTTTCCCTGAAGGAGTACAGGAACGAAACGGCACCAGCACTCTGCCTTGTGTCATTCCTTTTTGTTTTTAGGGCAAAAGATTGTAATAACCTTTTGATTTGGCGTCAGAAGTCACGGGTGCTGCTGTTCTTTGCAGTTTTTTTTTTCCCCCTGTGGATCCTCACAGTTCTCTAGAGGACAGCCAGGGTCACTGGAGCAGACGGCACTGTGTGGACCCGGACGCGCTTAATGTATGCTGGTGAGAACAGCCAGTTCTGACGGGTTGGGGTGAGAACAAGCCGGCAGGTCTATTTTAAAGCACTGCTCAAAGTCACCTTACGTTATAGAGAGAGTATTGCCGTAAGATTGCACAGTGCAGAGTAGAGGAAGGGTGGGTGGGAAGAACTGCGCTTCTGGACACAAATGTTTCTGCTTGTGTATCGTATCTCTGATGTTACCAGAGCAAACCAAAAAAGGTAAGGATGCTGAGCTTAGCTTCAGGGGTTTACCTGCTTGGGGTACATACTTCTTTATGTGCCCATATGAACATATGACAGCTATGGAATGTAAAGAAGTATGTATTCTCGGTCAGGTGCTAATCACCAAATTATTACAGGTTATCATCACAGGTAAGTATGTCGGTCAGACTTTCGCTTGTGTCGCTCAGTTGCTGAGATGCAGAGGCTGACTGCAGCACGTAGCCCGGAAGAAGTCGCTGCTCCCTTTCTGAGATTTCGCCAGCAAGTCCAATCGTGCCCCTCCCTAAGAGAGCAATTTGCATGCTGGATAACTAGAGCAAGACCGCTAGCATTTTGTTTTATGTGGCTAATTTTGTACAGGTCACTACCGCTACCTTAAAGATCATCAAAAAGGCAGCGGTTGACAATTTGCTGCAATACAGGCCTTGAACGGTTGCCAGAACCATCGCAGCCGGTGCCTCTTCCACGGCTGAATGATTAATGCCATAATCTTTTTCAAAGCCCTTTAGAGGGGGGAAAAAAACAAACAAATAAAAAAACAATGGAAGGGAATTTCTAAGGTGACACTTCCAAAGGGAAAAATGAAATGTATGCCGCTTAGCGGGATCTCGTTGATCGGGTTTGTTTACATCTGCATGCTTTGCCAAAAGCTTTGACGGCCCACAGAAGTCAGATTAGGACATGGAACCGTGACAAAGCAGGGATTTCGAGCCGTCAGCTGATTCCTTGACCAAAAAAAAAAAAAAAAAAAAAAAAGATGTGGCGTGTTAAGGGGACTACGCGTTCTGCGATTAACGTTGTGTTAATATTCCTAGACAATGCCAGGATTGTGTAACCGTCCTTGAAACTTTACATCGCTCGTCCTTGACACTCCTTGGCTGTCACACATTTGATCTATAAAGATGCATACCATGAAAGTGAGCAGCTTTAATTGTGTTGGAGTCGAACAGCAGGGACGATAATGAAGGACAATTTTCAGGCCGAGTTTAATGCCTCTGATTGTGATTGAGACGGAAAGCAGGCCGTTCCTTTTCCTGTCACGGACGTGCCCGTCGGGTCACTGTGGTACTTCGCTGTTTCCAAATTAGTGCCTTTGGGTCACCGCTGTCGCTCGTGTATCTGTGATCCCTCTGCCCCCTCCTCCTCACCCCCACACCCCCCACCCTTAGTCTGACTGACATCCACAGCAGATGCTGACATTATAAAACCTTCAGCTGCCGTCCCTAGCTTTTGCCCACTTATGGCCTGGATGTTTGGGGGTTCGAAAGTTGCCTGGGATGCCGCCGAGCGAGGAGGGGGGGGAATCTGCGTTGTAAATAGCACTTCGCCGCCTGATGCTTAACCAGTGCCATGTTGAGGACAAGCTTTTAAAAGTAAGCGTTATCCCTGACCGTGTTGAAACTTCCGTCTTGAGGAACGTGCAAATGTCAGCATTTGTTTTCTAAAACCGGTACGACTCCCCGAGGAGCACTTTTCTTGCCGACTCTCTGTAATTAAGCTGAAAAATGCTCAATGCGCCGCGGTGCACCCTGGGACGCTAGAAGTAGAGAATGGCATGACTGTCACCAGGACACGTGACGGACGCCAGAGCGACACCAGGCCTCATCCATCAGCTGCTGTAATTGCTACATGACTCCCTGACATGGCTCAAGTGTACCAGGACAGATTATTATTATTACCCTTTTCGCTAGGCCCGGTTTTTCTTCCAAGGCAAAGACCAAAGTAAACGTGGACGGTGGCTTGCCGGAGGGTGTAGGGATGTTTAGACGTAATGGGAAGTCAATAACACAATCCTGTCGCATGTTCAGACAGAGGGGGAGCAGATCCCTTGAGTAACGATCAAGTGAAATCTTTCCACAGGATTTTCTGTCGTCTCGGAGCTGAACTGCCTGACCATCTTTTTTCTCCCCCTCGCACAGAGATGCCCAATGCTTTGCTAAAGCTGGTAAAATGGAACCAAATCACATCTTCAATGGATTTGGTCCCCTTCAACCAGCTGTAGCTATGCTTTGATGACAACAGGAATGGGTCTGGTTCTCCTAGAGTGGTGGCATCCTCATTTTTATGCAATGTTTGCTTTATGTTAAGGCTAGGCACTTTGTTTATATAAAATTAATGTTTGGATGCATCATGTCATGATACACTCTTCTGACCTGTAGTGTGTATGCTGATACTTAATTACAGTTAATTACAACGGAATTAAAAACTCTGATGCAAAATGCTAATTATTTTCTGTTCTTTTCACTATCAATTTATTTTCAAGATCTTATACTATATTTTTTATACACGTTGATTTTTTTTTTTTTTTTTTTGCAATATTGTTCTTGAAACCAATACATTTAAAACAAAGTAATTGGGCAAAGAGCAACATTTGCTATATTTGCACAATTATGTCCAAGTAAATGTGCTTTTAACTTTTTGGGAAAAAATTACTACCCTAAACAGGCAAGGTAACTTTCTAAATGGTTTATGAAAGGACAACCATGAATTTTCATCATGGTTGTCCATGAATCACGAAAGTTTTTAGAAAGTCTTAAAATTTTGATTTCAAAGAGTGCCCAATAAATGATTACATTATAGAAAAATTCTTTGAACATAAACTCTTATACTTTAAAAAAAAGTTAAAATAAACAAAACTGTAGATTTTTTACTTTAAAAAAAAAAAATGTTATACAATGAAACTTGTCAGCACCTAACCAGAAGCAGACAGTTTGAATGTTTTTATCATTAGTTTATTTTTGACAAAAATTATTACATTAAATAATATTAATTATATTAATTATATTACGAATAATATTAATATTATTACATTAAAATAATAATTACATTATTTATTCTATACTTAGTATACTTAATACTTTTTTTAAAACTGAATATCAATTAAACTTGGTGAAAACTGATTTAAAACTGATCATAAACTGTTTATCTTTAATGAAAAAAAGTATTTCTATCCAGGCTTAATTTCCATGAAAATTAAATAAAATACATTTTACATATTGCAAAATGTGATTGGAGAAAAAAAAATGTAGCAAGTCAAAGATTCCTGCTTTCAGTGTTTTTCTACAAACATTAAATAAAAGAGTTCATTTTCATTAAAAAAAAAAGACATTTTCAAAAAATGTAGCACTACAACTTTGCTCAGTTTTTACCAAAATTGTGTTTCACAGAAATTTATCACAAAAATGGTACGCCAGTTATATCGATAAATGCCTTAAGTTACATCCCTAACTAATAGTTGATTGCACTTTTTCTTTTCAGTAATAAAAGAAACTCTTAAAACGTTGTGTGCTGTGGGAGAGCTTCTGAATACAAAAAAAAAAACAAGGAACTCTGAAAGTTAGCTAAGCCAGAGCACTTTGCAGCGCACACATACACAAACACACACACACAAACGACTTCATGCCTTATACAGGCAGTGGAAATGAAGAGACGATGCGACACGCTCGGGTTCAGGAGTCTCTCAGTAAACTGGTGCGCAGAGGAGAGGAGATAAAAGCCAGATGCTATAGAGTGTGGGGGGTTGCGCGTGTACTCACTCACACACACACACACACAAAATCAGATCTGGATGCACAAGTGGATCAGGATGAGCTTTCTGTCACACATTCCTGACTTTAATATAATCATGATTATATTAATTAATTATATACTATGGAGAGAGAATAAACAGATACATATACACTGTAACTATTTTATTTATACACACTGTTTACTTTTACATTTGTCTTGCTATTTTATATTATATTATTACTGCGTTTCTTTCACACAGTGTACAAGTTGTTTATCATCATCATCACTGACCAAGAATTCGCCGCTGCTCGTAGTCTTTCGAGGAAACTTCACAGATTTCAAACAAAATCCCTTCTCATCCTCGCTGTTCAACAAAAACGTATTGAAGCGCACAACGCTAACGCATTAGGATAGTCCCGAACTGCAGCAGTCTTTTTTTTTCTCTTCTTCTTTTTCTGGCATCCTACTAAGCTCGCACGCAGCTGTGTGATCGAGGTCGGAACTCCGACTGGTAAATAAACAGCTTGGCCCTTTCGTTCATAGACCAGTTATATAGAAGCAAGAGAGAGAGAGAGAGAGAGGAAAACTGTATGAAGCGTGCGGTGACTCCTCTGCGGGGTCTGCTACAAACGCTGCTCTAAGTCACGGGCTATTAATCGCATTGTTTGGGCTGCTGGAAGCGAACGCTGCGACGGCACTGTAAACAGAGTGGCACACGGGGAGGACCCGGACCTCTCTGACTACCAGACACCGCAACACACACACACACACACACTGGGAGGGAATACACTATGGAGAACTTGACTACAGATTTAACTTTATTTTTTATAAAAATTTCATGTCTGTAAAGTTTACATCTAAAATAAATAAATAAATAAATAAATAAATAAATGTACAAGATTTGCATCAGATATTTAGATATAAATATATATTTTTTAAATTTTGTAACCTACTTAAAAATAAACAAATAAATAAATAAAACGCCTATACACACATTTCCCCCAGCATTTTTTTGTAATGCTGACCAAAGTTTGAAAATAAATAAATAAATAAATAAAATAATATAATATCACTTCAGTTGGTGAGTTTTCCTACAAAAAACAGCCCGGCGTACCTTGGTCGTGTTGCCCACCACGCAGGCACGAAATTAATTCCAATAAAACGGGGTACTGCGCTGAAAAAACGTCCAAGTTTAGCTACGAGATGCCATAACTGCATCCCACTGAGGTGATAACAACATCCCAGGATATCACTAGCGTGGAATAATTAACCAAAAGCATAAAGTGTGTGTGTGTGTGTGTGTGTGTGTGGAGAAACCTACGCCTGAGAGCTCTAACCAAGCTGACGTAACAATCTGCAGGACACGCGGCAATTCGATTTGATTTCCTCGACGTGGGAGACGGCGGCTGCCTCAGGACGAGGCTTTAAAACTCTCGCGCTTCGTAGTACAACATTAAGTCTTACCTATAGAAAGGCAGAAGCGGGAGGCTGGTGTTAAACCTAAAGCTCACATATGTAGGACATTTAGCTGTGGAGCAACAAAAAACAAAATGATCTGTTTTGATCTGACAATCAAATAAGCCTTAAATATTTATGCATAAATTTCACTTGCGTGATTTATACTATACACAGTAAAGTATGTTACACTTCTTCGCAATTTTAATTCCATTTTAGTAACTCTTTAAATATTGTAATTTTTTTTTCATTCATATTCTTATATATTACTTTTATTGAAAAGTTATATTTTGAATAAAATCTTTACTTTCTTGTGTGATTTATTCATCATGTACTGAAATCTTTCTTTTTACATTACAAGCATTTTTTTTTTTTTTTTACGGGCAATTATATACGCATTTCACTGTGCATCACACTGTGTTATAATGTGTTGTGTGACAACTTTTGATTTTTATTTGAATATTTGTTTTTCGGCAAATTATAGCTGATAAAATGAGCCATGAGGCGAGACTGAGCCGTAATTCCGTATTGTGAAACACATTTTCTCACAGAAAATAATCCGTTCCAGCCACCAAAAATATTACCAATTTCCAACACTATAGTGATATTTTTGCAAAACAACAAAAAAAAAAAAAAACAATCAAAAATTTAGAAAAGACATGTAAATACATTTAAAAAAAAATTAAATAGACATTAAACCTTTGCACCGGCTTCTTTAAAAAAAGAAAAAAAACAGAAATCAAGAGTGGTTCCCTTTTCTTCCTGCTACAGCCCTTGCTAACATTCTTGGGACCGATGGTGCTATATTCTTCACTAAATCTTGCACAAAATGTGGGAAAAATGTTTTTTTTTTGATTGGCTTCCAAACGAACGCGCGACTGACTCGTCTGCCGAAAATGCTTCGTATGCTGAGGCAAATTTCTTGCGAATTTTAAGATTCTTAAGAAAAAAATTCGCAAGGACCTTGGCCTTTCATGCACCGAGGTAGCACAGTTTTTCTAAAGTGATATTTCTGCTGGAGAAGACGGGAATCACCAGGGACCAACCGTTACGATATGATCATGAGACCTCTGCGACAGTTTGATTTGCTTTGAGATTCTTTGAGTATCACAATATCATAAATATCCACATTCAGTATGAAATTTTTATTCTAAACTGCAACATTTTACCACCTAAATGCAAACATTATATTAAAACTAAAAAGATTGTTTTTTTCTTTTATAACATGAATTGCCACACAAAAGAATCGCGATACACAACCAGATCGTTTACCCCCTGATGAAGACGGAAGAGTACTCTCGAGAACAGACCCAGGCTGAAAACCTACACCACGACTTGTTTTTAAAGTTTCTCCTGCTCAACCAAAGGGAGCGTGTGCGCTTCAATCCTGACAGCCTTCGCGCGCGAACACCCGAGCTCACAGACCGCAGTTCCCCCTCGGTTAGATCCCGAACTCGGAGAGTGAAAAGAGAAGCGGGTGTACCTGGGGTTCCCTCGCAGCGCTGCGTGATGGAGGGCGTTGAAGCCGTTGTTGTTGGTGATGGTGACGTCGGCGCCGGCCTCCAGCAGGACGGACAGCATGTCGTCCCTCTTCTTGCTGATGGCGTCGTGGAGAGGCGTGTCTCCCTCAGAGTCCTGCAGAGAGAGCGCAGACGGTCGTGGTCGTGTGTAAAAAAAAAAAAAAATTTGTGGAAGCGTTAAGTGCAAACCGATGTTTGCAAACCGTTGCAAAAGTTGGCGAGGTTTACCTGGAGGCTGGGGTGGCAACCGAAATCCAGGAGCGTCTTCACCACCTGCAGGTGCCCCTTGTTGACGGCGATGTGCAGCGGCGTCTGTCTGCGCTTGTTCCTGGCGTTGAGGTCGGCTCCGCCTCGGTGTAGAACCTCGATGACCGAGCCCTCGTCGCCGAAAGCGGCGTGATGCACGGCCCTGTCTCCATCCTTATCCTTTGAAAAAGAAAAAAAAAAGGGGGGGGGGGGGGGGCGCAATTCAGTAGTCAATAACTAACATTTTTGCTACTGTAGCTACTGTACAACTGCATTGCATTCTGGGAATTAGAAGCCCCTGTTTGCACAAACGTTCGATTCGTCCTTAGTACATGTTCACGTTAATGATAGATGTTTTCTTTCGGGCATGTAGCTACTACTATTGTGGGCGTGTCCATCAAAAAATGTAGACTTCTACAGTATATAATATAACTTGTAAATCTTTATTGCTTTATTTAGTGTAAAAATATATTTTATGCGTTTGTTACATGCTTGGACTCGTACTAGCTTTGTTGCCAGATAAGCTTTGCGAGCGAGCATGATTAGCACCATGAAATTTCTAGTGACGCCAACAATCGCTTATACTTTATCTATCTTTAGAGACATTTACTTAAACCATGCTTACACGTGTATTATTAGGCTTATTAGGTTTTTCTTCTATCTTGCGCCAAAAACAGTAAAAGACTACAAAAGTTACGAGGATCTGAACTGGATATGACGTCAGTACATAAGCCAAACAGGATTGGTTTGAGGAATCGTCAGCATTAACAGTTTGGATTTATGGTTTCTTTGCAGCATCATAACTAACTACAATAAAAATAAATAAATAAATAAATTTACCCTCATATGACATCACAAATCTTGCATCATAAATTTGTTTCCCTAATTTGTCTTTGTTAAAAGAATAACACACACATGAAAAAAAAAGAAAGAAAGAAAAGCGCTATCCGCCCTCTTCTGCATACACGAACACAGGAAGACTGGCCAACATCGCTCTGATTGGCAGATAGGAAAGAGTATGCCACGCCCACCCAGACAACTCAACCAATTTTGGTTCATCAACGGCATGAAGAAACGATTTTCTTCACGCCATTCAAACTTATTTTATTCGATACTGACAACTAAGCTCAGACTAAGTTCATCTGGGAACAAAACACACACACACACTTCTCATCCTGGAAACACACTGATCCTGAACTCTGAGAGCGCATCACCTGTCCGGAATAACAATTCTCACCTTTCCAGCCTACGGCGCTTCTTCCTTTTCTGTCCTCTTTCAGAAAACCGATGATGTGCTACCTGCATGATGAAACACTCTCCTGCTCGGAGAGCTACTTTTAAATCAACCTAAACCTCTGAAGCCTTTTTTTATTTTTATTTTTTATTTTAATGAAGGTGTCAAAACTCCTGTTAATTTTTAATCGATCCTCGTTAAAGAGTTAAAACCTCGATTTGGATGTTCTTAGGTAAGTATTTTAGTAAACTGTTATTAGCAAGGACACACATTTATAGTAATTATATACTTATGTTTTAATTTAAAACAGAAAATACAATAATTTTTAATTAAATAAGTAGTTTTTGTTAAAAAAAAAAAAATAAAACGTACACACACAGGTACATTTCTTTTTTACTTAAACAAAATACTGTATTTTTTTATTCTATGTAAACAAATTTCTTAAAATTATTTTTAAAGCAGATGTTTTTCTTTAAATAATATTGGATTAATAATAATAATTCTCACAAGTTATTAACATAAAATATATATATATATATATATATATATATATATATAACTTTTTTTTTTACTAGCAACAATTGTTTTTTTTATATTTCCTATATAATGTTTATATTTCTCTTAAATATTTTTAAGAAAAAATATATATATACTGTATATTGAATATTTTAGGATATAATTTTTTTATATATTAGCTTAGTGTCAGATCTGAATTCATATTTTTCATAATTTAATATGATTAGTAAGTATAAATTGCACGTTTTATAACAACATCAGTCCTGACATGGGAAAAGGACACGCCCCGTTATTGAAACTGAGCGACTGGCTGGGGTGTGAAAGTGTTTTATGAAGAACGCGTCGTGAACAGCTGCTGGGTGTCGCCCACGTGGTGTGTTAACATTTAGGGCGTGTTGCGGTGAAGGTTTAAACGTGGTGCGGGACGGTGTGTGTGCAGGGTTACCTCTGCCTCCAGGTCCACGTTGTGTTTCAGCAGCAGCTTGAGGACGTCCACGTGGCCGTTCTGACTCGCCGCCTGCATGGCTGTGTGTCCCGCGCACTGCCCGTTCACCTGCGGAACAAAAAGGCACGTCTGAGGCGGAACTACACACGTATACACTTGCAGGCGTGCATATAGATGAGTGTGTGTGTGTGTGTGTACCCCTGTGTGCGCGCTCGGGTGTGTGATCTGCAGCGCTGCGGTAAGTTAAAGCGCTGTGTGATGTCATGCATATTGATGCCCGAGCTCGCTGGAGCGTTCGCAGGACACGTCTCGTCCTGACTTGTGCGCCGCTCGGACGCTCTCCCCTCCCCCCACGTTCCTTTCCCTTCTCTTTCCTCCCTCTCAATTTCTCGCTCTGACAGGGACCGACGGGGCACTGTGCCACTCGCTGCTCCAACACCAGCACGCCATTCCCCCCCCCCCCCCCCTTCTTTAACGATCCCTGTGCAGGCGTTACAGAGGGTCAGCAAACTGGTCCGTCCCAGGGGGGAGCAGGACGCCACTGTAGCTACGCCGCAGCTAAACTGGAATTTCTGACTCGAAAAAGACGGAACGAGGCTGAGCTGCGACCGGGTCGGGTCGTCATACTAAACTGCTCTAAACTCTCGCCGTATAAACGGCTTAACTGGGGACGCCTTCTCTGGTTAAGATTTATAAATCAGGAGATTTCACTGCAGGCCAGATTAAACAAACCTGAAAACAATAAGAAATAAAACTTTAGCGGAAAATACATCTGAATTTTTGTTATTTTTAACCTGAGTTGTATTTCATAAATCACTTGGGTTACTAAAGAGGATTACTGCTGCACACTCGAGGCGCACTCACACTCACACACACACAGAAAGAGATATGCTCTCTCCATGGTACATGAAAAATTTAAAACGTGTCTCACGTCCACATCGGGTCTCTTGAGGATGTCCTCGAC
>CM059231.1:10932821-11212821 GCA_030347435.1 Clarias fuscus
ATAACAGAGCGAGAACAGAGAAGATAACATTAAGTTTCATATAACAAAAGTAAAAGATTGAACATGACTTGATTTAGTGTAACATGAGATTATATAGATAACAGAATTTTTTTTTTTTACTAACTGTGTTCTGTTATTCTGCACAATCAAAAGTCCCGGTTTGACTTGAACGCACCTCGTTTAAGGTTTAAACGAAGTGATTGTGTTAAATGCAAATCTTTAACCTAACACATCCTAAAAGCAGAAGTGCTTTACCTTCGTACTTCCTGCCGCGAGTTATTTTTTAATTATCTGGTGATGATAATGATAAAATAAAAGGAACTGAAATCACTGACGTAAAAAAAAAAAAAAAAAAAAAGTGTGGGGAGAAAAAAAATTTAAATTTCGAACAAGGCAAATCATTATAAGCGTAAAGTTGTGACAGATTCTCTGTTTTCAAACACAAGCTTGACGATGTAAGGTTCGGCCCGGACGCTGCGATTTGAATAACAAAAGCCCGGAGCTGGTCCTCATCCGGCCGTCCTATAGGTCCAAATTCAAACCCAGCACGAGGACCCTTGACCAATGACTACGCGGGGGGGAAAAGTGGGTGAAACAAAAGCGGCACGCTTTCTCCAGACGCCGGTTCCTCCCCTCGCTGTCTTCGACCCCCCCCCGAGTCCACGCTGTCGTCCTCTCGGACAACAAAGGCTTCCCTTTATCATGGTGATGGAGCTTCCAGCTGCCTGAACAAAAGCAGCCGGCTGCCGGGGTACATCTGTCGCTCTGTGAGGCGTGTGCTTGCGTGTATGTATGTATGTATACACACACACACGCTGCTTGACTCACCATGCCCTCGAAGCCGACTCGATAAAGGTTCTTGGCCCCGTTGTCCCACAGGACGTAGGCGGCGCTGTGAGGACTCGCGGCGCTCCAGTCCTGGATCTCCGTCACCTGGAGGGGAGGAGGGGGAAGAAAGATTAAACGCCATCACCCGTGCTCGTGCGTGTATGCGACATCCTCTCCACGCTCGCCAAGAAACTAAGTATTGGCACCCTCATCCTTTATCATTCTTTATCGCCCCTTTAAACAACATTTTAAGTAAAAATCACAAACATGTTTTTATGGTAAATTAAAATCAACCAGAACTTGGTGTGATCAAGCATCACGTACCACTTGATTTTTTAAATTTTTTATTATGAATTTAATTCTAATTTACTTTTACTATGAATGCACTACTTAAAAGTGGAACATCTCACACATTTTATCCTTTTTAAGGTTATACTTAAAGGCGCAACTTGGCCTTACAAAAAAAAAATAAAAAAAATAAATAATAAATAAATAAATAAATAAAGGCTTTATGTTGGTGCGGAAAATCTAAGTGCTTTCGGAATGCTTGTTTGTGATTGCATGTGCTGCTTCTCAGTCATTTTTCTAGACACCATCCTGTTCTCATTTAGTTCAGATCGTGGAGCCAATCTATCAGATACCCCTCCCCCACATGTGACCTCATAAAAGGTCAACCACACCCCCCCCACCGCTCAATGATTAAGAGCTGAAGGTGGCTGCGTTAGCCAGTAGACATCTGTAGCATGTAATCATGTTTTAACTTCTATAATCGCTAAATGTTGATGACGTCATTATGGATTAACGTTCGTACATATATTTTCTTTTGTATTTTATTAGTCGGAAAAGTAAAACAAAAATAGGCGGGGAATGCTTAAATGAGGTCCCGAACGCGGACGTTTCTGATCTCTGCGTTTCTGATTGGCTGGAAATATCCGCTTCCTCAAAAGGTGTGTTCGCTGGCAGCCTTCACGGGATCAATAAAATCTGTCCACCTATTTATTTAACGCTTCAGGCACTTAAAAGGAAGGAAATTCAGGTGCGTTAGGACTCAGGATCTGATCTGCACTTTAGCTGGAGCACTAACGGACACGTTCAGTCATGACATGTTGGGATTGTGATGCTGAGAAGCGAAGCCATCACGGTTCAGGGTTTATTCTGATTTATAAAAGCATCATCGTCAAGCGATCATGTGCCCTGGTGGATGGATTCGAGGAAAATGAACCTTTTAGCGAAACAGAAGAGAGGTTTATTCGCTATGAAACACCCTCGGGTCATGTGTCGCTTTCGTCGTCGTGCATTAAACGCTCTACTGCGAGCGTAAAAGCAAACAGTGAGTAAGCGTGCGATCCTGCACGCTGCAATTAGGCGTTAATCGGGTACATCAACACACAGTACCGAGTGACTCCACGCCGCTGGTGCACCTGTTCACACCGTCAAGGTCAACGCTACTGTAATTACCAGGAACACGTTACAGAACGTTTCAATCGAACAAACAGGTTAATAAACGAGCTGTGGAGCTTTAATATTTTACGGAATGTATCTAAATCTGGAGGGGGAAAAAAAAATTCTTTGCAGCAATCTCTCCGAAGCCACGCCCACCACTTGTGATGTGTAAAACTGTTCTGTACAGAGCTCTTGACGCGGGGCGCCGGACAAACGAGTGTCTATGTAGGCACGTACGTTTTTTGAAAAGCATATGATTTGAGGCGGAGCTCTGATTGGATCTTTTCAAATCATTCTCCGGGCGCATCACTGTGCGCCCCGAACCCGCCCACTTTTATTCTTAGCGAATCAATATTGTTTTTAAATATTTGGCCTCATGTGATTGGACCGTTCTCAACGAGTCTTTTCCAGCACTTCTTACGGCAAGCGGAGCTGCTGACTGGATGCCATGCGAGTCCTGCCTTTATTTTATACTAGTAGTAATGATGCCTGTAAATAGCCATTTATCAGGTGATTAGGCGAGTATTAAAAAGGTTCATTTGAAATGTTTTTTTCCCACCCCCCCCAAAAAAATTTTTTTGCACTGTTGTGGAGGGAAAAAACACTCGGCCTTGGTGTTTCTTATACATCACATCAGTTCGGTCAGTACCTTTCCCCTCCTGCCGTTCCCCCCGTCCTGGTCCTCCCACTGCCAGTCGACTCCCCGCACCACGCGGCCTCCGGTGAAGATCCCTCGCGCCGTGATCTTCTTCGACTTGCGCCGAGATTCCAAAAGGACCCTACGATCAAAGAAGAAGAAAAAAAAATACTTACACGGGAGTTAATCAGGATTCATCATTTTAATTACGATAACACTCGCTATAGTTTGAGATAAGACACGCCCGAGTGTCACGGTTAATACCGCAACAGTTTAAAAGGTGGAGATCAAAGATATCGATCCTGTCACAATACTAATAACAGCCCGAGCTCCTGTGCAGCCACATCGGATATCTTTTAAGGCTGATATTTATCCTTGTTAAGCCTCTGATCTTGCCCCGACACACACACACACACACACACACATACACAGAACCGTCAGCTTTATTGTTGGTCAGATTGCTCGATTAGACGAGGCAGCTGGCAGGCAAAAGGGAAAAAAACTGCCAATTCCTTTACAGAGGAGAAGGAGGGAAAAAAAAGAAGAAAAAAAAAAAAAAGCCCAGAGTGACGCTCCCGGGAGAGCTGCTGCTTATACGGAGCAGATGTTAGACAAACCCATTGTTTCCTGTCTCGCGATGAGGGCAGCACGAGGAGCTCTAACCAACTGCTGGCCTTTTCAATGATAATCGCCTCACCATATGGGGGACAGGAGACTCTATTCAACCCTGGTGCTGGGGTTAAAATACACACTGCTCATCGTCAAGCCGAGAAACTAAATGAAAAAAAATAAATAATTATAATAGGATAAAACTAAATATACACTATACTAGTCAACTAATTATTTTTAAATACCAGAGTTTCTAAAGAGAGTGTGTGATGCAAATCCGGCAGCTAAACTAAGCCTCGCTCTATTTGCATTTCTAACACTAATTAGCATGAGGGTTTGTTTTTTGTTTAGTTTTTTTTTGGTACCTGGGTTAAAGAGAGTTATTTTGCTTTGACTTGAATTCAGGCTGCGTGTAAACAAAAGCAAAACAAGAAATTAATTCATAAATAAACCTTACAGAACCGTATGGCTAGGACAAATGTCTGGAGCGGAATATTGTACTTCTTAAACTTTATTTCTGAACAAAAGAAATCAAACACATAAACAAACACAAAAAAACCACAAGCACAACCCCCCCCCCCGCCCATTTTGTTAGCAAACACACACTACTCAGCCATAACATTATGACCACCCGCCTGATATCGAGCAAGTCGCCACTTTTGCCACCAAAACAGTGACGCGCCGCGTGTTGAGACTTTTTTTTTTCTAGCATTAAAGCGTTTCAGCAGCGAGATCCTGCCTTGGGTCACTTTTTGGCAGGTCCTGAACGCTGCGGGACGGTTGCTGTGACTCATCAAAATGTGGCCCTCGTCACAAGTAGCTGCAGTTACAATGACACCTGGAAGTGTGCGAGATAGATCTGGCAGAAAGTTCAACATTTTGTCCCCCGAAGTCGATGTGCAGGAAGTAGGAAAAAACGGTCAAGCGTTTGGTCGGATTTCAGCGCCTTTAACAAAGGAACAAATTGTGACGTCTACACGAATGGATCAGAGCAGAACGAAAACTCCAAAAATGCAGGTCTTGTGGGATTTTCCCAGGCTGCAAGTGGGGAGTGAAGGCTGCCCCGTGTAGTCCAAACCAACTGTAGATCAAACTGCTGAAAAGGTTAACGCTGGTCCTGGTTGAGAAGAGCCACAAGACAGGGCGCATCACAGTTTCGGTGGCAGAAGGAGGACCTACTCGATATTAGACAGACAGAACTGCTCACCTCTCGCTGCCCGGTGTGGTGATGCGGTAGAACCTGTGCCTGAGATGATGTTTGTCTCCGTGGTAACAGGTGGTGCAGAGGTCGTAGTTCGTGCACTCGGCGCATTTCCAGCGGATCCCGATGATGGGCTGCTGCCTGCAGGTGTCGCACATGGTGCCGTCGTGCTTGATACCTACGGATTTAGACAATTGGAAGGACTCATCAGTGTTGGTGCATTGGAGGACATGGATGTTTAAGGCGTGTCTCTGATGATGGAGCGAGGGAAATTAAATGGAGATCTTTAAAACAGATTAAGCATTAATTCCACTCTCGTTCAGAATAAGGACCAGTTTTCCCCTTTGAGTCTCGTTCCAGCCAAGGTTTCTTCCTTGTGTCATCTCTGGGAGTTTTTTTTAAAATTTTTTTTAAGAAGTCCATTGTTGAAAGCCCTATAAACATTTAATTACACTGAATTAATTTTTTTTTTACACATAGGAGACCTGATGTGTTAAAGTACCGGTGTATGTAGAAGAAGAACAACAACAAAAAAAAAAGGATCCACAAACACTCTCTGTACAGATATTACAATCGTGCCGATTGGCCAGAAAAGGTCGCACACTAAGATTTCATTCGGTCACCTTTAGCTTCGATTACAGGCCACGACGTGGTGTCTGATTCATGAGTGAATGTGATTCCTCGTGCTCCCAGAAGCACTCTCTTACAGTTTGAGTCCTGGAATATGGCCGTGTCATCAGGGAAGAAAACCTCCATAGATGTGACACCCTGGTCATTCAGTAAATTCGGCTAACTAGCTAAAAGGACCTGATGACAGGAAGAGAGTTTGCAGATATAGTTTAAAGGTTAAAGCTGAAAATAAGCGGATACGCCTTAAGTTAATCATCAGTGATGTTATTATTTCAGGTTAAAGCCCCTGTACATGTCTGCCTGCGCAGAAAGATGACCTCCTTCAATTTTTTTTTTTTTTAAATTGTAATTTTAAAACATTTAGCTTGGTGTGACAATAGTATATGGATTGGTCTGTAAATACGAGAAGATTTTACAAAATGTACCTAGCTCACAAAGATTTTGAGCCCGCTGTCATTTCAACTCATCACAATCACTGGGAAAGCGAGGACATACAAGTAGGAGAGTTTACGTTCACACGTCTTGCTTACACCAAGTTTTACTTGTTTCGTCGTCAGCCAAATACACTCCCCGTGCGGTAATCAGGGTGAATCACAGATAAGAAATCGAAAAAGTAGATCAGATAAAGATAAAGTTGCGTCTTAAAATGATTCCAAAGCGTTAAAATTCACTTATACCACTTCAGCGCTGTTATTTGCGTAGTGAAAATATTAACTAATCCCGGTAAAATATTCAGTTTGAATTGTCTAATTAATATCTATTGGTGCAGGTCTTTATTTACACTGAGCAAGTAGCTTATTTTAAAGTAGATTATTGAATCCAATGGTTCATAACATCGCTTTTACTCAACATGTTGATTGCATTTATGTTGCAGGTTAAACTTCAGGCAAAAACCTGCAAACGTATATAATACTATATATAAATAAATCTACCTACAGTCCACCGGAACCTCCAATAACAAACTGGACTCCATAGTAACTCCATATTGCTCCTCTCAAGACTTCTTCCTGTTGCCATCTCTGGAAAACGTTCCTTCAGCACCGTCGCCCTCAGGAACAATATGATCATTTTGTTTTATACACATCTTCTCATATATATATATTTTTTTTACACATTTCCATAATTCACTTTTGATTCTGTAAAGCTGTTTCGTGACTCCCCGTCGAGGGGTCGTCACAGCGGACCATCCGATACGCACAACAACTTGGCACGGGTTTTGGCACGACAATGTCCATTGTTAAAAGCTCCAAACAAATGAACTGAACTGTGTAATGTTGCTGAATCCAGACTGACCAAATTCAGAGTCAAAGTGCAGTCACTATGCATGACACGTCGCTGGATTGACGCGCCGATCGCTCTGGACTCATCAGGTGAGTCACGTGACCCTGTTTCCCCATCGCTCCGACCTCTAATGTTTATGCTGTCTAGCAAAACGAAGCCTGATTAGTGGTTTTCTTATAGACACACTGCTGTTTAGTCCCAAATCCTTCTCATCACATTGTGTGTGATTGTATGGAAATGCACTTTTCGTTATTACAAACAGCCCTCATTAACACACACACACATATATATATATATATATATATATATATATATATATATATATATATATTTTTTTTTTTTAACAATGCAACTTCACCAGGTGTTTAAGTGATCTCTGTTTTTTTTCTCTTCCTCCTGTGATCCGGTGTTATGTGCTAAAATGCCCCCTTGCCACAGATTGCCCCCCCCCCTATATAATCTCTATCGGATATTGTATCAAAACAGAAATTCGTAGGTTCATTACCATTATCAAATATGATATTACTATTATAATTTACCCTAGGCACGTCACAGGTGTCAAGACCATTAATACAAATTCACATATAATGTTTATTTTCTGACACATTTATTTTGCAATGTGTAACACAAAAATGTCTGCACTAAATAAATATTTATTATGAACACTTACACGAAATGATTTTTATTATAAAATAAGCAATTTTTTTTTTAATGCATCTTGTATATGAAAAAATATATATTTATTAAACAAAAATCCTATTCAACATGTTTATTTTTTTATACAATCAAATTCGTTTGGTCTAATTTTGTAATTCATAAAAACCTATAAATTTCTGTTCTGATATAATAATATTCGAAGGGATGATATAGGGGGGGCAATCTGTGGCAGGGGGGCATTTTAGCGCATAACACCGGCGCTGCTGTTACCTGTGGGCGCGCTGTCCAGCACCCGCACGTCGTAGGCCCCGGAGCAGCGGTAGTTGGCCGCGGTGCCGTTGTCCCAGACCACCACCACCTCCTCGGGGCTCTCGAAGCTCCTGACGGTGCCGACATGGCCCTCTCCTCCGTCCTGCTTCCCCCACTTCCAGTCCGGCCCGCGGATCACTCGAGCGCCCACTCCTTCCATCATCACTCGGTTATTCCGGCCGCTGCTCATTTAACAGAGAACTCCAGATAAAAAAATAAAAGAAAAAACAAAGAATAAAAGAAAAAATACAACACAATACAGCAAACCTTTTTGTTTTTGTTAGCAACGCAGGCTAATCTCTGTAACCGTTATTTATAAGCTGATTAGCCCGCTAGCTAACACACACCTTCTAAGTTCACTTATCGTCCACAAACACGGCAAGATTAGCATTAGTTCTATCAATGTTTAAGATTTTTAAGTTATAACGGTTATATATATATATATATATGTATATTTTTATTTTTATTATTATCCGTGTGTTGTTGTGTCACTTTGGACCGTTTTTAGCCAACGTTAGCTAGTGTAGCTAGTGTCTAGTCGGTTAGCTGGGTGAGTTGTAAGGCAGGCTCGCTCACTGCAAATAAACACAGGAGAACTACGATGTGTAAACGGGAACTAACTAACTAAATAACTAACTAAATAACTAAATAACATTCATGTTAAACAAGTAAACACGCAGAAGGTGAGCTCGAGCCGAGGATCAACAGATGGACCGGAGATCCGGGTTATAAAAGGGGGGGAGAAAAAGAGAGAAAGAAAAGTCTGGAAGCCTTTAAAAAGGGTGAGTTTTAGTGGAGTTTGTCTTCATTCGCGGAGAGATAATGAGGGGAAGAAATAACCGCTAAATCACAGCGCAAAGAGGACCCGGAAAGGAGGGGAGAGGAGAGGATCCGGACCCGGAGCAGCAGCAGCGCGACTCCCCCTCCTGTAAAATTCCACTTTCTGTAAACAGCAGCTCCGGGACTCCGCGCTCAGGCTTTTGTCCTCTTTAGTTACCCCGCATTACTGCTCCATCCCTGCTCACTAAGCGGTACTTACTCTCAGCCTGTGTTAGTGTCCCCTTTTAGTTCCCCTTGTAGTTTCGTCTGCAGGTAGCGGATCAAACAGGAAACCCCGAAGCTCTGCTCTGTGTGATGAAGCGCGGCGGTGCGGAGAGAAGCCGAGACTCGGATCAGACTCACAGCGCCGCCATTACAGCTGCCTACAGCCCCGCCCCCCCTGCCGCCCTGCCGTGACGTCACACAAGCGCGCGCGCGCACACACACACAAACACGCGCTGCCATTTAGTATTTAGTTAGGTTTTATTTGTATTTTTTCATTTTTAAAGGTTTTTAGTTATTTGTTTATTCGTTAATTTACTCTGCCTGTTGTTGTTATATATTCACATATTATTTAAGTTTGTTTTGGGTTTTTTATTTGTTCTGTTAACTGTGTATAATTAATAGTTAATAGGATAATTGACTTTTTTTACCCCTGAATCTTGTGTTATGCTTTTGTTATACTCTTGTGCTATTCTTTCAATATTATAATTGTAATTACTGTTAATAACATACACACCACAGTACTAAAGAAAATATTAACAGTCTGTGATATGAGTTGATACTGCTGTTTTATAACATTATAGATAACTTTATTGTTCCTGAGTGAAATTCCAACTTTACAGTAATAATACCATTTACAGATAAACATATACTATAAAGAATGAGTGCAATATATGAGTATAATAATAATAATAATAATTGTACAATATTTTTTAAAAAGTGTTAAATAGCTATTATATTATACTCAGTAAATACTAAAGGAAATATGGTACCAAAATCTGGATTTTTTTCTTTACTAAAGCTTCGCTGTGACAATGACCAAGATTAAAAGCACAATATATATTTTTTTATCATTTATATAATAGTTATTATTGTTGTTTAATTATAACTAACTCATATTTATCTTTGACTATGAGCAGGGAAAATAAAAAAGTGTCATAAATTTGTTATAGATATAATCATCATCATCATCATCATCATCATCATCAACTACATTTCCCTGTTTATATTTATTTTTATTTAACCTTGGTCAACTCTATTGTGTTGAAAGTGCTTTAAAAATGACTGACTCTTTATGTACCTTTAGGTTACTTGTAAATAATAATAATACAAACCCCATTAAAAATGTTGAAAAATACATATAAGAAGAAAAAGAGAGTCAGGAACAAATAACTAAGCCAAATCCTCTGACAAAAAAGTAACATTCTGTATGTAATCATATAAATTACTTGTACATTGTAAAATATTTGCATTTTATATCATATCTGTAAAAATGTAAATAAATCTTACATGTTATTACCTTGCAAATGGTCTTAATGTGAAAAGTTCAAAGCATCATTTAAAGGTGAGAATTATTATTAGTGTCGTTATAAGTGGTGCCTTGCGAAGCGAAGGACTACTATTATAATCTCACCAGGCTTATTATTTTTCTTTTTCTTCTTCCGTACAAAAGTTTGGCGCGTAAATAGTCCCGCACCGTTTGTCGTAGACCCATGGATGAGGTATCAAATCCTGCGGCTTGTTCGGGAATGGGGCCCTTAGAAAAGTCATAGCACCCCATTCCCGAACAAGCCGCAGGAAAAAAGTCCCAAAATGTCCCATAGACTTAACATTGAGACCAACATCAGCTGTGACATCAGCTGCATCCATGACTATGACATGTGAAGCTCTATGACGTCACGGCAAAGCACCACTCACAGTTTCTTCAGAAAATGTGCCTCTCTAGTTATTATTACTGTGTTGTTGAAACAATGCACACACACACACAAACACACAGCGGTTTGATATCATCGAGTCCACACGGGGGCGCTAAAGCGCGTTACCTCTATCGGAAGCTACCGGGGTCGAATAGCTCGCTGTTGGGATTATCCTGGAGCCTGGAGGACGTTTCACTAAAAAAAAAAAAAAAAAACCCTTATACAACTCAAGTCTACTTTTATGTGTCGTGTCACTTGTTTCTTTAGCGGAGATGTTTTCTTTCTCGTCCTCAGTGCAGCCGCAGGTAACCGCACAGCTCTGACTAGCCAGACGCGTATGCTAGCTGGGCAGCTTAGCAAGCGAACACCGATGCTAGCGTTTTAGCTGTGAGCTATTAGTTTGTAACTCGGAGTATTAACTGATGATTAGCTTGCTACTTAGAGTGTGTGAAAGCTAGTAGTGACGTTACTTTAGCTTCAGCAATAACGCTACTAGCATGACTAGCTGGTCCTAGCTAAAAAATTAGGGCTGTGTACCGAGTTGTCCGCGTTTTGATAGTGTAGTGCACTAGGTAGAACGTGGGAGTTGTTTTAGTAGTTATACATATAGCGCGCCTGTACAGGGAGGAGGGCGCTATTTGGGATTGGACCATCGTAATTCCGGCCTAGAGTAACGGAAAGAAATTTGCCTGAGAAATTGGTTATAATTCTTATAATGTCATTCAGGTTTTAAATGTATAATACATCGACTGTTTACTTATTTATTCTAAAAAGTGTTTGTTAATCTGTATTTTGCGTAATCATTTTGAGTCGGGTTATAGTAGTAGCAATAATAGTAGTAATGTGGCGTCCGAACTGTCACTGTTTCACTGCGCATGCGTGAGATGGCCATGGCCACCTGAGTGAAGCTTTAACATTATGGACCTGTTCGTTTTCAGGTCACAGTTCCCCTGAGCCACCTGATCAGCGCCCTTCACGCTTTAAAAGGATCAGTGGTGGAACCTAAGCGCAGAGACAGGAGGACGGAGAAGGAGACCAGCTTCACAGAGGTACGTCCCCGGCTGTCTCCTGCTGTCCAGGTGAACACCAGACAGGTAGGACTGGTAGCCGCTGGCAGGGTGCACTTATTTATTTGCTCGACGGGTGTTTTCACGTTGTGAAGCACCATTAAACGCAAGAGCAGAAGAATAACAAGAAAGTTAACGTTCATGCTGTGCCTGATATTGTTGATATTTCAGGGAAGAAATGCCTTTTTTTTCTTCTTTTTTTTCTTGCATGCCTTCCTACTGTATCAGCTGTGGCTGTGTAGGTCAGAGGCTGAGATCGGCGTGTGACACGTGCACATGGAGATTTCGGAGGAGACATCGCGTCTAAACAGATACGGTCGGCTTCGTTGTCAGCTTTGATCCATGCCCGAGACCTCCTCTTTCCATGCGTGGAACGATTATGTTCACACTGATCAAAACAAACCAGACTTTGGCGTCAATATATTCTCGGGAAACGAACCCGGAGTCCACTGGGGAAAAGGTGGTCTCAGGCTCAGCACAGGGTCCTCGGGGCGCAGATCGAATCAGACACTTAAGACAGTCGTACCTGAACACATTCCTGAAGTAGATGTCATGAGTGACAGCGTCTCCTTCGAAATCTTCGCATACATTCGGCTTCTCATCCTTTGAGCTACACACCCATAACTAATACAGTAGGAAAGCATACTGTCCAGTGGATGAGTGGGGAGGGGAAAAAAAAAAAATGCTAGCGGGATTATCACGACCAACTAAATGTGGCGTGTGTGACTGCCATTTAAAAACAGAAGTAGTCTTGCAAAACTATGTTACGGTTCACAATTGTTGTTGGCATGCCGGTAGCATTTTTTCTTTTTTTTTTTCTTTTTTGCCACTTTATTTGTTTGTTTATTTATTCATTCACGTATTGTCACTAGTGTTACTGGGAAACTAGACAGACATATGCAGTGATGTAATGACGTGGCTCTCTAGCCCGTGGGAAAAACACAGCCAGTTCTCAGGTGGTTCGCTGTTGAACCGGCTCTGAAGCAACATTAGCACCTGGTTCACTTTGGAGGAAAAGTTGTAATCGTGTCTGTCTGCTTTTCTGGTTTCCCTCATTTCCTGAAAACCTGCCACGAGCTGGATCGTTGATCCTAATTCTCCCCCGGGTGTGAACGAGTGTGTTCCCATCTCACACCTCGGTTTCCCGGGACACTGATTGGGATAAAACGCTCGCTGAAGATAGATAAATGAGAACAACGTTTTAAAAATAATAATAATAATGTTACAAAAAAGTAACATTGACAAGCAGGAAGCTTTTATGATTTTCAAAAAAAAGATCTTTACATATATTTAAAAATTTAACCATCTCAGTGCAGCGTTTAAACGTTTTCTTTTTGGTTTATGATTATAAGAAATGATTTTAAATAATTAGCAGATATCCTGTTATATCTCAGGCAGGTTGTGATGTAATGGTTTAGAGAACTTCAGATTGTTTTGAGTGAAATGTGTTTGTTTAGACGCTTTCTAACGAGACCTAATGCTAATCGGTGACCTTTTATCGCGTGTCCGTGTGGCGCAGCCGTCATGGAGCCTCAGAGACATGGGGTTGGCCGATCTGGGAGTCAGACAGCTGGACGGACTCGTGGACAGACTGTTGCCATGCGTTACTCAGGACGTGTCCTCAAACCTCCCTCGAGCGGAGTCTCACCCCTGGAGGACGTCCTACCTGTCCACCGAGTCTTTCTTTCACAACAAATATGGTGAGAAAGATTTACACAGAGAAAAAATATAAAGCGTAGCTTAAGAATTGTCTAAGAAATGGGAAGCGATGGAACATTGGATGTTTTTTTTTCCCCCCCACTCTCGTCCAGGTTTTACCCTCGGCAGGATGGGAGCCGCATCACCTGTTTTTTGTAAACCTTCGGCGCTTCGGACCGCGTGCGCCGACATGAACGTCTGGCCAGGTACCTCACTCTGAACTCCGACACGACACTCCGTAACACGGTTATCATGATAAGACGTCTCTGATGCATAAATAAAAATTCACTTTTTATTTGTCATACACAGTGTGATATGAAGTGAAATGCTTACAATATAAAAGAGACATAAGTTAAAGTATGTAATGTTTTGAAATGCTGTGTAAATTTTTTTTTTTTTTTAATGTCGTCTCATAAAAACCCCACTTTTTTTATCGTCTGCGCCACACTCCATGGTAGGAGGTCAAAAAAGCTTGAATAGATTCTTAAAAACCGAAAACCGACCAAAAACCAATCACAATTAAGTTTCCTATACTCCCAGTTGATGCGATATCTTAAAAAGGTGCAGTGCGATATAATTTAACCCAAACAACATTTATGGTATGTTTTTTTTTTTTTTAGACACGTTTTGAAGAAGCGTTGCGGTTCTGCTTTTTGTCTCCTTCTAGTGTTGCTCCAAAGACGAGGCTTTAAGACCCTGAAGTCCAAAACAAGGCGTCTCCAGAACGGCTTCAAACATCCGCAGGACACGGACACGTTCACGCCGTCGTTCATGAAGGTCTGATCCTGTGGGGAACGTGGAGAAAAAGTTCACCTATAGCCAGAGTTTTCCAAAGTTTTGTCCTCATGACGTCCGTCTCACTGTCGTCTCCGCAGGGCTTACTCTTGCGGGACAGGGGTCAAGCTCCTGAGACGTTAGACAACCTTCTGAAAAGCAGGAACATTCCAGACGCTCATCAAGACGCCTTCAAGACGGGGTTCGCCGAGGGCTTTCTGAAAGCTCAGGCTCTCACGCAGAGAACACAGGGTAATGTCAAACGTGTTTAAATGGTGTGAGGACCAGTCGTTCTGGAATGTTCTCTCTCTGACTTTCTAGAGGCAAGGATTTGGAAACGGTTTTCACAGTACTCATGTTATTCTGGCAGAATGGGAGGAGTTTGTTTGATGGTTGCCTGGCAACCCGAAAGCTTTGCTAAGAGTAGTGTAGGAACTAATGAACTTAAAATCAAATGTATACATCAAAGTTTTAACTGTGAATATCTTTTCTATTTAATCCTTCGCAGTTCTGTATACAAATATTTGCGACGGAAGTTAAAGACCCCGCTCCAATAACGTATCTTGTATTTTAAAATCGTTTGTCCTCTGTAGAGTCGTTAAGGCGGACACGGCTCATCCTGTTGGTCCTCTTGCTGGTGGGACTGTATGGACTCTCCAAAACGCCGTTTCTCTCGGGTAAAGGCCTCTGATCTGATCTCCTTTGTTTGCCGTGTTTGTTTTTGTAATCGCTAACGCTCACGAGTTACCTTTCGTGCATTTGAGATATCGACGAGGGGCGTTCGAGTGAAAGCGGGACTTGGGGATGAGGGTGTAAAACCGATTGACGTTCACGGTGATGAGACCATTAGCCAAAGTAAAAGTCCTGACCTCGCTCCAAGACATTTCTATACGTTTTGGGCCTTTAAAGGAGTTCCTGGGAGGCCGGCGCTTTAAATGTGAAAACTTTCTACCATGATGGTATCCAAGCAATAGTGAAGCACTGGGACAAGTGCATTAGTGTAACAGGAGATTATATAGAGAAATAAAGGAAGTTCTGTTGTTCTGTACAATCTGATGTCCCGCTTTGACTTGAACACCTTTCATAAAATCTAAAAAGCATGTTTAAAGCTAAGCGTCATCTCCTCTGATCCTCTAATTTGTATGAGCTTGAATTTCTATGAGCACGGCATCACATTTTGTGAAGTGCAGAGAGAGTGTGTGTGTGTGTGTGTGTGTGTGTGTGTGTGTGTGTGTGTGGCGTGCAGCCTGCCTCTGGTGTGTGAACTGTAATCTAACCGTTCCGGACAGTGCGATTCCGAACCACATCAGGCCTGGACTCGGCAGTCGATCCCGTCCAGATGAAAAACGTCACCTTCGAGCATGTGAAAGGAGTAGAGGAGGCCAAGAACGAGCTGCAGGAGGTGGTGGAGTTCCTGAGGAACCCGCAGAAGTTTACCGCTCTGGGAGGAAAACTCCCTAAAGGTAACACCAGCGCAGACATGATGTAATATTATTATCGACTGATTAGTGAGTCTCTGAGGCTCGTTGCATGATCACGAGGTCCTGCTTGACGTCTCCCCTTTAGGGATCCTGTTAGTCGGCCCTCCGGGAACGGGGAAAACCCTGCTGGCGCGCGCCGTGGCGGGGGAAGCCGACGTGCCTTTCTACTACGCCTCCGGGTCAGAGTTCGACGAGATGTTCGTCGGTGTCGGTGCAAGCCGCATTAGGAACCTGTTTAGTAAGCACTGCCGCACTGATGGAGAATCTTATCTGTCTGTGTTTCGGGGAGACTCGGGGGTGTGGGGGGGGGGGGGGGGGGCGCTCAACAGGGACTAGAAACAAATCACGATTACATGCTCATGTGTTCCACTCGCCTGTCTTTAGAGAGTGAAGGAAAGAATTAATGAATAATGAAAAAATGAAATAGTAGTCGTTTATAGTAGTTAAAATAAAACCAAACACAGCATTTAGCTTTTATTTAGTTTTTTATTTAAAATATTTTATACCATCCTTTTATTCTGCAATGTTTTTTTTTTTAATGAATTCATAGTTTATCATTTTTCTTGCTTCAAAAATCTTAACATATACAGGCGCACACACGCGCTACCGGCCAAAAATTTGGGATCACTTGCAAATATTGAGCATTGTGTTGTAATTTTGCAGTCGATCGGATCGGCCTATGCTTCAGGATACACAAAGATCATAATTAAACTCATTTATATCCCAAGACCCGATGCATGTTTTCCATCTTTCCATCAGGGGAGGCCAAAGCGAACGCTCCGTGCGTGATCTTCATCGATGAGCTCGACAGCGTAGGAGGGAAAAGAATCGAGTCTCCCATGCATCCGTACTCGAGGCAGACCATCAACCAGCTTCTGGCCGAGATGGATGGGTGAGAGAGCCTCGACTATTCGTGTACACACACACACACACACACACACACAGGCCAGGGACAGTGATATTTAAAATATTTATTTGTTTATTTTAACCGGATATTTTTTAATTTGCAGATTTAAACCAAACGAAGGCGTCATCATTATCGGTGCTACAAACTTCCCTGAAGCTTTAGATAAGTGAGTATCTCCTGTCTGGCGAATCTAACGTGAAAGAATGTGAATGTTTAAATACAGGTATCCCCGACTTATGAACATCGGCGTTCCGAATTTCCGCAGATACGAACGGACCGCCGTTCCACTTCCGGTTCAATCACGGAAATAGTTCACGTGTATTGTATGAAAAAAACGGCACTGCAGTCACCAGACCAGTGGATTGGTGAGCTTTACATTGTATATCCGTATCAAAGGCGTGTAAGACTCGCTTTGTCTGTCTTAAAAACAGATCTGACTTACGAACACGCTCCTGGAACGGAACTCGTTCGTAAGTCGGGGATTACCTGTATTAACGATGAGTTTATGGATGTAAATACAATGAAATGTAATCGGTTGGAACGGGTTTTATCTCGCGCCAGGTTACAGATTATATTTCTTTTTTTTTTTTTTATGAGTTGCGCGATCAGTCGTCCAATCTGTCCCAAACGTAAGCAGACAAAAGTGGCTAAATTAAAAGTTTTGAAACTCACTTTATAACCTGTTGTCTGTAATCCTATAGCTAGTTTCTGGTCCATCGAGTCGCTTTCAGCTAAATTGTTTAAATAGATGTATGTGATTGGATAAACCACATGATGTACTCTAGATACCTGGACTACAACCAATTTCTGTCTGGTCTCTGCTACTTTAATTTAATTCTGTGAGTCTCCTGAAAGCTTATCTGGGTCGACGTCCGGTCTGCAGTGCGCCAGTCGCTGAACCCTGCTCTGACCAGTCCATTACAGATAAGAGCTCCGAATGAATAATTAATCCGATGGGTTTCATATTCCCTCTGTCCCGCAGCGCCCTGATCCGCCCCGGACGCTTCGACATGCAGGTCACCGTCCCCAGACCCGACGTGAAAGGACGGACGGAAATTCTGAAGTGGTACCTCAAGAAAATCAAAGTAGACCCGGGTACGATGTATTACACATGCCTTGTGATTTATAATACATTTTAAGAATACTGTAGTAACGTTTCAATGAAAAACTTTTTTTTAAATTTTTTTTTACATTAAATATTAAATATTTATTACACTGTCTACATGAGTCAGTTGCAGCCTCGTTTTAAAGTATTGACCGTGTTTGTGTGTGTGCGCATGCGCAGCTGTGGAGGCCGAGATCATCGCCAGAGGAACGGTGGGTTTCTCCGGAGCAGATCTGGAGAACCTGGTGAACCAGGCCGCCTTGAAGGCCGCGGTGGACGGGAAAGACATGGTGACCATGAAGGAGCTGGAGTTCGCCAAGGACAAAATCCTGATGGGTCAGAATCGCTAATAAATCACCATGACATTACGGGATTGTTGGAATCCCGATTCTGTTGTTCCTCATTGCGCCAAGTCACGCATACGTCGCTGAAGTCTGTTTTTCATTTTCCGTCTCGTCTGAAATGTGTTTTTGTGAACACGCTGCTTAGAAACAACTTCTATTATTTATGCGCTGTATGGATAAAACACGTCCTACATGGCAACTAGTAGTCCAGAAAATTCTGTCTAGACTCTAGACTAGACTATAATTAGTGGTGTTGTGTTTTTTTTTTTTTTGTTGTTGATTTCTGGAAATGCTTATCAGAAGCGCTGAAATTTCCCTTTTCCTGTTTCTGTCTCCCAAACAGGCCCGGAGCGCCGGAGCGCCGAGATAGATAAGAAGAACAAAGTGATCACGGCCTACCACGAGTCAGGACACGCCATTATCGCATACTACACCAAAGAAGCCATGCCCATCAACAAGGCCACGATCATGCCCAGAGGCCCCACCCTGGGTCATGTGAGTCACGCCCGCTTGTTGTCACGTCACACAGACGGGGTTCATTCAAAATCTTAACGGATTCTCGTCTCCGATTGATCAGAAGCTTGTTGATTCATCTTGTATAACACCGTCCCTGCAGATGACGGGTTTACATTATTATTACTGCACTCGTTTTAATATCGTTTCTTTTGAGTTTTTATGGTTTCTATGGCGGATGTTTCACGTAAACGGTTCGAAGAAAAGTTTTTCCAGTCCTGATGTTTATGAAATGAGTCTCCAAAGTGTTCTACGCTTTCCATAATTGCTTCTTTTTTTCTCTCTCTCTCTCTCTCTTCCTTTTTCGTCTAAACGTTCTCGCTCTCTGCTGTGTCCCAGGTGTCCATGCTGCCGGAGAACGATCGCTGGAGCGAGACCCGAGCTCAGCTTCTCGCCCAGATGGACGTCAGCATGGGGGGCCGCGTGGCAGAGGAGCTCATTTTCGGAAACGACAACATCACCACAGGTGATTAGACCTCGGTGAACTAGTGTCGCTTTATAAGTGTCGTACATCGTGTGCGCACGAATGTATGAAATGCTTCTGCTTTATTTGAAACTTTTACGATTTAAACTTTTTGCGAGCTACAAATATTGTGCAAATTCATTCTGAATTTTTCTTTTTTTTTTAACTCGTACACGGAAAATATATTTAATAAAAGGAATTGTTTGTCTTGGATGCGAGTTATTAATGTTAAATTGTGGTTTTGTTTTTTCATTTAGCTCGTCACTGCTGTTATAATCGTTTAATTCATTTGTTAAATTTAACAGGACTCCAAGTAAAAATTTGTTAGACTTGTATATTTGTTTTGTTCTAATTTAACTTGTTTCACGCCTTCCGACAGGAGCATCCAGTGATTTCGACAGCGCTACAAAAATTGCCAAAATGATGGTGACGCAGTTCGGCATGAGCGAAAAGGTTTGTATCCGTTTAAGGGCGTTTTCACATTTGGGGGCGAGTGATCCGTACCGTGCCCAGAAACAATTGTCGTCGTCCCCAACTCCCCAGCGGTCACATTGTTTTTGTCCTCCGTTCTCGGGTACACCTGTTTGTTTTTTTTTAACACCCATCAGTAGAGCAGAAGGAAGTATGCACATGCTTGGTTTGTGAGCCGCCATTAAACACAAGAAGAATTTTATATCTAATATTATTGATATTTCGAGGGGGGGGGGAGGGGGAAACTGATTTTGGATGGAGACAAACATCACTGATGATGTCGTGTCTAAACAGCTACATACTTGCGTTCTCGGGAATGATTGGTCTCTGTATCAGATTCGATCAGTCTCAGGCCGGTTTATGGATCAAAATGAATCAGGTTTTGGGGTCAAGTGTTCTCTGGAACGGTCCCACGCGCCCTAGTGTGAAAACGCCTTTAGAGAAAAATACAACATATTATACATTTTACAGACGTATTCAGTCCAAATTTTGAAAGTTTACATTTAAAGTAAACGTGTATAGAGTTAAACCTTGGATTGCGAGCATAAGAAATGATGGAAACTCAGACTCGTTCCACAACCTAAAAATATTCAAATCAGAATAATTAATACAAAATATTAGGTAAAACGTACTTTACCTTAAAAAAAAAAAAAAAAAGAATTGTGGCTGGTGTAAGATGAGAAAGAGGAGGAGGAAGGCCGGGGGGGTCACTGCTCTCTGAGTCAATCCAAAGTTCCACTGTAATAATTTTAACAGCAATAATTTTAATACAATAATTAATTAAAATACTTATTTAGCTAACGCTACCTGCATATCATGACACAGAACACTAAAGTAAGCTAACTAATATAAAAAGAAAGGATGTCTTGTTTACTATGGTGTTTCTGTTATTTATTTATTTATTTTCCACGGTCTAGCTCGGCGTCATGACGTACACCGATCTGTCGAAACAAAGCCCCGAGACGCAAGCAGCCATCGAACAGGAAGTCAGGACACTTCTGAGAGTAAGCCCTGTCCAGCCTCAGCGGAACGATTTCACATATCCGTAATTCGTTCTTCATTTAACATCTGTGTGCCGTTTGGTTTTCTTTTTTTCCCCCCCCCCCCCTTTATTCACAGGATTCGTATGAGCGCGCGAAAGCTCTCCTCAAGGCTCGCGCGAAAGAGCACAAGAACCTGGCCGAGGCTCTGCTGAGGTACGAGACGTTGGACGCCAAAGAGATTCAAATGGTCTTAGAGGGGAAGACTTTAAACAGCAGATTATGAGTCTCGCAGCACGTGGTGTGTGTGTGTGTGTGTGTGTGTGTGTGGTGTGAGAGAGAGAGAGATAGATAGAAAGAGAGAGAATGTATCCAAGTACATAAGCAATAGAACGTCCTGATAAGCTTACACTCTGTGTACACATGCTTAAATCCACACTACTCCCTATTCCCACTTGGCTGAAGTTTTTTCCCGGTAAGTTCTCCACAGTGGAGAGGCGACGAGTGTATGCAGAGAAAAAGGGGTCAGATGGCGCGTTATCGCTGCTCACGGCGGCCTTTAGGAAATGTACAGAGAAATTGGGAGAAATATTTAACGCACTTTGTAGGTATAATGACACGGATGTACGGTACTGTGCAAAAGTCTTAGGCATATGAAAGTGAATGCTGGAGTAGAACAAGGATGTATTAAAGAAAAAAAAATTATAAATCCCAGTTAACTTTTAATTAATGAAACAAAGTCAGTTTTTGGCGTGACGACTAGTCACAGTTAGTGTAGATTTATAAGGGAGTCAGCTGCGTGTTGATGAGAATCCTGCAGAACCACACACACTTCCTGTGTGGTCGAGCCGCTCTGTTTTCTGGTGTACAGGTGCTTTTCTTTAACATTTGATTTTGTGGGGGGAACCTGGCACTTTAAAATCAGAAATTGTTTTGTGCTGACTAAAGAATAGTCATAAAGTTTGTAGTTTTATCATAAACTTTTGTGCCTAAGACTTTGTGCACAGCACCAGAGAGAGTGAGGATTTAGGAATAAAGTGCTGCTTTCAAGATCATTTTCTTCACCCAGAATGCTGGATGACATTCTCATAATTCCATAAGAAGGTTTGCAGATCAATACACAAACTGTACACATTCATTCGTACTGATTTTACCAAAGACGGGGGGTCTCACAGTCTAGAAATCAGAATGTATAGATGGTGAAACCTCCGGTGCTGCAGTAGGTCACAAGATCGGAGCACAATCTAGTTGTATTCTAGATTTAATTTAATATGGTTCTTATTTTCCTCATAAAAACCTAAAATAGCAAGAACCATGCTCTAAGAATCTGTATATATGCTATATTATGTATTTCAACAACATTAAAAAGCCTGGCACAATCCGCAAAGGTCGCTGGTTGTGTGTCTCTTGCTTCATTAGTAACAATAACACTTTTTTTTTTTTCCCTTGGCGCGTATGGTTTAGTTCGGTCAACACTTAGTCTTTCCCCTTCCTTAATCCAATCTATGTTTAATCATGTATATATCATTAAATCTGTGTTTATGTTGGACCGTTTTATTGTTGTATATACGTGTATAGAAGAGTGTAAGTTTAAGGTTTGATGGATTTTTATTTTGGATTGAGTTTGTGCATCATTAATGTGGAATAAAAACTATATGATGAACTGTGATTTAAAATCTATCGTTATTTAAAAAAAAAAAATTACATCGAAACTCAAAGCACATCATATCCACAGACACACAAAATCTTTTTAGGTTTTAAATTTGTCTTTACAGAACCTTGGCATGCGAATGCCCTTCCCTATGAATTTTCGACCGCAGACGTTTTTTGCAAGAAATTTGTATCAGCATGCGAAGCATTTTCCCCATGCGAATTAACAAACCGAGCCGAACGAAATGCCGGCTAAGTTGTGCGTACGTCTGGGAGCTGTACAAGCAAAGCAAGTTTTACGATTTTGGGGGGGGGATATTACGGAAGTAATCGGTCACTAAAAAAAGCAGCCGGTGCCAAGAGGAATCATAAATTAAGGTTTAATAAAAATGAATATCTGTTGATTTCATATTTTACATGTTTTTTCTAAATGTTTTGCTTGCCTTTATTTGCAAAAATATGTTTGTAGTGTTGGAAATTGGTAATATGTTTGGGTGTCAGGAACAGATTATCTGTATTTACTTTATTTCCTATGGGAAAATTCTTATCACAATACAAATTAATTTGCTGAGGATCCACTATACAATGAGAAAAAACAAGAACTTAAGAGCAAATAGAGTGAAGGGTTTGCTTTTCAATGTGGTACATTTTCTGTCATTAAAAAGCATTGTCAAATGCTAACATACATTGTATTTCATCAGTATTTTGTCATCAGTGTGATTACCTTACACTCTTCTCCATAGACACAAGTGTTAAAATTCATACACAAATACGTCTGACAGTCATTCTGAACATGTTACTCACTGAGAGTAAACAAAGCAACAATTAAAATTTGGTGCAAAATCCCGAAAAGGTTAAAAACACCGGGATGAAAGCAATGCCGTGAAGCAAACCAAACAAAATGACCAGAAACATGATGGTGAAGAAGGTTCTGAAGATGTAGCTCACTGACGCCGAGAGCACCGCCACCCCGAGAATTGTAGAAAGCGCCCCCTGTAGTATGGGGTAGCCCAGATGTGAAAGCGCCTCCACGGCTTTATCGTTCGCACCAGTCTTGGCGCTTGATACAAACGTGTAGGAGATATGAGCCGAGAAATCCACAGAGAACCCGATACTAATGACCAGGTTGATCATTGAAATGGAATCCAAGCTGATACCTAGCAACGCCATGAAGCCTGAGACTCCTAAGACGACTGATCCGATGGCAAAAGTGACCCATAAGGCACAAACCGGACTTGGGATGAGTATAAGCGAGATGACGAGCATCACCGCAGTAGCTATGCTGATGGTCTGAATGGTGCTGCTTGCAATCACGGCATATTGATCGTAATATATAAACGCAGGATGGTAAAGCACCAAAGGGATTCTGCAGTTCTGGGCAGTTTTTCTCAATGTTCCTAGCAGGATCTTCTCAGGTGGAAGGTTAACCGTTTGGAGAAATAGACGTGAGGCTTGAATTCTATCATCAGTCATGTTGACGTCCAACCTGAGCATTGGTTGATCTTGCAGAAAAGAGTGCAGATGTTTCATAAAGTCAGCTTCTGAGCTGATATTGAGGTGCTTTTCCGTGGAATAACTTTCGAAAGAATGAATCCAAGAAGTGGACAAATTCCCAACGAAAGGAAGACCTTGGAATTCCAAAATGCAAGATTCCAATTCACCTCTTTGTACTACGTCCCAATACGGGAACGTTTCATTGACCGCAATCATGACGACTGGACCGTACTCTGCGAAGTTCGTCTTTTCATCTTCGTAGTATTTTATTACGTATGATTGATCAACCGCCAGATTCTTCAGGTCGATCCCTTCTTTGATCACAGTGCATCCGTAGATACTGATGGAGATATAACTGATATAAAGGAGAACCACCGTTGCTTTGGCAAGACCTGTGGTCAGAATAGGTCCGTAGTACTTTCTGAAGAACAATTTCATCGTGTGTTCCTTTTCCGTTCCAGTTTCGTGGTTGTAGCCTCCTCCGACACAGCAGGCAACGTAAGCTTTCGAAGATCCAGGAAGGCTTTCCTCTGGAACTTTCAGACACGGTCAACCAATGCCGATTGCTTTCCTCTCTTTTGCCATTCAATGCCAAACACGCGCCAAAGAAAGTGATGTTGTAAAGGTAGCAGAACAAGATGGCTGTCCCGGCATACAAGCAGAACGACTGCACCGAACCGAAGGGGCTAGTAATACTGAGATAAAAAGCCACGACGTCGGTTAAGGTCGTGATTGTGATCGAGATGGCTGCTTCTCTGTAGGTGGCAGCCATGCGCTCTGCTACACTGTCTTGAACGTTGGTATGCTGCCAGCAAGAGATCATGATAAACATGTCATCAATGCCAATGCCTGAGAAAAAAAAAAGCCAGAGTTGGAAAGCAATTCTTGATTCACCATGACTCCAGGGGGAAAAATGTGCAATGTGGATAAGAAGTCACTTACCTAGTACCAGGAACGGAGAAGATGCTACGGTTATGACGAATGGGACGTTCATAAGCAAGAGCAAGCCAAAGCTAGATAGCACAGCCAGCCCGGTTGAGAGAACTCCAAGAAAGGCCACCCAGACTTTATTCCTCACATTGTCAAGCCTACACAGCAAAAACATTGGAAAGATACACTATCAGTTGTTTTATATTCTTCCTGTAATTATTAGGAACATGTAAAGTGTGACACGAACCTTACACATGACAGGACTGAAAACAGAATGGCAATAAAGTAGGTGATGGAAAATAGCTGTGTGACCGACTCTGTGCTCTTCTCAAATTCCTCTTGCCTTGATACGGATGTGAAATACGACACCTAGGAAAGAAAAGTCCACTCAAGCAATGCATTCAGTTCATGAGTTATGGCTACTAATGCTTCCAAAATACCCCATTTTTTGATATCTCAGTTTTTAAGCGCAGAGCATTCTTTGTTTGTCAAACTTAAGGACAAGGCGGTTATACAGTAATTGCAGATAAAGCAGGACAATTACTAACTTGTGCTACACTTTGGGATTCGCACCCATCTTCAGTCAGATTCTTCTCAGTTTCATTGTGGATCCAAGGACACTTTGGACATGAATGGGACACATAGGTTTCACAATGTTTCCAATTTAGGGTCCCTATTTCACCAACCTAAGAATCTGGCGGTAACCCAAGCTGACCCTAGAAGAACCTGACTTGGAAATCTTTATGGCTGTGGGGTATCAATGCTACCCATTGGTTTAGACCAGTATGCCTGCTATCTCTTAGTGTCTCCTAACATTCCTACTGAGCCTAGTACTGGTAATCTTAACTCTGGTAAATAGTTGGTAAATTGATGGTCAGGACCCAGTTGGATTCCTCTAGCTCATGAGATGTCTTAAGAAGTCTTGACGTACCTGTGTCACGTATGTCGACTTGTTGCTCAGTAAATCCACAAATTCATTCAGCCAAGCATCCTCCAGCATCCTGTTCGTTTGCCGTAGGTAGTAAATCAGCCTCACTGCTTTGGCACTCTGAACAAATCCATTCCTGTCCACTTCTACCTGCCCAACGGAATGTTCCAGATGAACAACACCGAGTGCTTGGTCATGATATACAGGAAAAGTCAGGTTGAACTCATGGATGGTGCTTGCGTTGTAGTCCAAAACCTTGAGAAGAATGTTCTCTTCACATGACTCATTCACTCGAGCACAAACATCGTTATAGGAGAACTTCTGTCTGTCATATTCCACACTCATCCCCTTCACGTGTTTGTCCACAAGCAGAATTTCTTCCAGTGCATCTTCACTGAGAACATCCGTCCTACTGGTGAAGATTGCGGATGCGTATGTACCTTCAGTGGTTAACCTCAGGGCAGAAAACAAGTTGTGATCGCCGCCGTCGTCATCATCATCATCATCTTCATCGATGCTGCTTTGGAAGAAGGTCTCAAAGAAAGCCTTCTCCATCTTCGCGTGCCCGTTACATGGTGTGAACTGCTGCACGATGTCGTTAGTCTTACTGTCCTCGAGGAAGTAGAAACCGACGCCTATAGTCGCAGTCAGACTGAGCGGGATAACGATGAACCACCACGGATGCTGTCCGATGAATCTGCCGACTCTTTCCAGACCAGATTGGATCGGTTTCTCTACACAGTTTGTGTTGAACATTATGATGACCACGAGGACTTGATGTGCTTTGAACGCTTAGGTTAGGTGACTTGTCCGTCTGTCCTTCTCTGACTGCTGGTTTCTCCAATCAGAGGCAAATTAACCTCTTCTGTTCCAGGTTGTTTTCTGCTCCAATACACCTGCCCAACTCATAAAGAGCTTCATAATGACCTCATGGGCTGGATCAGGTGGATCAGACGAGAGAACCTGAAACTTTCAGATGATCAGTTCCACATGAGCACTGAGGATGAACACAATGGTTCTTCTTTGGATCTTTGTTATCTTTTAACTGGAAGAACAATTTGGAATTGTCTCCCAAATAATCAGGCAGCAGTAAAGTTTAGTAGAGCTGAGGGGCTGTAATTTTCTAAAGCAGTGGTCAGGTACGTCTATCCCTAGAGACCATTATGCACTTTGGGAAAAGGACAATAGGTCTTTGTTTCTGGATGAGGAAAACCATCCTCAGGAAAAATGGCTCACTGGTAATTCACCCAAGGAGCAAAAGGATAAACTTACCCAGTATTTTTTTTTTAGTCATTTAGTTTAGTTTAATCCTTTTAGAGTCTGCTTGCATGGCTGTGTTCTGATATTTTACTTTAAAAAACATTAATGGAAAAGCTATTCCAGAAATGTCTGAGTGCTGGTCTAATCTGAGGATCAACCAAGTCTGGATATAATTTTATTTTAGAAAGCACAGAAGGTCTCAGAAACATGCTTTATTTATTATGATAGGCTTCTATCCTTGTTTTTTCAAGGGAAAATAATCAGTATGCAGTGACATGATTAATTTTATATATATATATATTTCGTCTTTACACTTTTTTGAATTAGAGATTCAAAGGTTTTGAAATAAGAGTTTTACCCAATGTTTGATCAAAGAAACACTCATTTCTTAATAAATTGTAATAGTTATACAAGGGGTGTTCAAGTCAAACTGTGACTTTTGATTTTGAGGAATAAAAGAGCACAGTTATGATAGTAAAAACTGTACAGTGGAACCTCGGATCGCGAGTAACGTGGTTTACGAGTGTTCCGCAAACCGAGCAAAGATTTTAAATAATTTTTTATTCGGAAACCGAGCAAGTATTAGTTTACGAGTGCCAAGTATCATGCTTCACACATGCGACTCTTATTTTGACACCGAGCATCACTCTCTTCCGCTGTGTTTATGCGCTTGTTGTAAAACTTAAAAAGTGTGTCTGTTGATATACGCTCATGTCAGTCTCAGAGAGATTTCTTTTTTTCCTGTTAAAACGGTCTTTCCGTTGTGTGTGTGTGTGTGCGTGCGTGTGTTTGTTGTGAAACTGTTGTGAAAAAGCGAGGTGGGGAGAGGGAGGAGGAATGTTACTGTGTAAAACGAGGCGAGGGAAGGGGCTATTTCCACACACACACATGGCGCGTGCGCGCACCAATGGAAACACTTATCTGTCAGGATTTATTTGTACTTTTTTTAAAGGTAAAGTGCAGATTAATTTGTTTTATTTTCATTTTATAGATTGTATTAATTCTTTTTATGTATTTGTTTTTGGGGGTTGTGGAACAAATAATTTGAGTTTTCATTATTTCTTATGGGAAATGATGATTTGGTTTAAGAGTGTTTTGGAATACGAGCCCACTTCCGGAACGATTTATGCTCGTAATCCAAGGTTCCACTGTATGTGTTTTGATGTGTAAGGTTAAAACTTTTTACCTGGCTTCTGATTCGACAACATAGATTAGCTTCACAATGAGGGATCAAAAATATCTCAGTAAATTATACCTACACAGTTTTCCATACTAAAAACACTAAGTATTTAATTCCTGGATGCATATTATTATTCTAACTCAAAACTATATGAGGGAATTCAACCTGGGAATTTTGATTTTGCAATATAACAGAATACAGTTCTGAGAGTTAAAAAAAAAAAAAAAACTCCCTTTATTTCTCTATATAATTCCTTGCTACATTAATACACTTATCCCAGCCTTTCACTACTGCTTGGATACCATAAAGGTAGAAAGTTTTCTTAGTACATAGGGGCAATGATCAGACTGTCTGCTTCATACCTAATGGCCTACACATTTGGAAATGGCTTACTTCCAAGCTTTTTTTTCCCTTTGCATGTACATTAAAAATAAATGACAGGATAAGAATAAATTACAGCTGCTCTATGTTTTTCTTCTTCCACGTACAGCAATAACTGAAAAAAGGAACTAAATTTGTGAATAAAGAACGAAGAAATTGTGTACCATGCGCATCATAAGTTTGGTCTGAAGATTCTGTCCCATTATGAAGTCATAATTAAACATAATTGAAATATCAAGCAGCACGACACTCACTCACTTACTCACTCATCGTCTATACTGCTTCATCCTTGTATGCAGGGTCGCGACGGGCCTGGAGCCTATCCCAGGAGACTTAGGGCATGAGGCAAGGTACACACACACACTCACTCATACACTATGGGCAACTTGGAAACACCATTTAGCAAAATCTGTATGTCTTTGGACTGTGTGAGGAAATCGGAATACCCAAGCACAGGGAGAACATATTACATTGTATCTCGTTCCCACTCTGTTAGTAAGTCATGGCAACCACATAGTCTTTTGTGTCCATGCCTTTAGTAAGTTGTGGCGTTATCTCGTTCTCACGCCTATAGTAAGTCGTGGTTACCACATAGTATCTCGTTCCCACAACTTTATTAAGTCATGGCCACGAAATAGTATCTCATTCCCATGCCTTTGATTGTGGCCATGGATAGCGGGATCCATGGCCACAATCAAAGGCATGGGAATGAGATACTATTTCGTATCTCATTCCCATTTCGAGAGTTCCCCTCTCACCAGAGAATTTAACTATGTAAATAGTTTATTGTCGCTTAAAATATATGCAACATATTTATTTTTTTTAATTCTTTGACGTAATTTTTTTGTGCGCGCGCGCGCGTGCAACCAATGACGTCATAGAGTTTCACTCGCCCTCTGAAGCCCCGCCCACCGCAAACTTCGCCAACCTTCAGACACAAACAGTGTCACGTCACCGCGTGCAGCCTCGAAGCTCCTGAAATAAATAAAGATCTCACGACATGGACGACGACGTATTAACCACCTTAAAGATATTAATTATCGGCGAGAGCGGCGTCGGAAAATCCAGGTACATCTGAGAAGGACAAATGTATTGTTTATTTAATGTTTAGAATAAAAGAGCCATAAGTTGCGAAACAACGTTAGCCTAACTGGCTAGCTACCTTATATCAGCGTTTTTTTATTCAACACGAAAACTTTTTTTTTATTATCTTTATTTTACTGTTTATTTACCTACTAAACTAGGTATATCAGCTTTTACACTCCGTATATTGAAATCTAGATTTTAAATGCAACTTCATACGTAACAAGCTAAGCTAACGGATATTTAGTTGTTTTTTTTTTCATTATTTCGTGCCCAGCTGTCGCATAAGTTCCGCCTTCTACGATACGATTGGTTGGTTTGTGCCATCTCTCGGCAACATGATTGGCTGCCACATGAAGTCGACCAATCACAGTGTATAATCTAGGTCGTCGCGAAGACAGATCCGGAAGTGGCGTTGCCTTGGCTAGCTACATGCGATGTGTCGCTAAATTTCACGGACATGTGAAGAATATTTTACTTAAACATCATTTTAAAGACAGTAGAGCAGATTAATTAGTATTCCTTCACTCTTGTCCGGTATCTAAATCAACAGCACAGAGCTAGCTAAGAAGATTAGCCTCGATTGCGTGACGAATAACATAGTGTATTTATTCATCATTTAAAAAGTAAAACTATAACCTTAAAATAGTTTTATACCTTACTAAGGATGTCCTTATATCTTACTAAGAGTGTTTAAGTTTGATATTTGATATTAAATAGATTTATGTGTAAGGCCAAATAGTTCAAACAAACCCATTTTTATTCTGTGCTTTAACTACTTCCGGTACAGGGAACATTACAAGCAAGTCTGTAATTCTCATTAATTTGTGTATTAAGAAGCTTTCCATCATATACTATGAAGATGTGTAGTTAGTTAGTTTGTTGTTATAAAACGATACAGTCGAGTCATGAATCGTCCCTTTGTGTTATTGAATCTGAAGGGGTCGGCTCCTTGAGTCGACTCGTTGTGAATGACGCGTGATAGTGTCATCTGCGTAGAATAGTACACTGGTGAATCATGATTGTGATTTACATTATTCCATATAAGATCTATGCATCTTGCTTCGAGACTAAAAATACATCTAATGCATGATACAACTGCATGTGTTTAGAATGATCGATTCTTTGATTCACTCCTCATATTCATTTTGTCCTTTGATGAATATAATCAAAATGTTTAGCTCCAAACATGTCTATTTAACGTCTGAGTGTTAATGAGGATCACACTGAAAGATGTATACATCAATGTAAGGATGATGGCATTGTAGTGCCCGGCTGGTTTTAAAATGACTTAAATAGACTTTCTGCATATCTAAAATTTGTATATTATCAGGGGGGCAATTACGTTTTCACATATTGCCATTCAGATTTGGACATCTTTTTCCCTTTTAATAAATGAAATCCATTTAAAATGGCATTTTTAAAATTTACTCTGGTTATCGTGTGTAATTATAAAATTGGTTTGATGATCTCAATCATTTAAGTCTGACAAATATGCAACAAAAAAACAGGAAGGAAGGAACAAAATACTTGTGCATGAAATTGTTTATAATGTTATATAGTTAATAAGGTAGAGTAAAAGTTCATGGAGACATTTCAGCCATAGTTAGGCCAAGAAGAACGCTCATCTGTGGTCATTCTGCCTAATGAGTCATTTTAAAGAGTTGACTCTTTTAATTTTTTTTGCTGAGTCGAATGCAAATGATCCGATTCATTGCACCTGGCTTTTGTTTCAGCCAGGGTGGAGTCGATGATTTTCTAATTTGGTTTTGATGTTTATACTATTCATAAAATAATATTTTTATATTTCTTCATTGTAAAAAAAATCTAGCGTACTATATATAAACTTTGTTTTTCCTTTCTCAGTTTGCTTCTGAGGTTTACAGATGACACGTTTGACCCAGAATTGGCTGCAACAATCGGTGAGTCAGAGGATTATTTTAGCCTGAATTGACTTTCTGTTGACCTCTGTGTGCATCAGATATTGTACATCAGTACAGACACTAAACAGGCTTAAATAGGTTCAGAATGATTCTGTTGTCACTGTTTCTCTTTTGCACAGACAGACCCTCAATTTGAGCCTGGATTACTGTGGATGTAAACAACTTGCATACCTAAAAATATGGACTTAAAGTCCTTTTTAATTAATTTAAATTTATATATAATCCTAGAATTTCCAAGTTCCTTCACTTTATATCCACAAAAGTCAAACCAACGTATTAGTTTGTAGATGTACATCATTCTGTTTTTGTGCTATTAGAATAATTGCTTTTAATGTTTAGTTTAAATTTAATTAAATAAAATTAAATGATTTAAAGAGTAAATGCAGTTAGATTTAATATTCCTTTAGTTGTTTATAATACACTGTCTGATTATTTCAGAAGGGTCGTATTATTGGGCTGCATTAAGCAAAGAAAACAACTAAGGAGATTTGAATCAAGTCATTTATTCAAGATACAGAATAAGATACTCGCACACATTTTTACTATCAAGAAAAAAATCACCACAGTGTAAAATCAAACATATTTTACTTAACTGTAATTCTTCTACGCCTGTGACGAACTTGTTTTATACTGTTGCCATTAAACGCTTTAGTTTGCTAGGAAGGATGAAGATAGGACTTTGCGGCAATTGCGAAAGGAAATGTGGTCCAGATTGACCCTATTCTAGAGTGATGGGCGTGTTGGGGTGAGAAAGGTATAGCATGCATAGTGGCCGCCGTACAAGCCTCTGGAGACAGCGTTATGATCTGAGGTTGCTTCAGTTGCTCAGGTCTCGACTCAGCAAAATTATGTGGCAATAAAATGAAGTCAGCTGACGACCTGAACGTACTGAATCACCAGTTTATCACATTTGTGGAGTTGATGGAACGGCTATGTTCCACAGGACTGAGATTGTGAAATAGTGGTGCTGGGAGCGTGAGGAATCATTTTCACACATAAACTCAACACCACATTATGTGATGTAATTTCAAGGCGAAATGTTAGTGTGGCAGTGCACACCGTAGCTATTACTGCTTTTTAATTGTAAAGAAGTTGTTGAAAATATACACATATACAGAATTTGTTCAAATGTTGTTTTTTTTTAGAGCTGTGGATTTGTAGCAGGTTAAATGTGGTCTCTGTGTCATAGGTGTGGACTTTAAAGTGAAGACTATAGCAGTAGACGGGAACAGAGCCAAGCTTGCTATTTGGGTAAGTACAGATGTACAGTAGAGTCCTCAGACCTCCGAAATTAGAGCACCCACAAATTTTGTGTGGTCAAAAGAAATGGCTGTAAATCTTTAAAGTTTAATACATAATGCTTAAAAAAAAAAAAAAAAACAGAATGTAAAGTTGAACCCATATACTGTACTGCTGTGTCTGCCGGGACCAATCATATGTTATTCCTGCATGTACTGTAATTCATACAAGCGTGTTTTCTTTCGTATGAGCTGTCGTTTTTTCCTTCGGTATCAGGCTGTAGGGTCAATGCGGTAATAATTCACCATCACAAGTGACGTTTTCCTCTACAGTCATTTTGTGTTCTAGAAACTTCTTGTATTATCGAGCATTTCTGAAATCAGTGATCTGCCATTCTCTCTCTCTCTCTCTCTCTCTCTCTCTCTCTCTCTCTCTCTCTCACACACACACAAACAGAGCAGAATGATGTGGAAAAATGGAAGGAAAAAAAAACCCTGTTCTCCAGGCTCATTACCAAGAAACGCACCCAAACCAGTAGTTTAAAAGCTGACAGGAAATCTGTGCACCCGTGGTGAGCAGAAAAGCATCTTGTAGCATGGCGAGCTTTTGAGGCAGATGAGCTGCAACCACAGAAGACCACATCAGGTTGAGCTCGAAGTAGTTTTCTTTTACGTGGTCATTCTTCTGCACGTATCGCCACACTGACTCCAAAATCGGTTTATTAAAAAGATATATATATTTTTTATGTATATGTAGGTGTGGTAAAACGTTATCATAACTCTATAAACCTACAGGTGGTGCGCTTTAAACTATCCACATGTTGGCAAGCGGAGGAGGGAATTATTTGCCAAGTTTGTTTAAAAGAAGCCAACGACAAATCGGGATCTTTATAAAATCGTGATATACACGAATTGCCACATAAAAGAACTGTGATGTGTAACATGTTCAACCCCATGTATCATGTTTATCTGCTTTATTAACTGTACTGGTAGTATGACTGCATCTGACAATCAAGCAGTAATTCATTTTGCCCACAAGGTGTCACTGTTGGCATGTCAATGTTTTTTAATAGGGTTTTCTTTGTTTGTTTGTTTGTTTGTTTGTTTGTTTTTCTCCAGGACACAGCCGGACAGGAAAGGTTCAGAACTCTGACGCCCAGCTACTACAGAGGAGCGCAGGGGGTAATATTAGGTAAGCCACCATCCGATACGAGATGACCACACATACACACTTACACACACACACACACACACACACACACACGTCATTCACGTTCTAGTAGTGTTTCATCACCGAACATCTGTGGGAGCAGTGACACGGCCAGATCTGGACAACACGTTCAGCTCTCCGGCTACTACATTCACATGCTTGAGATCGAGAGTAGCCATGACCGAGCGTGGGCGGGGCTTAGAGGTGGTCACGAGTGATGTTTACATGCACACAGGACCGCTGTTAAAATCTGAGGCCGAGGTGGTATTTTAGGAAAGTTTGAGGGGGTAAAATAAAACTTTTGTAAATATTTGTTTAGGTATGAATGCAGTATTTCATAGTTAGTTATGAATGTAAAGAGCCTGGAATAAAAATGACATACTGTATAGTCAAAAAAAATATTTACACTCTTCAACATGACAAAAATATTTATGATTAATTTTTTTTTTTAACAAATTTATTTAAACTTCAAAGGGTAGCTGTAGGTCATGTTTGAATTATGTAGTCACAGTAGGTGTTCACCATTAGCATCCAGACACTGGATTACTGCATGAACTATGTTGATTAGAGTCCACAGGAGTAAGAATTTGAAATATCATGCAGGCCCCCATCTTTCATTGTACACATCTTTTACACGATACACCACATGTTCTGCTGTTTCCGTCGGCTCTCTTCCGACCGTCACATGATAGCATCGACGCTGGTGCGACTACTGACACATAATAATACTACACATTGTACAATAAATATCCTCAGACCAAAACGATGAATCTTGTGCTTCACCGTTTTGGTCTGAGGATATTTATTGAACTAATCTTTGATCTGCAGGAGAGTCGAAGTTGAAAAAAAAGAAAGAAGTCGTGGTCGTCTTCTCTCTTTCCGGTCATCTTCTGTCCCGCTGCAACCTTGTCAGACACGAGTTAAAACCCTGTTTTGTGCTCTGATGGTTGTCCATCCTGCGTTGCTTTTCTCCTCAGCACAGTTGTAAGGAGGGATTATTTGAGTTAACATAGCCTTCTGGTCAGCTCAAACCCTGTCTGGTCTTTGACCTGTCCCATCAACCTGCCTGTATTGAAAATCCCAGATCTAAAACAAAACAGTCACTTAGCTCTTAACCTGAACTCGATCGGTTGATCATGGTATCAGGTGTTCCTTTTAAAGTGGCACGTGAGCGTAAATAGGCGTCCTAGAGCGAAACCTGTACACGTTTATAGGTTTAAAATCCAGAGAAGCTTCTTGACTCTGGAGTCTCTCGCTCATGAGATCATCCACGAATAACCTTCGCTTGCAATTCCGTACGTTGAATTTAGAAACCCGTGCAGACCAGAGTGACAGAAACCAGACAGCAGCGGCGTCTCGTGTCGGGTGTCGAGCTGTCATCGCCCGTTCCGTTAGAGACAGAGCTGCGCAGCGTCTCCGAGAGTTCCAGCACAGCGATCCGAGTCGAGTATCAGCTGGACCGTCTCAGACGGCGCTGTTTACGTGAACAGATCTGGCTCCATCATACCCGTGCCGTGTGTGTGTTTGCTAACATGTCCGCATCGATTACTCAGCCAGTACGTCGCCCTGCGTGCCGGTTAAACGCCGTGTCCTGGTTTATCGTTCCCCGGCACGCTAACGCTTTCCCTGTCGACGGGATGAAATTGAGGACACGGTGCGCAACACACACATACACACACACACACACACACACACGCTGGTTTAAAATGGGCCGCTTTGTAAATATTAAGAGCTGGAACGTGTTTGACAAGGTGCTAACACACAGCGAGCAGGAACTCGAGCTGCTAGAGCTGTTGATTTTATCTGAGGCGTTTTTGAGTCAAAATGTCCAAATGTGATTTCAGAGAAATGACTGTGTTTTTCAGTGTACGACGTGACGAAGCGCGACTCATTCACGAAGCTGGAGAACTGGCTGAGCGAGCTGGAGACGTACTGTACACGCAACGACCTCGTCAAGATGCTCGTCGGGAACAAAATCGACAAGGTTGGTCTGTTGGCTGCAGCAGTGAGACGTCCGTCTCGCATACGGATGATTCGATCACACGCTCGGGGTTGTGCTTGTGGAGGAAAACAATCAGGATCGTTACAACATTAAAGTGTATTATTCCTCTTAGACCACTGCAATTTGCCAAGGTTATACACACTGTATATATAGAGCTGCAAAAAAGTATTTGCCCCGTTCTTTTTTTTATTTTATTCATTTATTTATTTATTTATCTTTTCCCTATTTGTGACACTTGACTAAATTTTATGTTAAACAAAAATAATCAGAGTAAATACAAAATGCTGTTTTTAAGTTATGATTTAATTTATTTAGGGGATAAACAAGTTGTCCAAACCCGCGTATCCCTATGTGTTGTGGAGTACTTAAAAGTCACAAACAATTTTTACTCTCAAAAGAAAATTCTTCACCACAGTGTTCATCACCGTGTAAAACCCTACTGTCCATGAAACACATTTTATTTGACTAATTCTAGTATTATATTTGACTAATTCTTCTTCTCCTGTGAGGAATTTGTGTTACTCTTTTAACACTTCTGAAAATGTTGTACAATTAAATCCAAATTTAGTTTTAAAGATCTTAGAAAAAAAAATATTTTAAGCATTATCTAGTTTTAATATTGAATAATTAAAACTGATTTATGCCTTGAATATATTCATAGAAGCTGTGATGGTGTTAAAAATGAAAAAAAAAAAAAGGAAGAAAAAAGTAATTGCATCCCTTGCTAAATTATAAATGAACTGTGATTAGCCACATTCTTTTGGAAAGCTGAGGTAAATTCCACTTCCCAGACCTGATGACTGCCAGACCTGTTGAAGCAAGAAATGACTTACCTGAATAGAACCTGTGTGACGAAGTGAAGCACGCTGAAAGATCTCACATTAGGACACGATCTAAAGAAATGAAAGGACAGATGAGAAACAAAGTGATCGATATGTACGAGTCTGGAAAGCCATCTCTAAGGTGAACCACGGTGAGAGACACAATTGACTCCAACGACACGGCGAGAAAAGTACGATTTGTCTCGAAGCAGGAAACTACACCAGAGCTCCTGTTATAGAATTTTAATCAATGATTTCTGACCAATCAGAGTTGAGAATGCAATAAAGCAAAAATGTATCCTAAAGAAATGCGTAGTACAGTGGAACTTTGGATTACGGGCATAATTCGTTCCGGAAGTGGGCTCGTGTTCCAAAACACTCGTAAACCAAATCATGATTTCCCATAAGAAATAATGAAAACTCAAATTAGTCGTTCCACAGCCCCAAAAAATAAATACATAAAAATAATTAATACAATCTGTAAAATGAAAATAAAACTAATTAATCTGGACTTTACCTTTAAAAAAAAGTACAAATAAATCCTGACAGATAAGTGTTTTCGTTGGTGCGCGCAGGTGCCGTGTGTGTGTGTGTGTGTGTGTGTGTGTGTGTGTGTGTGTGTGTGTGTGTGTGTGTGTGTGTGTGTGTAAGGTGAGAGAGTGACGCTCGGTGTCAAAATATGAGTCGCATGCGTGATACATGATACTCGGCGCTCGTAAACTAATACTTGCTCGGTTTCCGATTAAAAATGTATTAAAAATCTTTGCTCGGTTTGCGGAACACTCGTAAACCACGTTACTCGCAATCCAAGGTTCCGCTGTACTTACGAACGAGTTTAATTCCAGGAGCATGTTCGTAAGTCGGATTTGTTTGTACATCAGACAGTGTGACTCGTATACGCCTTTGACACAAGTCTACAGTGTAAATCGTACCGATCCGCCTGACTTAAATCATGTGGCCAAAAACCGTAACCAAGCCTAATGAAATGAATCCCATAGTGAAATGTAAGTGTTGTCTCTGCGTTTTTAAATCACGAGGCGAATCCCGGACGCCATTTTTTCTCGGAGCTAATACTCCCCCCTCCCCCCCCCCCCCCCCCCCCCCCTCTTAAGAGATAATGGAAACTCAGATGATTCATTCCACAACCCACAAATATTCATATAAAAATGCTTAATAGAAAATATAAAGTAAAAATAAAACTAATTAAAGTTGCAAGCAACGATGACGGGCCCAAGCAACGGGCGCGGTCCCCACCCCGGGCGCACCGCACAACCTGCGTGTTATTCGAGTGTGTCAAAACCTCAAAAAAGTCATTGGCACCCGGTTGCACCGCAGAACTTGCACACAGAACGTCACACATCATACTGGGCTAATATCAGTTTGGGCCCTAAATATTTGTGTGTGTGTGTGTGTGACTAGTTAATGTGTCAGTCTGTCTCTGATGAGTAAATGTGTTTTTGTGTGTTTGTGTGTGTGTGGTGTGTGAATCTGTGTGTTAACATTAGTGATGTGTGTGTTAGTATGTCCAAGACATGTGACTTGTTAGTGGATGTGTGTGTTTCTGCGTGAGACAGAGATGTGAGTGTGTGAGTGTTATAATTTGTGATGTTATAATGTGTGAGTATGTAGGTGGTCATTTGTGTGATGTACGAGTGTATTTGTTTGTGTGTGCATGCATGTGTGTGCGTGTGTGTGAGATGTGTTTGTGTGTGTGTGTGTGTGTGTGTTTATTTAGTGTGTTAACATTAGTGATGTGTGCTTGTGTATGTTTGTGTGTATGGTGTGTTCAAATATTAGTGATTTGTGTGTGATTAATAATTGTTCGGTGTAAGTTTAAGACATTATCACGGCTGACCCGTTTGAGATATCAACATGTGTGATGTGTGTGTGAGAGTGAGGGAGAGAGGTGTGTGACAGTGATGTGATGTGATGTGATTTGTGTGTGTGTGTGTGTGTGTGCGTGTGTGTGTGTGCATGTGTGTGTGGGAGGTATAGTGTGTGGGAGGTTTAGTGTGTGTGAGAGTGAGGGACAGAGGTGTGTGAGATGTAGATGTGTCAGTCTGTGTGTGACGAGTAAATGTGCTTGTGTTTGTGTATATGGAGTGTGTGTGTGTGTGTGTGTGTGTGTGTGTGTGTGTGTGTGTGTGTGGTTGTTTGTGTGTATGGTGTGTGAGTCTGTGTTAACATTAGTGATGTGTGTTATTAATAATGTTTCGGTGTAAGTTTAAGGATGTTCCTGAATGTGATGTCACTGTCCGTGTCACTGAATATGATGAGTGTGAGTGTGTGTCTGTCGTGAGAGATATGTGCTATAGATGCGCAGGAGCCTCTTGTTTTCCTAAGGATCTTTTTCCTTTTTCATGATATATTGATTTTTATTTAGTCAGGTCACATTAGTGACGTGTGCTTGTGATGTGTGTGTGTGTGTGTGTGTGTGTGTGTGCATGTAGGATAGTTAGTGTGTTCATATTGTGTATTTGTCGGGATGTGTACATGACCGATGTGTAGAGTGTGTGTGTGTGTGTGTGTGTGTGTGTTTAGAATGTGTGGTCTGGTGTGTATATCGCCGCGCTTGTCCACCAGACTCAATGTTGTACAGTTGGCAATTTAAATGTTTGTATTGTTTATTTTTTATGATTTCTGCATATATTTAAATTGTAAACATGAAGCCATAGTAAAAAAGAAGGGGAAAGACCTGACTGCAGAATACCTGCCTACTACTGCCATCTACTGGACATATTTTATTACTGCAGGAGTCAGTACAGAAAGTTCAGGACAAGGATGATAAATATACTGTAAAAAAATGTTGGGAGCTGTGTGAGCATCACAAAAACATGAAACTCAAGGAATCTACTCAGAAGCAGTTGTTCTTTCTACATAAAATGTTTGGGCACATTAGGACTTTCCACTTGGTGGATATAAGTATCTTATGTTTGCTCCAAATGATATGTTGCCATAGCAACACTATTCAACGTATCAAAAAGTCCTTTACAGTGTGTCATCAGCCGTGTCTTCCAATTATTGTGCCTGATTTTGAAGCCAATTTGCTGAAAATTAGCCACAAAAGAATTTAATTTCTAAAAGTAGACACTTTCAGCTGCCAGTTGGTGGCGCTATGACTGAGACTCACGGGACCCATGTCACTGTGAGCAGGACTCTTCTCTTAACCTACCGCTGAGGTTTGATGAACGTCACTCAATTAAGACAGAAGTTATTAGCCACTTCCTGTTTCCTGTTATTCGCCGTGGCCCTTAAAGCTACGGGCCGTGTTTCAAATGTGTGTGTGTTTATAACACGAAATAACAACAGCAAAAGATAATAGTGACAGTCACAATAACATATTGATTCTAGGCATACTTACTAAGAATACACACACACACACACACACACACACACACACACATGTAAATATATATATATATATATATCGCGACCTCGCGGGCATAATAACTTGTTACCGGAACAGATAAAATGTCCATTGTTAATATAGTTAAAGACTTCACACTTACTGTTGCATTCAAGCACAAAACTTGGTCCAAAGGGCGATTTGTAAACAATTAAACAGTCCATAAACAACTATTCAGCGGCAGCGTTTGTGTCAGTCCGCTTCACCAAAACTCAAATCTGTGAGGGAGGGGGAGGTCACGTGTGTCTGTGTGCGTCTCCGTGTGTGGGATGTGTGGTGTGATACCTCCATCTAGTGGCCATAGTTTAGTACTGCAGGAGTTAGTTTATACACTTTTTTAAAACAATGAGTTAATAAACATAAAATATTGTTGGGAGGCGTATGAGCATAACAAAATCGTGAAACTCAAGAAATTTACTCAGAACCAGTTGTACCTTCTATGTAAAATGTTTGGAGACATTAGGACTTTCCACTAGTTGGATATGAGTATCCTAGTTTTCCTTAAAATTTTACCTTGCCATAGCAACACTATTTAACATAGCAAAAAGTCCTTTACAGGGTGACATCAGCCATGTCTTCCAATTATTGTGCCTGATTTTGAAACCAATTAGCTGAAAATTAGCCCCAAAAGAATTTAATTTCTAAAAGTAGACACTTTCTGTTGCCAGTTGGTGGCGCTATGACTGAGACTCATGGGACCCATGTCACTGTGAGCAGGGCTCTTCTCTTAACCTACTGCTGAGGTTTGATGAACGTCACACAATTTATACAGAAGTTATTAGCTACTTCCTGTTTCCTGTTATTCGCCGTAGGTTTAAGGGCTCGCCACGGCCGACCCGTTTAAGATATCAACCAGCCCTTCACAATATTAGATCCTCAATGTCTTGAGATTATATTAGACCCTGTTTGGTCAAAAACCTATTAATCCTGTAAGAGTAGTAGATCACATTCCAATGGGTGCGTTTTTCAAACAACGCCAAATAACCGACTTCCTGTTCAGCGGATTCCATGACATGGGGTAGGCAAGATGTTCAGCTCAATGAGATCTAAATTTATACTGGGTCTCATTCATATATGTGAAAGTGGATATGAGTTATGCAGCTTAAACTTTCCAAAGTTCCAGGGGGCGCTGTACAGGCCCTGTGGCACGCCCGGGCTCCAGGCTCACAGGGCTTCCTCACAATCAGTGAGAGTCTACACCCATACAATTTGGGACCCGTACATCTTTCCAATCGTAAGATATGAGAAGAATAGTTTTCTTCGATTTTTTCTTGAGTTAAATCGTCACCATAGCAACACGATTCAAATTAGAAAAAAATCCTTCATGATTTCAAATGACCCATGTCTTTTCATTATTCTGACTGATTTTGAACCAAATCAGGTGAAAGTAAAGGACAAAATATTAATGATTTCCAAAAGTGACACACTTCCTGCTGCCACGTGGTGGCGCTATGACATAGACTCATGATTGTCATATGATGTGATCAGCTTCCTACTCTTAACATACCTGTAAAGTTTCATGTGCCTAACTTAATGTACACAGAAGTTATTAGCCACTTCCTGTTTCATTTTATTCGCCATAATTTTAAAGCGTCGCCACGGCCGAACCGTTCGAGATATCAAAAAGATCTCTGCAATTTTGCATCGGCAACTTGTTTAGATCATATGTAGCTGGTTTGGTGCGAATTGTAAAAATTTCCTAGGAGGAGTTTATCACATTCCATTGGGTGCGTTTTGCAAACAACTCAAAATAACTCACTTCCTGTTGATTAGACCTGAAGACATGCAGCGCGAAACTTGTTCAGTTTGATGAGATCTAAATGTTCACCGAGTTTTTTAAGTATACGTGCAAGTGTGTCTGAGCTATAAGGCAAGACTCTGTAGGGGGCGCTGTGCGGGGCGTGTGCGACGCCCCGGGCCAAGCCGCACTGAGGACCTGTTGGCCGCAGATTCCAATCTGTGTGCAAATTTTGGTGAGTTTTTGAGTATTTTTAGAGGCCCGAAAGTGCCCGGATGATTGAAAGAAAAATAATAAAAAAAAAAAATAATAAAATAATAATAATCCTTAGGAAAACAAGAGGGCCCTGCGCACTCAGTGCTTGGGCCCTAATTAACCTGCACTTTAGCTTTGAAAAGAATAACTCAGGAGAGGAGAAGGATGTGGCGGGTAGGACAACCTTTTTTGTAGGACGACTTACACACACACACATTAGATGTGAAGAGCTGTCCGTTCGTATCTGCGGGAATTTCTAACTCGTAAATGTTCTTAAGTCGGGGACAACCTGTACTCGTTAAACTAAGAACCATAAGAATCATAGTTGAGTAGAATTGAATCCTGGTTTTCATCGGAAGTGGGCGTGGTCCTGAGGTCGGTCTGATTTGATATATTCCTAGCTTCTGGGTGTCTTGATTAGAAGAGGTACAGGGAAATCACAGTGTTACACAGTTTAATACTTACTATGCATATACAGTACAGACCAAAAGTTTGGACACCCCTTCTCATTCAGCGAGTTTTCTTTCTTGTGTTATTTAGCCCAAACGCGTCTCTTCTGCTTGTTGCCTGTCCTTAGCAGTGGTTTCCTAGCAGATATTCTACCATGAAGGCCTGATTCACACAGTCTCCTCTTAACAGTTGTTCTAGAGATGTGTCTGCTGCTAGAACTCTGTGTGGCATTGACCTGCTCTCTGATCTGAGCTGCTGTTAACCTGCGATTTCTGAGGCCGGTGACTCGGATGAACTTATCCTCCGCAGCAGAGGCGACTCTCGGTCTTCCTTTCCTGGGGCGGTCCGCATGTCAGCCGGTTTCTTTGTAGCGCTTGATGGTTTTTGTGACTGCACTTGGGGACACTTTTCCCAATTTTTCGGACTGACTGACCTTCATTTCTTAAAGTAATGATGGCCGCTCGTTTTTCTTTTCTTAGCTGCTTTTTTCTTGCATCTCTTTGAATGAGAAGGTGTGTCCAAACTTTTGGTCTGTACTGTGTATGTGTATGTATATATATATATATATGTGTGTGTGTGCGTGCTGTAGAAACATTAGAATATTGAAATAAATTTTTTTGTTTGTTTGTCTGGTTTTGCTGCAGGACAGCCGTGAGGTGGACAGAAACGAGGGTCTGAAGTTTGCTCGTAAACACTCCATGCTGTTCATCGGTAAGCTTGTTCCTCTAAACATGTAATTTTTGCTTTTTAAGCAAACTATACTGTCGTTGTGCCTGTTTATAAGAAGAAGAAAAAAATCAAGGATACAAGGTATCAAGAATCATCATCAATTCGACATGTTCAGTCTGAAGTTAATAAGATCAAAGTGTTAAAATAATGGTGACGTGTTTCTATGTTGCGTAACTCACTGAACTCTGTATGTAACCTGACCCCCGCTCCTGTGCCAGTTGCCTTGTGCTCTACGTGATGATGTCATCAGCGTTGCATCAGAGTCTTGAATCCCTGAACTCTTCTAGCTCGCGTGATTCGAAATACAAAATGTCAAATATCAAAAGGAAGTGCCCGCAAACATTCAGCAGGTGGAATGCCTGATGTTTGAAAAATGTTGAAATCGGTTTGACTTGAACGCCACGCTTATTTATGGCTATGTTCATGCGTTTTTATTTTTCTATTCAACTGTAGCAGTACAATAGGGCATATAATTAATCATGACTCCCCCTAGTGGCCAGACAGTAATTACAAGACAACAAATCGGAGGAAAAGCGCAAAAGAATTGTCCATGCGTTCCCATCCTCAGTAAATAATCAATAAAATAACTTTCTGAAGCATAACCAATTTATTACCGCCCTTATTGTTCGTGTCGTTTAAATCTCATCCACCGTACTTGTGGTTTCTCCTCAGAGGCGAGCGCTAAGACCAGGGACGGCGTCCAGTGTGCCTTCGAGGAGCTGGTGGAGAAGATCCTGCAGACCCCGGGCCTGTGGGAGAGCAGCGCCCAGAACCGCGGCGTCCCGCTCGGAGAGGAGCAGGCGCAGGGCTACGGCGGCTGCGGAGGATACTGCTCGCTCATTTAACTCCAACAATTCCACCGGACTGAAGAAAAACAACAACAAAAAAAACTGCGATTCCCGGCTTCTGAACGAGAAGCGAAGGTCGGCTCTGTCCGGGCAGCCGAAGGACGCTCGCACACAAACAACACACACACACACACACACACACACACCCTGTCTGTCCTTCCACTTCGGTTTCTGTATGGTGTTTTAATCTAACTTATCATAGAGCTGCGTTGAATTACCGTTGCTGTCACGACGTCACTTTTACTGAAGCAGAAGGACCGATGCTGACATCATTCTCTCTCTCTCTCTCTTTCTCTCTCTCTTGCTCTCTCTGTGTGATAATTATTACAGAGTAAAAACAGGGGCAGTTAATTAAGTGATGAATCCCCACAGGCTGGGATTAGTTTCTCGAATTTAGAGATTAACCGTGCAAATATTTCCATCAAGTTCCACTCTGTGCTTTCGTCCCCAAGCCTCTTTGCTTTGTCTAATCTAATATATTTGCTTTATTTTTGTAATAATGTGAGTGTCGACTGCCTTTTTTTTTTTTTTTTTTGGTTCCCTGCACCAAACACCATCCTGTTTGCTGTCCTCGCTTAGCATGCTCCTGGTAATGTTTCTTGAGGAATATTCATACAAAAAATATATGAAATGCTTTTTTTCCTCCTTCTTCTGCTTCTTTCAGTTCGTATTGTTTTCGCTTTATCGCCTCTGTAGTGACTTTTACATCCGTAGAACATTTTTAAATCGCAATAACACTCTTCATTTCCAGCAGTCATGGACCACTGATGTGTATTATTATCCTGGCATGCGAGTCCTGGGTGTCTTGTCGTTCTGAAACGCCAGTCTTTTTAAAATCTGCTTGTTTTCTTTTTTGTTTTTTTTTGGACTTTCCTTCATTTTAGACATGGTTAAACCTCTAATCGCTGTGTTAAACACGATCGTCGATTCACTGTTGATCTAACTTCACACTAAAGCGCTAGAACTGTTAGACATCAGTAGTGCAGTAGTCCTGATTGATTTCATTTACACTGTTCCTGATCAGTAGAGCAGTCGCACGCTCGGAGAGGGGAAAAAGGGGTTCTGATCCCGGTCACTGCGGGTCGCACCGGACCCCGGGTTTAACTTCCATAAAGAGCAGACGGTAAAATAAATCCTATACACTATAATCAACATTTTGTTCAGTGATCAGTCCCATCACACCCAGTGTAATGTATCCATATCCGAGAGCGTATATTAAACCTGATCTTATTTTAAAGCCGGTATCAGTACTTTCTTTCTTAAAGCAAATCAGTCGATCTGATTTGTTTTTAAGTGGCTATATGTAAAAATGATGTTAAAGCATGTTACAAGACGGTAGCCGTCGCATTACTTGATATTAGCCGAACATCTCTCAAGCAGACAGAGCATGCGCAGTCGAGTCATCGCTTCCTGTTTGCACCGAGACACGCAGTACTGTGAGGTCTGTACCAGAAGCACGTTCAAGAACGTTACAACAGTTTAAAACGAGAGTAGCTGATTTTTAAATAAGGTTTTCAACCTGGCATTCATCAGATTCAAGTGAGTTTAGCACTTTTTTGCATAATAATGAAAAGCTTTCGTTAAAATAAAGCAAACCAAAAGACAAAGTGGTTCTTGTTCCTTCAAATTTACATATTAGTATAAATAAAAATCAGACAAGTAAACCATAAAACATAAAAATCCTTTCTGTAGATTGGTGGGAATTCCAACAGTTAACAAATTGAACTTTTTTTTCCTTTTTTTCCCCCCTGCATGCAGCTCGTTTATTAGTGTCGATCATGGAGCTGTCGAAGGTCCTCGCTGCTCCGAATTTGCTTGATTTTTGAAGGGTGTCCTGGATTGGATTCTGTAATACCTTATGATCGGATCAGATTGGAAGTGTCACTGAGAGCATCAGTGCTGTTTTCTTTTGCAATAAAATTTCATTTAATCTACCTGCCTCGGAGTTTTCTCTTCTAGATTCTCTTTTTATATGGATTTTTGATCTTTCATCTTTTTCTTTTGTATTTTTTTTTTTTCAGACCCAAAGTGGCTCTAAAACTAACAATAGAAAATGGATCAGAATCAGACCGGTTTCTACTCGGTACCACTTTTCTTTCTTCAGGTGATCTGAAGTCAGTATTCTATCAGGATCAGTCCGGAACAATTTTCTCACTAAAGGAGGAAATGATCTCTGCATGGGAAAATTCTTCACGTCTGATACGAGGGGTGTTCAAATCAAACCAGGACTTTTCATTTTGCAGAATATATGAGAATAAAAAAAAAGTTTATTTCTCTATATAATCCCCTGCTACACTACTGCACTTATCCCAGTGTTTCAGTAGTGCTTGGACACCATCATGTTAGAAAGTTTTGATCGGACTGCCTGCTTCATGTCTGGAACGCTGGCCTAACTCCAAACATGTGGAAATGTCTTGGTGCGAGGTACAGTTCACACAGATTAGGCATTCCTTTAGTTTGCACTGTTTCAATGTTCATTTACCATAAATGTCAACTGTCCCAGTTTGACTTGAACACCCCATGTAAATTAAGAATTCAGAGGCTGTTGATTTGAGTGTTGGCTCGAATTTATACTTTTATTTAAAATCTCATGAATCCAGAGTTTTTGTATAAATTCAGCATTACTTAAACATACATAATGTTTATCAGTCCTTTAACATTTCCTTGGACTTTTGGAGCGTTCCAGTTAGGGCCGGGCGATACGACGATATCCGTGTAATGATGTCATGAATACACTTTTTTTTCCCCCTAATTTATTATTATTATTATTTTGTAATAATCCTTAAAATAGTTTCTTTGAATGTTTCCAGTTTTCTGCAGCCATTAAATTGATTATCAGGCTCTGTTTAACAGCTGAGAATCTTTACAGATGTTGTTCAGCACATCTGTTTCGCAGGCCGTTAGTTAGCCGTGATTCATGTCGTGTTTTATGAATGTTACAAATTAGCATATGATTATTATTGTTTTTATTTTTCATCATATTGCCCAGACCTAGTTATAACTTGGATCTGAAACGGTGTTGCTCTTGGGGCGTTTTTTTTGACCGTCCAGGATCAGGTGTATTTATTTCCAGATCAGACCAGACGATGCGTCCATTCAATAAATCACCGGACTTCTGGCAGGAACTTCTTGCTCTGAGACCGATTTCGGGGTTTTACAGTGAGAGAAGTTAAACCTATTCAATTTAAATGACATTGTTTTGTGTTTTTGTAATTAACCAGATGATTGTTCTATACCACTTTATCCTGTATACGGGGTCACGTGGGGTCGGGAACCTTTCCCGGGAAACTTGTATATGTTTATGACCGACCCATTTCAGTTCCTGGTTCTCACAATACGAGAGGTTTAATGGGGTGAAGCCGGTGTTGGTTGTGCTGTGCACCGGAGAAACGAACCTTTGTTCATCTTTACTAAGTGCTTCATTGTGCTATAAAGGAAGCTGGTGTTTAAATTTATTAGATTTGAATAATGAAGAAAAAATCCTTGTATATTGATTTAAATTAGGTATTTATCATCTATCATATTGTGGCGTGAGTTCGAGAAATTGAAAATGAACTCCAGATGACCAGAGACAGTTCATTAGACAGACAGGAACTTGGTCCTCGTGTCTCGGTATCTTGTTACTATGGCAATAAGCAGAGGGAAGACCCCAAACATGGCCGCCTTATGGCAACAAATACACGGATGAGTAGAGCCATTCATATTCGGCGTTATTGCGGTCGCGTGTGGTTCACGTCGATCAATCACTCGTCCGATCGCGTGTGTTAAACAGACACCCCTCAGGAATGGGCCGCTATTAAATACCTCTAATGTCATGCTGCTGTTTTTGCCTAATGAAGGTTATTCGTGACGGTCATGGCGCTCCGCTGGCATGACGGATGTCAGTTTCGAGTGGAAGCTGTATAACGTTACAGGAAGCCTGATTTGTCCCATTATGATGACTGCTCTGGATGTTTTTCTTGGTGGATTTCTGTCTCCGTTCTTGTATTAATTAAAGCCACATCTCGGGCTGGATCCCACAGAGTACCTGAGGCACCGTGTGATTATTTCTAACAATGACATTAAAATCAGGAATATATATCCAGTCCATGATTTTTAACATACACAAACAAAAGAAATACACGATGTCGAGCGGACCATCCACTGCATGAAAAGAGGTGTATCTGTACTAGGAAACTCCCGTATACACCACTGATTTTCGGAAGTATCTACAGTACCACTGACTGTATACATCAAATTCCACCAAGCTAGGATACTTCCGGATTGATACCAATTCGGATGTATCTCGCTGAGGAATCCTTCCATACATCCCCCACATCCTTTAAAAAATGACAATAGCATTGATTTATTAAAGTCAAATCAAACACTAATAAATATACAAAGCAAAGTAAGAATAAGGGGTAAAAAACAAAATATGGAAAAAAATGAACAAATGTGCATTTATGAAGGTGCAATTAAATTGAAAGCAATACTAAAACAAACATGCACCAGTGCTTGTTAGATGTACAAAATCAATGTCCTTCTAGCTCGGTCCTGACGGCAGGCCCACAATGGCATCCTCCTGATCGGACATCAGCTCCAGCATTGCAGTCTGACACAGTTCTCTCTCTCTGCAGCTGTGTGAACGACTCTACACCTGGTAGATGATGTACACTTACTCATCTTTGACAGTTTTTAGCCCCTGTCTTAATGGAGTCTTTTAGCTGAGACTTTCCTGGCTGAGACAAAGAGTATTTCCTCTGAAATGTCTCATAGTAAGTCCTGTAACATGCTGGATAAAAAAATAATAAAAAATCAGATAAGTGACAGAAACAATTAAAATTATTAGTGGGACAAAAACTAAGGTACATGAAAATAAATATAATAACAATTTCTGATTACCCTTTATACACTCAGGGTCTGCATCTGCAAAAGTCTTCTTTAATTCCTCCATCACCGCCTGATCATGAAGTAAACTTATTCTGTGTGGAAAGAGAGTCGTGTCATTAATTACATTTAAAATGATAATGTAAAACCCCATACATAGCAGGTAAAGAAACAACATTCTTACCCAGTTTGTGGATCATATTTATGTGGGTTGTTTTCTGAATTATGGAGGCTCCTAACAGCTTCCTGTAATGTTGAATTAAAAACGCTTTAATACATACATTTGTAAACAACATCGTATAATTCTGACGTGACAAAATGTTAAATATGCTGGACACCTACAACAATGCAAGTAACAAAAAGTAGATGTGTAGCTAAGTGCTTAGGCTAACTTGGCAAGGTATAAATTACTACTAGTATTGTCGGCTAACATGAAGGTCAACTTACCGCAATGCCCATGTTATGCGCCCTCTTAGCTCTTCGCTCGTCTTCACTCATCAAACTCGCACTCAAATGCATCAAGACACTGGATAGCCTCTTTGAGAGGAGCAGTGTGTGTAGCTTGCTTCTCCTTCTAACTCGCAAGTTGAAGAGACAAAGACACTCCATGGCCAATCCCCCCCCCACCCGGCTATGATAAGAAGTACAACACCTCTTCCTGCTAGTCATTAACATACAAAAGGCCTTTACACCTCACAGCCATCACCTCTCACTGAAAGTGAGAAAGTTTCACTGATTCCCGTATACATCCACATACATGAGGTATCTGGTCGTTTCACAAAATTTCCTTTTGCATTCTCCCTTTCCAAGCACTCTGCCTCATACATCTGGCAAACTTAAAGTTTAATGGGGATTTCCCATACCATATTTGTCCGGATACAGCTCTTTTCATGCAGTGATCTGATAAACAACTTGGCACAGGTTTTAAGCACCACTCTTACGGGAGGTCTGGAGTACAGTAGGTCGGGTGTCCACATACTTTTGGCCATATAGTGTTTATCGACACTGTAAAATGATGTACTGTGTTGATGTTCACAAGATAATATATTGAGGACACGAGACACTTTATTCAGGCTGTGAGATAACGTATTGAAACCACAATGATATATAAGGAATGAGATAATGTATGGCTCAAAAAAACGAAGACCAACCCGTAGTCCCGGTTTGACTTGAATATCCATCATATGTGTCTTAATGGTTCAAGTCAAGCTGTAATCTCCCTCCTTCGCTGAGTCACTCACTCATCGCCTATACCGCTTTATGCTTACAGGGTCGGGGGGGGGGGGGCGGAGCCTATCCCAGGAGACTTTGGGCACGAGGCCGGGTTCACTCTGGACAGGGTGCCAGTCCATCAGAGAGTTAGAATATCGGGGCCTCCGAGTGGCGCAGTGGTTAAATCGCTCGCCCTATCATCCGGAGATCGCTAGTTCGAATCCCGGGTGGTGCTGTAACCTCTCGCAGCCGGAGGTCTAGAGAGAGCTGATTGGCCGAGCTCTCTCAGAGGGGAGGGATGAGAGGTACTTAGTGCTCCCACATTAATCACGGCTCTACAGCCAGTCAGGGGCGTCTGTGAGCTCGCGCAACGGAGGGAGCGGATAGCGCTGTCCTCCGAGTGTGTTACGCCGCCCCCAACGGTGCGCGAGCGAGCAGTTCGAAAAGATGCGGTCGGCTGGCGTCACGTGGTTCGGAGGAAACACGTGATAGTCTTCGGCCCTCCCGGCTGAGTGGTAGTAGTAGCCTTAATGTGGGAGCCCCCTAGTGACGGGGAGGAATTGGACACGACTAAATTAGGGAGAAAATCGGGGAAAAAATCCAAAAAAAAAAAAAAAAAAAAAAAAAGAGAGTTAGAATATCAAATTTAGATCAATTTTAATTTCCTCTTATATAAACTTTAGAATATCAGCTCTGTTAACGTCCTTGTTCCTGGGTTAAATATTACCCAAGTGTGAAATGGAGAGCTAGTGTGCTATGTAGGGTGTACTATCCCAATCCAAGTAGCGCCCTTGATCAGGGATTAGAGAGGGATTTGGGATTCTGCCTTGTGTTAGAAGCTAGTTAGCTTTGTAGTCGTAAATAAAAGAACATGTACGGTTTAGTACGACTTCAAAGCAGTTACTACATGACGACATAACGTTATCAGATGTGTGTTCTTGCTGAAAGTGCTTCATGTGTCTGGTTGTGAATGTGGGTTTTGTCCGGTAGCTGCTCTCTCCTCAATACTGCGGACCGTACAGACCTACTCTCACCCACGCTGAGGCACACCGTTAGTGTAGTTAATCATTATTAGAACACATAGGACGCAGAGTATACGTAGAGTTAAACGTCCCAGTGCTGTTAACGTCTAATATCAGCACTTGTGGAACGGGCTCTCGTCCGATCAGATAACTCGGTCGGGACTGCCTGTTGTATAATATAAGGCAATATATTGAGTCTAGTATGTAATATTTTGAGGCTACAATGTAATAAATTAAGGCTACTGAGACCAAATATTTAAGCCATAATAATATATTGAAAATATAAGGTAGCTTTATAAGGCAAAATATATTTTAAAGCCACAAATTCATATATTAAGGCCACTGAATAATTTATTGAATCTGAAATAAATATATTCCTGTAGCTATAACATTCATTCATTTATTTTATATCCCATACAGGGTCATGCGTGCTTGGAGCCTATCTATCACAGGGCATGAGGCAGGGTACATATGGACACACTGGCCAGGGTGCCAATCCATCACAGGGTACGCTCACACACTCTACAGGCAATTTAATCTAATCTGAATGTGTTTGGACTGTTGGAGGAAACAGAAGCAACAGACCTGATGAGGGACTCGAACCCTTGAGGTGCGAGACCACAATGCTAACCACTACGCCACCGTGCCACCTGTAGTGGCATCATGAAATGAAATATTGAGTCCATAAGGAGGCCACAGAAGTACATTAAGGTGGATAGATAATATTTCAAGCCCAGAAGTTCATATTTTAAGGCTATGAATCAAGTAAAGTCCCGGCCACATCTGTCCTGCTGTGAATAACTTGTGTGAATGTTTCTTAATCTTAACAACAAGAAAAAAAAAGTTGGTTGCCTTGAGATAAATATTTCGTTGCCATAAAATAGATCTGCGAAACTTGGCCTCAATAAAAAAAGTATTTATTATATATGAAACATATTAAGCAGCTTGGTAGTCTAGACATAATCAAATGACTCCATCTAGCTTTTGTTTGTAAAACCATCACAGTCAGTGACGACCGGAAGAGCAGTCGTAGCTCAGTGAGTGAATTCAGACTGTCAGATGTTCAAGCCCCAGCTCTACCAAGTTGAACTCCAAGTCTGGGCCCTTGAGCAAGGCCCTTAACCCTGTCTGCTCCAAGGGCCCCGTATCATTCCTGGTCCTGTGCTCTGACCCGCTTACGTGGGATATACAATACGGTTCCCGTCAAAACACCTTCTAATTCAGTTCATGTGGTTTGTATTTAGTGATTTATCTTCTGCATTCTAGAACAATACCAGAGATTGCAAAACAACAGTCAGGTGTTATTTTAGGACTCAGAGGTCAGGTGTTCTGGAACAGTTCCTGCAGGAACAGTATTGTGTCGAGTGTGTTTGCAAAACCCATCGAGCACCATGATGAAACCGTCTCTCATGAAGACCTTCCCAGGAAAGCAAGACCAAACCTGACTCTAAAGTTCATTTAGAGTTACCGAGCCTTAAAAATCACCAATTAATTATCAGCGCCTCGGATAAGAGCCATTATGAAGCTTTACAGAGCAGAAGTAGCAGATACGTCTCAATATCACCTGTTCAAAGGAGATTATTGCAGATTTTGGACAATCGCCTTCTGTGTTGTTTTATATGGAGAGAAAAATAAACATCAGGAACGACAATGGAGTTAGAATATGGGGTGTACAAACTTTTAACAAGGAAAGAATTTCACTGTGCTGTAATTTACATGTTACATTTTCTTCTTCTGTGGAAGCCGTAGACATCACCTGACTCTGACTCCCGTCTCTGGTGAGGCTCTGCATCTCTTCACGTCCTGTGCTTCTCCGGATCATTACATTTCTTTGGTTCTTTTACAAAAGACTCGGATATGTTTCAGACCCATCCGCAGCCGTAGCACTGTGTAGTGTGGTTTGACCCGTGTACTGTACCGGAACGTGAACAAGTTGCTGCTTTTGTCAATAAATAGAAATATTAGAAATATTGCCAAGCTTAGGAACATTTTATCTGTATCTGATGCAGAAAAGCTGGTTCATGCATTCATGACCTCCAGACTGGACTACTGTAATGCATTACTGGGTGGCTGTCCTGCATCCTCAATTAACAAGCTACAGTTAGTCCAAAATGCAGCCGCCAGGGTTCTCACTAGATCCAGAAAATATGATCATATAACCCCAATATTATCATCCCTGCACTGGCTACCTGTTCAGTATAGAATTAATTACAAAATAGCATTACTTACGTACAAGGCTCTAAAGGGTCTAGCTCCCACATACCTAACCAGTCTTCTGATGTGTTACAATCCACCACGCTCCTTAAGATCAGAAAACTCCGGACTACTGGTAGTTCCCAGAATATCAAAATCTACAAAAGGAGGTAGGGCATTTTCATATTTAGCTCCAAAACTTTGGAATAGCCTTCCTGACAGTGTTCGGGGCTCAGACACAGTTTCCCAATTTAAAAGTAGACTCAAGACGCATCTCTTTAATCTGCCATACACAAAATTTATTCCTTTACCTAATACTCCAGTACATCTATCCTGAATGGCAACCACGCTAATTCTTTTCACCTGCTCTTTATTTTTCTACCCATCCCGAGTCATCTGGAGATTGTGCCAGCTTCAGTAGACAGAGGCGGACCCTGCGAGGTTCCTGAGGCATCCAGAGAAGGACCTGCTCCAGCTGGATTCTTCTTTATGGTGGTTTGGAACTACACATGCTGCTCCTGAGCTCCCAGTGATCCAGACCCTCATCTGCCCTCTGCACCTGCTGACTCATCCCTGAGCTGAACGTGACTTTGTGTTAATTTAAATTACTTCTGTTATATCGAACTTTCAGCTGCATAACACACATGATGTTATCTGTTATCACCCAGATGAGGATGGGTTCCCTGTTGAGTCTGGTTCCTCTCAAGGTTTCTTCCTATTGCCATCTCAGGGAGTTTTTCCTTGCCACTGTCGCCGTCACCCTTGGCTTGCTCATCAGGGACAATCTCATTATCTAGACACATTTTTCTTACACATATATACATTTTCATAAGTCTTCTTTTCATTTTCTTTTCATTTCTGTGAAGCTGCTTTGAGACAATGACCATTGTTAAAAGCGCTATAGAAATAAAATTGAATTGAATTGAATTGAATAAATAGAAGGAAACCATTTCCGCTGGAAGTCATCGTACACGCCACGCCAAGAGCACTTCGGATCAGAACCGGTTCCTTTCCCTTCTCCACACTCCTCCCTTCTCATCATTCCAGAACTGTACAGGGTTTTATAGAAATTAATGAATTTTATATTTGTCCAAGATACTGGTGCTGATTTTATTTTATTTTTCTGTTATACATATAATACAGAAAATGTGTGCGCCAAATAAACTACATGGAAGTGACCGATCTCGTGTTCCTAAAAAATTCAAGTTGCTAACTTCAGTTGTTTTGGAGAGCCGATTTTAATAATTCCCCTCCAAAAATCATTCATATTTCTTCATGGTGTAAACTTTCTGATTGGTGTAAACTTCTGGAAGCATATGACTTGTAAAAATAGTTTTTTCAGTAAAAGCTTAATAAGCAAAACATCCGTAACCATGGCAAATTCATGTTGTGATATATTAACAATTTTGCATTTCAGAATAATACGCTCTCTCGGGTTTATGTCTTTTCATGTGAAATCTAAATTGGTCAAGTTTGATCTAAATGACGATTCAGATCATCGATTCAAAAAGGTTACGGACACTACACCTAGGTGAGACACTTTTTTTTTTAGCACCAATACCATGAATGGTAAGATTATATTATGATTTTTATGATAAAGTATAAACAAACTATTCTCATTTGTATGGCTGACCGATTTCTTAACATCTTCTAGCACACCCTTTGTATTTACTCCGGTCAAGTCTTCTCTCGCTTGTTGACTCTGCTGACACAGACACGCCCGACTCCTGGACCATGTTCTCAATCTGGCCTGATCTTGTGAAGTGGTTTTGTTTCACCAGGGAAAGAATTCCTTTATCATCCACCGCAGTTCTGTTCGGTGTTCCCGAGTTCACCAGTACGTTCTTTATTTTTTTAAGACTGTACCACGTGGTTCATCTGGCTGCGATAAATGTTTTTGCTATCTCTCCGAGGGGAGTGTTGCGATTTTTCAGCTTCATGATGGAAGTGACAAGTTCTTCGGACTTAACACGACAGATTCGGATCAGAAACGCTACACTTGGACTCATCTCTAGAATCTCATCCGCTTGCTTACATAACCTCGCCGAATGACCCGGGTGTACCCCGACAAGTGCATCGTTCTCCCTGAGCAGTCAGGTGTGGTTCTCCACCAGCTGGTTAAAAACCACACCGATGTTTATGCCGCTTGGTTTTTCAGCTCCGTCCCACAGCTCCCAGATGCTTTAGCTTCCAAACCACAAACCACTTTTGAAATTGTAACAGTGATAAAGGACAATTTGTAGGGAGGGAGAAAAAAAAAAAAAAGAATCCTAACGCTGTTTCAGCGTGTTGATTTAACGCAGGGTGTAGCTGAAACGCTCTCAGGTGGGGGGAACCTAAAAGCATACATAAATCATCAACGTTTAGATAAGAGGACATAGAAAAAAGAAAGAAAGAAAAAATCAAACAGCTGTAATACAATACAATCGGCAACATATCTCCCGTCAAAATACTGTTCAGCCTCGACTCATATTTAATATTATCAAGGTGCGTAACTGGAATGCACTCGCTTATCTGTCTTGGAGAAATCCTCTTAACATCAGAGGAGGCTTTACATACGTGCGGTGCTAAGTGTTTCAGCATGGAGCGGGCCGGCTAGATAAGAAACTCCTCGGCCACACAGGCACGCTTTTCTAGGAAAACAATCAAGGACGGGGTGGCAACCTGGAGGTACTGTTAATACATTAGAGGTGCTTTCTTATAAGTGTTACATTTACACAGAGATATGGTAAAATTATAAATCAACCATAAATATGGTAAAAATGATAAATCAGCCAGGTATCAGGGACAGGAAAGAAATGGCAAATTTAATGGGAAAATTTATGAGGGACGCTACACTTATCCCAGAGTTTCATTAGTGCTTGGACATCGTCAAGGTAGAAAGTTTTCTCAGTCTGATTCATGTCTAAAACACCGGCCTCCCAGGAACTCCTTTAATGGCCCAAACATAGCGAGATCAGGCCTGTACGGGGGATGTGGCGATAACTCCCAGCCTAGTTCCTGTAACATGGTGTTGGTAAGTGATTGTGTGCTCAGTTCCCACAAACAGATGCGTCTCTTCCTTCTCTGTCGCAAGCTGATGACAATTCGGTGTCTTCCAATTTTCAAAGTCTCATCACCGTACTGTGATTGAAGTCTTCTGTAAACTTCTTCACTCATTCACCAGAAATTTCATTCAGCAGAAAGTCCCTGTTTGACTCGAACGCCCCTCGGATATGAAACGAATTTGTGACATCGAATATTTACTTGACATATAAAGGAATTCTGCTATATTAATATTCCCGTCACGTCATATTTGCTTTGGTTGTTTTTGCATTAGCTTCCCATAGTAGGTCATGAAATAGGAGACGTCTAAAGCGGGGTGTGTTCGCTAAAAACGTCTGTCACCACGGACATTTTTTTACATAATGAAAGACAAACAGGATCAGGTCGTCTGGTTTTATTGAAAGGAGAAATGCTGGAAAGAGAGAAATATTTCCGAGACAATATTTTGAAACCCGGCGAATCTGGTCAGGACGCAGTGAGCGACGATGATCTGAGTCACCGTCAGCGATCCACGGAGAACTGATTACTCACAGATGGGTCAGCGAGAGTTCGAGAAAATGCGGGGTGGGGTGATATAACCTGGCTATTATTTCCCTGGAGGCTCATCAATCATCAGATACACAAGGCAACGTTAGTATGGCTGTACCTCTATAATAAAAAATAATGAGAAACAACTGTTGAGCAATAATCGTTGGACAATAATCCTGCCTCAGTAAACACTATACTTAACTTAGGAAAAAGTGGTAAACATGTATATGAATATATTACATTTCGACCAGGATGGTCTGAGGATTGCAAAATAAAAAAAACAAACAAACATGATTTTTAAAAAGCAGACGTCACTTTATGATTTCAGAATCAGAAATTTGCTCTCTTCAGGAGTCCAAACCAAACTTCGATCCATCAGACATCGCTTCCTTTTGGTGTTGGTGTACCGTCTGGATGTCATAACTCATAATCAGGCACGTCGGTGATACGTCCAAATCACGTCCTTATAAAACACTGCGATCGATCGTTTCCGAAGCTGCAGTACGCTGCTGGTCCGCGTTTGAGTCCCGGCGGAGTCTCCTCCTCAAAGTCGACCTCGGAGTCGGCTGAGCACTACTGAGGGGGCGCGATCGGGACTTTGACAGTTTTAATCTCCGCTATGTGCGAGGATTTCTGGATGATGCAGCTGGTGGTGCCTGCGGGCGCGGCCTCCTCGCTCTGCGCCAGGTTGGTCAGCGCCATGGCCGCGTGGAGCTCGTTCCAGTACGCGCCGCTTTTAACTCGGACGCCTCCTTTGGGATTGCACCTGAGAGGAGGAGGAGGAGGAGGAGATACAGTAGTACGTCATGTGTCTTGTCTGAAGCACTTTGATTAGAAGGGAATGAGGGAGGAGGGATAATTAAAAGGATCACTTACACGTCGTGGAACTGAGAGCCACAGTCCATGGATTCTGGAGAGGAATTAAAAAAGGAATTAAACATTGTTGATTTTTGAAACATGTTAAAAACAAGTACTGTATAGAGCGCCAGCATGGTGGCTTAATGGTTAGCGTTGTTGCCTCGCACCTCCAGGGTTCAGGTTCGAGTCCCGCCTCAGGTCTGTGTGCATGGAGTTTGTACTTGGTGGGTGTTCTCCGGGTATTCCGGTTTCCTCCCACAGTCCAAACACATGCAAATTAGATGCTAATTGGCATTCCGAAATTGCCTGTAGTGTGTGAATGAGTGTGTATGTGTGTTCCCGATGATGGACTGGCACCCCGTCCAGAGTGTACCCCACCATGTGCCAAGTCTCCTGGGATAGCCCCCCACCAACCTGTATACAAGAAAAAGCGGTATAGACGATGAGATGAGATGCTATTAAAGGTGCAGTCAGCGATACTGAGGAAGACAAATGGATACACCCTTCGCTCTAGGTCTCCTTAAGAAGCTTTGCCCCTTTAAACCAATCCCTCTCACTCACAAATTCATGCATTGCCAAGGCAGAGACACTAGCTGACCAAGGCTTAGGGGACGAGGTGGTGTACACCCTGGACGCGGTACCAATCAATCATAGGGCGCAAACAATTACAGTTAATTGGGAATGCCAATCACCCTGTCCAGGGTGTACCCCACCTTGTGCCCTAAGTCTCCTGGGATTGGCACCAGGACCCTCCGCAACCCTGAATACAGGATTAAGCAATGTAGATGATTAGTGAGTAAGTGAGTGAGTGAGTGGGAATGCCAGGTAACCAGAACTGGCATTGATGAGTGAGTAAGTGAGTGAGTGAGTGGGAATGCATGACATTGGATTGTGGGAGGAAATCCACCAAGCGCACCCATAAACCAGAGGCGGGAATCGAACCCCAACCCCGAAGGTTCAAGGTCACAATCCCGCCTAGCTGACCAATATTAGTATAATTAAGCACAGATGGCCCTCGTTGTTGATTGGCTAGAACAGTGTTCTGTGGTACTTTCCGGCCCGCTTCCATTGCTTCCCGTCCGCAGAGCCAGGACTGCGCACGAAAAACTGGATCTCTTTCCGCCCACATTAAGAGCAGACCTTGTAGAGGTTTTCACTTGATTTGAGACAAAAGTCTATTACATTAGATTGGCTTTCTCCTCCTTTAAGCAGTAAAGCTACAGTATAATGTTATGAGCTCTCACAAAGGGAAGAGGAATCCAGATCCTCGTTACGCGCTGGAACTCTTGCGTTCAACAAAGTAGGAAAATGTTTTGGACACCGACTCTCACCGAAATATCCCGCAGTCTCAATATTTTGCCTTGGCACCAAGTACGCGGCGAGCGAAACTGGATTAAACGGCTTACGAGCAAAAGCAAATCTAATGCAAAGACAGATTTTTGTTTTTGTTTTTCGTGTGGGTGTGTGTGTGCCATTGTGTCTGTGAACTCATGTTGGCATCGCTAGCTCGCTCGCGTGTAAATCTAAATGCCGAAAGGCATGTGCGTGTTGGCGAGAAAACCTGCATCTGCATCTGGAGAGTTGCAGGCGAACAGCCCGTGGGTTGTTTGACCGTACTTGGGCATTCGGGCCAAAACAAATGCAATTATGTGCGGAGATGGAAAAAGCATATCTGCGCTGTGTCAGGAACAGACGCGCACTCTGTTCCACCGCTCCACAGCTCATTTGCATCATTTAAGCTATTTTACTTTCTTTCTTTTTTCCCTTTGTGTGTGTGTGTGTGTGTGTGTGTGTGTGTGTTTGTGTGTTTCTCTGATCCTTCTAACACTGTTCTCACAAACCACTCTCTAGGGCTTTTACTGACAAAGAAATCAATAAAAAAAAAATCGTTTCTAATTGCTGATCGTGTCGTTTTCAGGATGGCCGTGTTACTCATCGCGCTCTCCAGCACCACACCTGCTCGGTTGCTTTTTTGAAAGTCGCTCATATTGTAATTAATAAAATTTATTTTCCCGACGTGCGCATCACTAAATCTCGCTCGGATCCTGGCGACGATGACGACTTCGCCTACGGATGGATCCAGCAGATCTCGATCTGGACCCGGATAGGACTTACAGGTAGCATTTTGTTCCCGCGGAGCTGAGACAGAGTTCTTTTCGTGCAGTGCTGGAGATCTATCCTCCATCATTTCGCGATCCATTCCCAGAGCTCTTTTCCTACAGGGACGGATTTTAGGGTTTTCATGCCGACGTCACTGCTTACTGAAGCCTTTGATAAGAGAGTTCTGCTGATGGATTACGGTCTCCTGATGAAACTTGTCTCGGCTCCACTTCCAACAAACGACTAGCCAAATTTTGGGAGGTCTCCATTGTATTAGGAACACCTGTACACCTGAACTTTCATGGAATTTTCCAAGGAGCCAATCCTGCAGCAGTATGATGAGCAGGGATGAGAATGACCAGGGATCAGCCGATACGATGTTATCACGATACCTGGGTGTCGATCTGATGTGTATTGCGATTCGATTGTATCGCATCACGATTGATTAAACGTTTTATTGTGTTACAATTCTAAACAAATTGAGCAAATAATTGCCAGACAGCATGCTGTCAACATGGGAATAGTTTAGAGTGCTCCACCTGCAGGATTGTAGAGGAACTGCAACATTTTACCTCTTCAAATGCAAACATATGTAGTAGTAGTAGTAATAATAATAATAATAATAATAATAATAATAATAATAATAAATAAATAATAATAAAAAAAATAATAATAATAAACAAAAAGATTTTGGAACAGGAACATCATGTCTTTGAGTTACTATATCATCCTTCCTGACAGCCTGAACCAATTTGTCTCAATCTGTTTTTTTTCTTTCTCTAAACTCTAGAGGCTGTTCTGTGTGAAAATCCCCAGCGATCAGGAGTTCCAACCCGGCCCATCTGGAAACAACAATCAAAGATCATAATTTTCCTCGTTCTGACGTTTGATGTGAACATTATAAGTATGATTTTGCGCACAATTCCACTAAAACATAGTTGCTGGATTGGATAAGTGCATCAATGTGTACGTGTTCCTAATAAAATGGACAGTGAGTGTATGGATAGAAGCACGGGGAAAAAGTTTTGTCTTATATTATGTATACAAACGTTTTCTGTCGTGAAATATATTTTTCACATTCTACTGTAGAACGTTTCAGGATTATAAATCGGATCATTCTGAAAAACAAAAAAATGAAAACTGTGTTTGAGGATTACGGCAAACAAACAAACAAACAAATAAGACAAACAAACATGTATGCATGTGTTAAAACGAGATTTTACAACTTAATCAGATTTTTGATCATTTTTGCTTTTTTGTTTTTCTTCTACAGAACTCGTCTACGAACTCGTCTACGGCGGCGTCTGAGTATTTTTTCCCCAGACGGCTAGACAAGTCTGATTACGCGAACCGGACTATTCCTAAACACTCCAATATTACAATCAGGTATTTTTCAACTCTCTAATACAGTACGTTCTCTAGTATGTAATACTGGAGATCTAGATTGCACACACACACACACACACACACACACACACCAGAGGTATTTATTTTGCCCTCAGACACATTTCTAACATTCCTTGACCAGTGTTCACGGGCCTTTCCTGAAGTATCCGCTTAAGTTTATCTTGTAATAGTGGACCTGCTCTATTATTCTGCTGAAAGCAGCCAGATCAGGAATGAAAAAAAACACACACACAAAAATCTCTCGCAAGGGAGACGTGAGAGGGAAAATTGGCCTGCGACCTCTCGCACACAAAATGCACGCTTTTTTTCCCCCCCTTTTTTTTTTCGATCTCCTTCGCCTGTAACATCTCCAGCTCGGATTTCTTCAAACAGCACCTGCGCCAAGAGCTACTTTAAAGCATTAATAAATCATTTGACCCTAATTCCTGTGCGCTACCGAACAGGCTCTCGGGCTTGATGGAAGCTCTGAGGGCGAAGAAGGTCTTCGTTTCAACTTAACCGTAATCAATCGCCCACTCCGGTAATAATATTTAATAGGCGTGTTGTAATCAATGACGGATCCCAGATGCCAAAGTCAGGTTTTGTTCGGCGGGAGGAAAAAAAAGCAACTTAATGAGCGTCATGTGACCGACCCGACCTGACGGGATTCCAACTGAAACACAGAAATGACTTACAAATTGCACACATAGCGAATAACCAAAACCGAGCCTGTGCCACGTTTTCACACTCTGCTGCTTTGAGTCAACATCTGAGTCGAGGTTTATTGCCTCCTACTGTTGCCTCTGTGGGACGTCGAACCCTCGTGCGTTCGCCCTCAACCCGTTATCCTCGCACGGACCGGAGCCAGATACAGCCTCGAACCTGGAGGCAAGATATTTACTGTATGTAACTTTGTAAAATCTCTTCTGATTTAAGGGTTCAGGTCCTCAGATTGCAGCTTTCATTGCCTATGTGTGTGTGTGTGTGTGTGTGTGTGTGTATGTGTACAATTTCTCAGGAGGTGAATTACCATCCTGCTGATCGTAAAATTAAAACAAGGTGTAGATCAGAGATGCATGACTCTACAGACACCCCGCAGCTCTACATCAGTGTATAACACATCGAGTGTTCCCTAAAGAGGGTGGACGCTGTTTCTGTAAGGGGTTCAAAAACGAAATGAACACACACGATCGTAACGTGAGACTCATGCATTTGATCTTACATGCATTTGGCACACGACCTTATCCAGAGCGACTCACTATACATCTGAGCAGTTGAGGGTTGAGGGCCTCGCTCAAGGGCCCAACAGGGACAACTTGTTGGTTGTGGGATTTGAACCTGGGACCTTCCGAACCGTAGTCAAATGCCTTAACCAATGAGTGACCCCTGACCCCAAGGAAACCGTGGCAACTTGCGCTGGACTGGACCTTCCATTCAGTCGTCCAACACCTCAACTACTGAACTACCCCTGAACTAACCCTAACCCCTGACCCCTGACCCCTAACCGCTTAATCGCACCCCGCCTTAAATTGTAGCGGCTCTAGCCAATTAAGGGACAGTGTGTTACGCCGCTGATTGTAAAGATGCAGACGGAGGAAACAGGAGTCGTTGATGGGGGCGTGTCCTAATCAGCGGGAAATGGGTGGGAAGTAGACAATACTAAATTGGTGCAAAAAAAAACGAGAGATATACAGGGTATTAAGAGCGAGAGGCATTTAGTCACGTGTTGTTTTTGCTCTGCTGTCTGTTTTGACTTGAAGCGAAAAAAAAAGTCTCATGTTTATTTTGACTCAATGTTGCTTCCAAACTCCAGACTTTACTTGATCTCTCTCTCTCTCTCTTTCCTGTCACATTCACTAAATCATTATTGGATCTGAATTAATTTTTTTTTTATTACAAAGTATAGATATGAAAAGTATAAAAGTGTGGATGATGTAAATGACTGAGTGCTGACACGTGAGCCGTACAGACGGTGAAATACCGCAGACTCGCGCGCAGAAGCCGTCCGCGTCCATGTGGTGCGACTCCTTTCCACGCGGTGGTGAATCCTCATGGAGGAAACAGCGTGAAGTGAGGGTTTTCTAAAGCCTCTGATGTTTCTCTATAATTCCACTCCGGTTTGACGAGAATGTTTCCATGCACGTCGCCGGGTGATGAAATGGCAGCGGGTTTAGCAGCGACGTCCAGACGCACGCCAGCTCTCCAGAACTGCCAGAGCGACATGCTAAACTGTTTAGCAGGACTTTTCTTTCTTTTTCTTTTCCCCTCTTCGACTTGTTCTATATGTTTAACGTGATGATGGTGGATAATAGGATTTTTCTGTTCTGTTTTCGGATTTTTTTTGTCGGCGCTGCACTGGGCGGCCTGTCAGTTTGACTTAACGCAGCGTTGGCGCACGGCGGACGCTGCCGAGTGTGGAAAAGTACTGAAATCGGGTGCTGTAAAACTGATAGATCTGGAGAGCTGAAGAAAGAAAGAAGGCAGAGCGCAGAAACAAATGTCATAGCCTTTTTTTTTTTTTTTTGTGGAAAAGCCTCGCTCGGGAATCAGGCCGAGTTTCGGATATGCAGAAAGCGAGACTTTTAGAAATGTGTGCTAAAATATGTTAAAGCATGTTTTTTTTTTTTGGTGAATGCAATTTTCTCTTCTTAGACGCAGCCGTTTTACATCGAGTGACCATTTATGCGTCGTCACTGTAAGTCCCACGACCACAGACGTCTCGAGTTATTTTCAGAAAGCTGACCATAGCTGACCTTCAGAAAGCTGATAAATTCTCATCGTGCCTACGCCACGTACCTCCCTAACCCCCTCTCCGGCTTAAAAACGGCTTGACTTTTTGCATGTAAGACGCGATAAGATCGCCGCGATAACCGCCGCCGCTCTTACGCCCCATTAGAAAAACGCAAGAGAATCGACGCTGTGCGGTTGGGTACCTTGTTTGGCTCGGACACAAGCCACACAAATAACTTTCTTAAATTACAAGTTCCAAAATGGAGAACATTCCTTAATTGCCCAGAACTGTTCCATAATGGCAACGAGACAAAACCAACACTGCAATAGAACATTCATGATACAAAAAAAAACAAAAAAAAACGAAGGGTTGTGGTGGAAATTATGCAAACGATGAATTAAAAGCCCACGAGTCTGGCCTGACAGAACCGTTCTCCTTCCCGAGACGTTAACAGGTGTCACTATAAGCTATGACACCGCTGAGTAATACAAATTTCCATCCTGAAAATAAAGAAAAAGCCGAACGATGGCACAAACGCGTTCTAAATTAGCAGGTCACCCTGGCGATTGTCAGCTTGGGGCTTCAGCTCATTGTTATTTTTCAAATATGTGCAGTTTTCGACCGCAGCTGGTGATGTGAGTCAGATATTCCCAGCAACAGTGTGTAATTAATGACGCGATAAATAAATCACGACCGGGAGGGATTCCTATAATCGCTCGTCCTCAGTATCATTAACAGGAGAAAAACTAACACGGCTAGTTTTGCTACAGAGAAACCAGAAAAGGACTAAAATCCCAGACTTTCTGACACTGGAGACTCCTTCCATAAATCGCCTTTACGCCATAATCACTGTTTACACATTCTCCCCTAACAGCACATCCTACCGTTAAAGGAACACAAAACGCCCAGGACGTGGGGTCTGACCTGTCCGGTAGGTGAAGTTGGCCTCCGTCTCAGACGACGAGGGCGACAGGAGCTCGTCGTCGTACTCGTTGGAGCTGAACGAGCCCGAGTGGTTCCTCTTGCGCGAGTCTGAACTGGAGGCCATGACGTGCCGCAGCGAGTCGTTGAGGTAGCGGTTCAGCAGACTGCTCTTGTACTTCGGCGGGGAGACGTAATCGAGGCCCCGGCTCTCCTGGATCACCGTCTTGTGCGCGACCTGGCTGGACTCGGATTCGCTGGGCTGAGTCTGGAGAGGGTTCTCGCCATCTGGAACATTGCGAGATAATGTTCTTCCGTTAAAGTTCCAGCGAATAGAACGCACAGGATGAATGAAGGCTGTTTAGGGTAAAAAAAAAACAAGGTGCAGAAGCAGAATCTAACCTTGCGGTGATGTACATGAGCTATAGAGGTAACGGGGTTAGTGAAAGGTGGTTTGGAACGGTAAGGGATTTCCTCAACACCTGGTTTGAATGAAAAATATAGTTCTAGTGTTCCTTTATAGTTTTAAGGTGGACAAAGCATAGTAGCCTTTGAAGTTCTACATTTAATGTTCTTTTTCTAAACTGTTAAAAGTACCAAAGTAATCTTGTCTGATGAAAGGTGCACACATCTAAGTATTTTTAGACTCATTTCTTTATAATGTGGAAACTCTGGCAGCTTTTTCCAGGGTGTTCCTGTGTTCAATTATAATGGCACCTATTATGACAATTACAGTAATAATAACTTGACTCCTTAAAGAAAAGGGTGTAAAGTCTTAGAGACTCCTGCGAAATCATGTGACGTACTGGGCAAATCAGTAGCCCGATCTTCTAGGAAGAGCCTGACCCACTTTTGCATACTTAGCTAAATGCGTAGATGCTAGATTAATAAAGTTTTTTCCCTAGGTGGATTAATTAGCACAAACAGATGATAGGCGATTTTTTTTCCGCGAACCAGAAACACACGGGTTTTTGGAATCATTAACAAATCTAAGGTTGTCAGACTTTACAGATAATTTTTTTAATGATATGCAAGGACAGGATATGACATAATCAACTCATAAACCTGTTCGCGTGCATATGAATGCATTTAACTAACTAACTAGCTCAAAATACTATTGCACTTTATTGTTAGCTACTACATTTTATCAATCTTGTGCTTGAATAAAAGTAGAGATTCCCTAAGGCAAATATGACTCAAGTAAAAGTAAAACTCCTCCATGTGTATTTGTCCTGGAGTAAAAGTACAAAAGAACTCAACTTAAAAATGACTTAGTTACAGCTACAGTTAAAGCTACTATAGTTACTTTACTAAGTCAAGTGTAGGACTTGTATTAACTCATTGTCACCTTTATCATAGCACAATCTCTCTCTCTCTCTCTCTCTCTCCAACCAGCTCTGCATCTGACATTAAACACCGTTGATGCTATTATTGTCTATTAGTGTCTCTATAGTATTGTGTCTTGTAATTATTCATAATAGTCAGCATTTGCCGAAATTCCCACTTTAAATAACACACACCAATGTAGTTAGCTAATGCAATGGCGTTTAGAAATGTACAGTAGCTAATAGTGATGGGACGTTTGAATCTTTTTAGTGACTCGGTTCTTTGAATCTCGTTTATCAAAATGAATGCATCTTTGTTTTTTTTTAGTCATTTAGTTCATTTCGTTCTTTTGACCAGAAATAAAATAAAATGTTACATTTTCAATAAACAGACCCCCAATACGTCTACATACACACATTTTGTCTATAGTTCCAGTAATGAAAATATTACAATGCAGCTAAGGACATATTATAAACAGAAAGAGCAGCTCACCATCATATCTTCTAGTCTGAGTCGTTCGTTCTTTTGAATCTATTGGACTGCATAACATCTATGGGAGTCACGTGACAAAAGAACGAACGTCTCGGGACTTGGAAGACTCATTTAGGAGAACCGTTCAATTCTGTTTCCTGTGTACTGCACTGCATAGCGTCTATGGGAGTCACCTGTCAAAAGAACGAACGACTCGGAATAGAAGATTCGTTGAAAACCGTTCGATTCTGTTTCTGTTACATTTTTTTGGTTCAGCGATGATCTGCGCATGCGCGCCCAGTAGAAAATGAACGAATCACTCTCCGAGACTACTCGTTCTTCTGAGTCACGTTAAAGACCCGCTCAAAAAGAACGAATCGTTCACGAACGACCCATCATTGGTAGCTAAGTAAAAGTACAGATACTTGCTGTATGATGGAATGGAGTCAAAGTAAAAAGTATCGTCTAATAAAACTAATCCTCCTCCTTTACCTCCTATCGCTGTTGTCTACACGCTGCCGCGTTTACTTCCCTAACAGCTTCCCTTTTAATACGTATATTGTTAAGTGATTTGATGACAGGTGAGCCTAGATGTAAAGAGTGCTACGTGAACGTGTAAAACTCCTCGTCTTTCCTTTTCTCTCTCTCACCTTCAGAAGCCGAGTCGTCGCTGCTGATGCTGAGCCTCTCCGCGTTGCCCTGAACGTATTTGTTGTACAGTTTGATGCGCAGAGCCCAGCTCAGGTCGGGTTGTCGCACCGTGTTCTTCAGCCTGCGGCGTGCGTTAGCGAACCAGTTCGATACCTGCGACATAACACGATGCGACATTTGCTTTCTTATATGACGATTTGACGTAGAGTTTGTCCAAAGCACAAACAACAAACAACCACAGGAGCACACCGAGGATGTGGCTTAATTATACTTAATTACAGAAAAACCTCCGGATATCCTGTTCACAGATCCCATTCATGGTTTAGACGCCTTGCTCCGAGCTCACCTGCACCAGGGTCATGTGGGAGCCCAGGGCCAGCAGGATCTTCTCGGTTTTGGTGGGATACGGGTTGTCCCTGTGTTTATACAGCCACTGCTTGAGCGGCCGGGCCATGTCCTGAAGAGCCTGCCGCTTGTGCCGCACCTTCCCTCCACTCGTTACAGAAAGAAACACAAGCACAGAGGAAAAGAGAAAGACAAAGAGAAAAGAGATCTTAGTTTTCTATCGCTATATACGTATTCACTCGAGTCGGGAAGTTCTGGTTAGCTGTCCAGGCTTTTAGAGGATAATTGTTTAATCGCCAGCTGAAATGCAAACACTACACTTGGGAAATAGCTGAAATAGCACAGTCCTGGAATGTGCAACAAAAGATTTTTTTTTTGACTTTTTTTTTTTTTGTTGTTCTCTCAATTTTTGTTTGCAATTCAGTTTAATGAGGCCACACAGCACTACATAGAGGTCGTATTTAACTATTTTCAGCTCTCTGGTTATTAAAATGATACCCACATTTTGGATAATTTGTGCTTTCCTTTAAAAAAAAAAGCGCTTGATTTAGTAGATAAGCTGACCTTCCGCTAGAGTTACATCTCAGTTCATTATCCCACTTCAAACCCCAGCTTGTTATTAGCACAGTTTTGTAAAAATGTGCTAAAAGACAAAGTTCTGAGGGTGAGGGATAGACTTCTAATTTCACAAGTCTGTTTTAAATGCATAGAGATTCTTTAAGGGAAGTGAAGTGTACTTTGGCACGAGGATGCTTTATCATAATTTTTTTTGCTTTATATATATATATATATAAAGCTCTGAGGACTGAGTGAGTACAAAAGCTCTGGAGTTCTTAATTAAGTGCAATGTTTAATTGTTAATTTAATTGTTAAATTTCCACAACACGATTACAGAGCAGTTTCCCATTTTAAGACTTTACGAATCTCTGTCCATAAAGAATCTCTGAGCGTTTTAACCTTGTTGTTTTAATAGTGCACATTAATAGTGGAATCTGATGATCTCATGGCAACATTAAAGAAGAACATTTTCCTGGATGGTTTAAGGCTCTGGATTGAAATTAAAATACATCTTACGAGATTGTCTCTAAGCCCGATCAGAGCTTCAAACAGCTTGAAGAACAGATACAAAATCGCTGTATGAATAACAAAAAAGAAGCATTAAAGTAACTGTATCCCTTGTGCTCGTGCATGCGTGAGACTACAAAAGATTGCACTTAGATCCTGAATCATCTGAACATCACAGGAACAAATCAAAACTTAACGTTCAAGGGAATCCCAAATGAATGGATGGATGGTTTTGGTTTCAATCACATCACTATAAAGCATCATCAGAAGGTTGTTTAAGCAGCAGATGTCAGTGTAGAGTAAAGTCTGTTCACTCCTGCCACACACACACACACACACACACACACACACTCACACACTTCTCTTCACAGTGATGACCATAAAACACTAAACTGAGTACAACTGCGTAATACAAGCGTCTACAGATGACCTCTCGGTCAGTCATTATAAATATCAAGGCATTTGAAAAGGAAGCACTTGATGCACAGAAACATGTATAAATTCAAATCCGGCTAAAGGGACGATTTATCTTGTTGTATTTGATTCTGCAGTTATGTTTAGATCACAGATTTTATAATGTATAGTTGTTTGGTTTCTGGTCTGTACCATCCGCCTGAGACTCCAGACTCCACAGCACAGCTTGCCATGAGGTTATTGCATTGTATTTCACTCAAACTCCACTGATCTGTCCCTTTTCTCGAGTTATGCTTACACTCAGGCTGCTCGTACCTCTGTCTTCGGTGCTGCAGCGCTCCGTCCATCCTCTTGGTCAGAGCGTCTGCATGCTGTCCATTGAGCACTTCCAGATAACTCAGGCTCTTCCTCTCGACAGCTTTTCCGCTCTCCTCGAAAGTCAGACGCTCGTCCAGGTTGCTGAACACCAGCGCGCTCATCGTCTTAGGTGTCCTCTCGCATCAAGGGTGGAAGTTAGCGTGGGTGTGGGTCGAGAGGGGTGAGGAGGACAAGATTCTCTTCCTGGGGACAGAACGAGGGTTTAGGCTATTAGAGTAGGAAGGGAGAAAAAAACAGACAGACAGATAGATACAGTAGATAGATAGGTAGGTCTGGGATTTTTTTAAAATGAAGAACGTAATGATTACATTATATATATATATATATACACATTATATTAAAGTCTTTATATTATATATTAAGTCTAATCTATTTATATAAATATAAGAAAAATATGAACATCCAAAATGTTATCATAAATGCAAGCAATAAATATTTCAAAATGCATTAATAAAATTCAATACCTAAACCTATAATAATAATAATAATAATAATAATAATAATACACTACTACTACAAATAATACTAAGAGCTTGCATTTGTAATAAAAAAAGGAAAAGTTTAATTGATTAAATTATATATTAAATAAAGTCTAATCTATTTATATAAATGTAATAAAAATATGAACATGCAAAATATAATAATAAATTATAAATAACAAACATAATTAAAAATGCATTAATAAAAAGTAATACCTAAAGCCATAATAATAATAATAATAATAATAATAATAATAATAATAATAACATACTACTACTACTACTATTTATAACAACAAGAGCAGGCATTTTTAATAATACAGAAAAAGTAAAGATTACATTTTATATATTTAATAAAATCGAATCCATTTGTATAAATTTAATACAAATATCAACATGCAAAAAAATCCCAAAATAATAATAATAATAAATGCAAACAGTACATAATAAAAAATTCATTCATAAAAAGCAATACCTAAAGCTATAATAATAATAATAATAATAATAATAATAATACCGTTCCACTCTGCAGACTCCACAGCATCACTCACTCCCGCGCGCGCTCCATCAGCTCGGAAATCCTAATGCTGTGACTCGCTGCTCTGTCTCGCGCTCGCTCGCGCTCGCTCACACGCGTACCCGGTGGCTGCTGCGCGACTACTGCAGGCTCGCGCGCCACACCAACCGACACCGTTACACGGGCCTCGCGGCCCCGCCCCGGAACCTGGGTCAGTGCACACCCACAGCAGCACCGAGCGCGCGCGCGCGCGTGCCTATGTGCCAGATGTTTCTTTTTCTTTTAATATGTACAGAAAACACTGAGCTACAATCGAATCAATATAAAAATATATTAAATGACTCTGTTTAGCATTTACACAACCCACAGAAATAAACACAGTGCTTTACAGCACATATGGCCACTTTAATAGGAACACCTGCAGACCTGCTATCACCCAATCAGCCGGTGCATAGAATCATGCACACACACACACACATACACACACACACACACACACACACGACACATACGCACGTGTGCACACGGACACGTTGTGGTTAGCACGGTCGCCTTGCACCTCCTGGGTCCGGGTTCGATTCCCACCTTGGGTTCTGTGTGCATGGAGTTTGCATGATCTCAGAGATCAACAGATGTTATGGTTGTTTTAGTAATAATAAGAGTGACGCGGTGGCGTCATGGTTACCTCAGTCGCATTGCACCTCCAGGGTTGAGGGTTCGAATCCTGCCTCGGTGTGCATGGAGGTTACATGTTCTCTCTGTACTTTGTGGTTTCCTCCCACAGTCCAAAGGATTGGCATGTGTGTGTTGGATTGGCACCCTGTCCGAAGTCTCCTAGGATAGGCTCCAGGCCCCCTGCAACCCAGTACACAGATACACACAATGACAATTATGTTATAAAACAACGTATCGTGAGGGTCAGTTCTGCTGGTGTCTATCCCAGGAGACCAGGTGCCAATCCATCACAGGGCACACACACACATACACAGACTCACACACTTGCTACACACCCTCCTACTATGCAGAATTCCCAGCCAATGCCCGAACCCTTGCTGTCCCCACCACGCACTGGACCAACATGCAAACTCCACATACGTACACTGACCCGAGGCGTGAAGCGAACCCCCGACCCTGGAGGTGCGAGGCCCCAGTGCCACCCACTATCATTATTATTATCATTACAGCATCCTTAAACTCTGTTGATCTCTGAGCTCATCCCCCTGTGACACTGTAAGCCCAGACAGCACATTCCACTCTCCAGCCTGTACAGTCCAGTAACACAGCTGCACACATCATAAATCCCATTTCCTCAGAGATCTTCCAGAGCCTTTCCACCAGTTAGCATCTACAAGCTCTGAGGAGCGCACTCGAGCATGCATGATGCAAGACACACTCAGCATTTCCTCTGATTTATAACTTTGCCTCTGTGATCTGTTCTACCCCGCTGTCTGTAGGCTGAAGGATGACCCTCATGGCTTCGTGAGCTCCGCTGGTTTCAGATTTCGACATGGTCGCTGTGGATAAAAACAAGCGGTCTGTTCTTGTTTTTCGAGAAAATCAGGAACGCAAATGTACAGCGACGGAGAAAAGGACGTGTCCACGGTAAAGCGGGAAGCGATGCTGTATGTTTTTTCCTCCCGTGTTCCACTTTACACACGCGGTGAGCAGAAAAGCATCCCGGAAACGTTAACAAGAAAGTTTAAAGCAGGAGATCACGCCAAGTTCTAGGTCTGGACGATAGAGACGGAAATTTGTTCGAGAAACAGCTGTGCATTCTTTCGGACAAAAAATGCCAGACAATGCGACTTCACCGTACCAATTTTGAGGAAACCGCATGCTGTGAATCTGAGCTCTTCTGCAACAGACAATAAAATGTTGGTGTGTAATTATAATATGCCATGAGATCAATATGAAACAGACTTTTAGTCTGTAAAATGAAAAAAAAAAAATAATAATAATTTCATCACTCCATCTTGCACCTTTCCCTTTTTGGAGTGTGTGGGAGGCGTTTAACATTTAGGTAATTTATTTATTCAACTTTTAGTATTGACCTTCTTGCTTCTGGCAGGACGGGACGCTGAACCGAGATGAAATTCAATTCGACCGTTCAGCTTAGACATGCCTGAAAAAAAAAAGAAAAAAAAGCTTTTAAACAAAGAGGAAGAAATAGAAGAAAACATCCTTCCATCAGTTCATATTTTATTTCTTTTTGAAAGATTTGCTGCGTTTGATTGGGCGGTGGTCCCTCGCCAGGCCGCGGCTGTCGATCCGATTGGTTGTCGCGTCTTTTAAACGGCACGTTGACACTCGGAGCTGCAACAGAAAGTCTCTCTCGCTCTCTTTCTTATAACCAGCTCCACATGTGTTATCTAAATAAGCACCGTGCCAAGACGGCTCACTTTTCTCCTCCTGCTGCTAGACAAACGTGTGGATTAGCTTGTCATTGGCTTAGACAGAACTCCTGTGTCAAATTGCTACTGACACATAAAATATTCGCCCCATTCATGTCAAGGAAATAAAGTTATACTTAGCCTTATTGCGTGACTCTCCGCCCTCTCTCATCAGACCGAGACGCCATTTTGCCGACGGGCTCGGCTTCGGTGCGTTTCTTTTTTGTGCTGATGGTTTACAGTTCTGTATATTCATGACACATGTTTGGCATTTTTTAAATGATTACAAAATGATTCATCCATCCATCCATCCATCTGGAGTCCAACTAGTAATATTTATTCCTATTTTTGCAACCGTGGTAGGACCTCTGGTCAACATTCACACACACACACACACACTACAGGTAATTTGGGAACACGAGTTAGCCTAATGTGCATGCGTTTAGACTGTGGGAGGAAACCTGAGAACCTGGAGGAAACCCACCAAGCACAGGGAGAACACGCGAACTGTTTCATGCACGCAGACCCCGGGGCGTTAATCAAACCCTAAGGACCCTAAAGGTGCAAGGAGACAGTGCGAACCACTACACCACTGTGCCGCCCTCAAAATGATCAATTAGTCCTAAGTGTTTACAAATTAGACCTCAATGAGAACACCTAATAATAAACTGAACACATAAAGCCAGGGTGTTGGCCAGGAATTCACGCCACAAAACCTTATACCTTTAGCCCATCATGTCACCTTAATCAAATTCGAATTCAAATTCTAAGCAGATCAACGTTTTTGTCCGTCCACACCAAATAATAAGCTAGAGCGAAATAAGCTATGTATCGAGTTCGGCGTCTCATACTACCTCGATAAGGTCAGGTTATACAATCCAGAGGTGTATACAGGGTCGCAAGGGGCCTGGAACCTATCCCAGGAGACTTAGGGCATGAGGCACGCACACACACCCTCATTCGCACACTACAGGCAGTTAGGGAACGCCAATTACACTAACCTTCATGTCTTTGGACTGTGGGAGGAAACATGGGGAGAACACACGGACTCCATGCACACAGACCCGGGGTGGGAATCAAACCCGGACCCTGGAGGTTCAAGGTGACAGCTCTAACCACTAAGCCACCGTGACGCCTTCATGGTCATCAAAGTCATCATAATTTATCACTTATAAATAGCTATAGATAAGCATCTCTTAAAAAACAAAAAAAAGAACGAATAAACACCTCATAAAGCTCGGTAATTGTTTTTTTTTTTGTCTTAGAGTGGGTTGTTGCTCAAACCTAGACCAACTATTTGATTTCTTACAAACAATTCAAGCATCCTTCAACTAACCTCAAAAGCATCTGAGATCGGGTCACTGTTTCGCCTCGTCCGTTTTTCCTTATCGGACTAAAATGTCAGATTCCATCTGGTTCTTTTTCCTCTGATAAACGTTTAGAGGGTTAATTAGCGAGATCGATCTTGGATTCGTTATAGGCTTTTAACAGACTCGTTTCCTGAGAATATCACAATTATATCACCTAAAAAGATATATACAGTACTGTGCAAAAGTATTGACCCCCCCCCCCTACTTAATGTAGTCTTGAGGAACAGTTCTCCAGGCTTCCTGAAGGACACTTTGTCTCTCATTTTCAGTCCAGTCCCTGTACGAGGATGTATGACAAGGCAAACCTGAAGGCATTAAAAAAAATTTTAACTTTCATTTTAAATCAATATATCGTACTTTTTATCAGTTCATAATTGCATTTACTGTCTTGGAACATCCATGAAGCAGGTTCCTGTGATCACTTATGCTGTAGCAGCTATACTGTAGACAGTCCATCCATCACCGATCGCTTTTTCTCTTTCAAAGTTAGCAAGACAAAAAAACATGCATTATGTTACAGAGGAAGTGCGAAACATCATGAGTGAAACAAACAAAAAAAAAATCAACAAGATTAAGGCTACAGGTTTACGCTGATTGTTATGATGTACTGAAACTGGAGACTCCTTCAGAATCACTTTTATTTTCTTGTGTACTCTCGCTCACTCTTCGTCTATACAGCTTTATACTGTATACAGGGTCGAGGGGGGCCTGGAGTACACTCTGGACAGGGTGCCAATCTATCACAGAATGGACACACACACACACACACACACTACAGGCAATTTAGGAGGAAACCCACCAAGCATGGTGAAGAACATGCAAACTCCATGAACATACAAAGATGGGACTCGAACCCGGACCCTGGCGGTGCAACGCGACAGTGCTAACCACTACACCACCGTGCAGCCCAGTTGCTTGTGTATCTCAGTGTAAATGGCAAAACAAGCATAGAGGATGAATATGAGGAAAACCTACGGTATTCAAAATCCTCCTAATGCAATTTTTATTGTTAGAACGGATAATATTACCAATCGTTATTCATCCAGGCTGCCGTGATTTCATTCCCATGTGTTTGAACTCATTTTTTTTTCTCCTCTCATAATGTCACTTCACTAATCAACTATCTCCAAAGTTAAATCCCATTCAATCCCTTTTGCGTCACGTTTGCTCGTCGCTAATAAATCATCGGGGGCCGAATATCCTCCACGGGGTGCCGTAAACGGATCCCGATGACCAGCTTACATCAGCGCCACCTTCATGTCTAAGCTGATTTTTGCCCATCACGCGGCGATCAGCTCGGTCCCGAGGGTTTATGCTTCTGGAGAGAAAAAAAAAAACAAAAAACTACGCAATAACAATTGAACAATAACAACAGAAGCAACATGATTGGATTTGATAAACAATCGTTTCTCGTCTAATTTGAGATCTCACACGTGATTGACTCGGGGCTGATTGATGGTGTGTTCCCCAGAATTCTTCTGTAAACCACTACAGTATGGGAAGAGGATCACCGAGTGCACTTAATCCGGTGTGCAGCAACATTAGAAACCTGTTCTCTCTCCCTGTGCAATATCAAACAACCTTCTAAATGATTCAATGTGAAAAAGTCTCATTTGGAAATCAAATACAGCATTGTTGGTGCTCGTACTGTTTACAAAGTGTATTTACATATCATAGTAACTAATCTCTTAAAGAGGTTTCTCCTTCCGTCTAGGAACATCTGTAGTCCTACTAGGGACCATGGAGGTCAATGGTCCCATTTTAGGACAACATTCACACACTACGGTCAATTTGTGAACGCCAATCAGCCTAATCCGCAGGTCTTTGGACTGTGGGAGGAAACCGGAGTACCCGGAGGAAACCCACCAAGCACGGGGTGAACATGCAGCTTGTGGGAACCGAACCCTTGACCCTGGGGTGCTGGGGACTACTCCACTCACTCACTCATCTTCTATACTGCTTTATACTGTATTCAGGATCATGGGGGGGCCTGGAGCCTATCCCAGGAGGCTTAGGGCACGAGTGCCAATCCACACACACACACACACACACACACACACTCACTCATTCATACACTACAGGCAATATGGGAACGCCAATTAACCTAACCTGCATGACTTTGGACTGTGGGAGGAAACCGGAGTACCCGGAGGAAACCCACCAAGCACGGGGAGAACATTCAAACTCCATGCACACAGAAATGGGAATTGAGCCTGGCTGGGAATCAAACCCAGACCCTGGAGGTGCAAGGCGACAGTGCTAACCACTACACCACAGATGAAGAGACTTTAACGTCATTGTAGTGATACAATGGAATTTGTTAGGTAGCTCTCAGAGACCAGAATGAACAAAAGAATAAACACAAGATAATTGCACTACAAGATAATAAATATAGCAATATAGACGATGTAATGTATGTGATCTTAGTGCAAACATGATTGTCCGAGATAAGAAACTATTGCACAAGTTATACTAATAACCTGGATAACCCAGTCCTGATGTGTCCCGTCTCAGTCTCAGTCTCAGTCCAATCCTGTCTCAGTGTGTTTCCTCTGAGTCCTCTGGTTATCTCAGACTTTCATAAAACATGCCAGAATTCCCGTCTCCGAGTGCATGGAGTTTGCATGTTCTCCCCGTGCTTGGTAGGTTTCCTTCCAAAGTCATGCAGATGCCGTTCCCAAATTGCCTGAAGTGTGTGTGTGTGTGTGTGTGTGTGTGTGTGTGTGTGCCCTGCGCTGGATTGGCACCCTGTCCAGGGCGTACCCCGCCTCGTGCCCTAAGCCTCCTGGATAAAGTGTTATAGATGTTGATGATGATGATGATGATGGTGATGATGGTGATGATAATGCACTTTGTGTCAGAATAGTGTTAGCTGATATTTGGCTTATAATGGAAATTTGTTTTGCATTTGTTGTTCAGGATTTATTTTTCGTTTTTTTGCCGTACAGTGTCGACTGGATTAGACCAGCTGCATCGCTCTTCACAGTTTCATGTCCTAGAGTTTCTCCTTTTAATGAAATAATATGCTCGCATGAAAAAACACGGCAAGGTTTCCATTCATAATCGCTGCAGCCTTTTTATTTTTTAAGCCGTGTTATTTCAAGGGCGGCGTTCGAAACCTAAATTCAACAGCCGTTCCGATTCGCTGTTACAATCTCTGGCAGCTCGAGGCCTCCAAATGTCATTTAACTTTCGGTCGGGATTTTCGGAGCGGTGCAATAACTAAACGAGACACCATACACGAGGGAAAATGGAATATTAATGGTGTAATGCGACTGTAAATGGACGTCTTGTTTCCAGTCTCAGGTCTGACGATGATATTATTGGAGAAATACGACCTGGATTAATGTGATATTCACTCAGAAGCATCCGCTTATCCATCTTTTTCCAGGGCATCACGGAGTTTCATGCATCGTTCCGTTAATAACGTTAATTTGAGGCAATGTGGAGTTAAAAAAAACAACGGTTCTGGGAGCCAATGCCCAGTGTGACTTTGCTTTGATGAATTGCCGTATGAACATGCAGGGTTGTGCCACATTTGCTCCCTGGGTGTTTAAATACTGTAGTAACCATATCATATAATTATGACTTAGGCATCAATCATTCTTTTCATACTGATGCATCATTAACCCGACAAATAGTTCCCATATGTTCCTTCAAGCCCGAGTGCTTTCCCGCGGACCCGCGCTCTCCACATGCGTCCCTCCACCTCACGGGCTTCTCCGTGTTTCATGGATCAGGTCATGTTTGTTAGTCAAGAACCCCATCCATACTTCAATATTTGGAGACTCCGCAGGCTTTTCTCCATCGACCGGGTTCCTGAGCCGAGCGTGAGCACCACTTCAGGCTGGTTGAGTTACCGCGGGAAATAATCGAACCTGACAGCCGTCGACTCACTTGTCCCGTGCCGTCGGTGCGCGCGCGCGGGTGTGCGCGCGTGTTTATGTTCAGCTGCAGCTCCGTACCGGAATCCCCTGTAGCACATTAACTTCTTCTTACTTAGCATCATGCTGATTTCCGCCCGAGCACTATTTTATGCCTTTCACGCCCAATTGACTCTGGGATCCAGAGGAAAGGAAGGTTTTTCCAAAAGAAACCCTGTCTTGCCTGGTGCGCCTTCTACTACTGCGCTGCTGAATTCTTCAGTTGCTGATTAATTTTTTTTAAAACAGAGATTATAATCGTGGGGTTTATATCCTTCAGCGTGAGAAACTCAACATTTGAGGATTCCATGTTGCGACTTTATATTGGTTTTAAAAATGTTTTGTGTGGTATTTTAAAAAGAAAAACAAGCAATGGTTGATGCGATTGTATTTTTTGTAAAAAAAATAAATAAATAAAAAATATCCATCCAACCATCTAGGAACCTCTGTAGTCTAACTAGGGGCTGTGGAGACTAAAGATGAACACTGTATTTATTTCCATTTATGACAACCATGGTAGGCTTGGACATTCCCAGATTAAGGTGAAAATTCCATTTAGACTAATACGCATTTCTTTTGATTGCGAGTAACTTGGTCTGCGAGTGTTTTGCTATATATATATATATACACAGTCCTGTGCAAAAGTCTTAGTTATATAAGTTTATTATGTCTGCATTATTACAGTATGTACAAGACCAATCTCTACAACGATACACTACAATTAATACATAAATAACATTAGAGAAGAATATTTGCATGCATGTAAAGAAAGCGAGATATTACATGACAGACCAGTTTTCAGACAATCAATAATGTCGACTCCTGGGTTTTGTATGAAAATAGAAAGGCGCGAGTGTGACGAAGTTACCAAAAGAACTCATATTCTCCAGCGCGCTCAGTAAAACCTAACAGCTGTTTCACTTAGAATTCTGCACACATCTGTATTAAACACTACCGCTTATGTTCAAGCAAAGAGTTTCCATCCCAAATATTGACCGTTTATTGTTTATGTTATGACTTAGTGCTTTTTATAGAAGTTTCTTTTTATGTAGAAATGTTTTCAAAAGCATCATTGCATATGGATTTTGTTTGGATGGTCCCAAGACTTTTGCACAGTACTGTAAATAAAACAGCTGTTAGGTTTTACTGAGCGTGCTGGAGAATATGAGCTCTTTTGGTAACTTCATCACACTCGCTCCTTTCTATTTTCATTTTATTTTTTTCCATCTGAAAACTAGTCTGTCGTATAATATGTCGCTTTCTTTACAGGCATGCAAATATTCTTCTGTAATGTTATTTAATAATTAATTGTAGTGTATCTTATTGTAGGGAATGGTCTTGTACATAATAATGCAGACATAATAAACTCGTATAACAAAATTTGTACTACAGCTAATATGGCGCCTAAGACTTTTGCACAGTAGTGTATACATCTATTGATTATTTCTCTCTCTCTCTCTCTCTCTCTCTCTCTATTACACTATTGTGGGTGATCGTCTCCCATGCTCGGTCTCAACTGTGCCTCATCTGAACGAGTGCAGGAGCTCATCCTTGGCGGCCCGGTTAGCACTGTAGCTTCACATCTCCAGGGTCCGGGTTCGATTCCCACCCTGTCTGTGTGCATGTTTCACCTGGGTATTCCGGTTTCCTCGCACAGTCCAAAGACATGCAGATTGGCATTCCCAAATTGCCCGTAGTGTGTGAATGTTGAAAGGAGGACCTTTAACGGCCGTAACAATGGGAATAAATACAATGGTCACCATTGGCCTCGTTGGACTACAGAGGTTGCTAGATGTATATGTATATATATATATATATATATATATATATACAGTACAGACCAAAAGTTTGGACACACCTTCTCATTCAAAGAGTTTGAATTTTTTGGTATTATGTCAAGAAAAAAGCAGCTAAGTAAAGAAAAACGAGCGGCCATCATTACTTTAAGAAATGAAGGTCAGTCAGTCCGAAAAATTGGGAAAACTTTGAAAGTGTCCCCAAGTGCAGTCACAAAAACCATCGAGCGCTACAAAGAAACCGGCTGACATGCGGACCGGCCCAGGAAAGGAAGACCGAGAGTCGCCTCTGCTGCGGAGGATAAGTTCATCCGAGTCACCAGCCTCAGAAATCGCAGGTTAACAGCAGCTCAGATCAGAGAGCAGGTCAATGCCACACAGAGTTCTAGCAGCAGACACATCTCTAGAACAACTGTTAAGAGGAGACTGTGTGAATCAGGCCTTCATGCTAGAATATCTGCTAGGAAACCACTGCTAAGGACAGACAACAAGCAGAAGAGAGAGACGCGTTTGGGCTAAAGAACACAAGAAAGAAAAAAAAATTGAAAAAAAAAATCCACTTTTCACAGCGCTTCCACCAACTCCGCTCTGTTTTTCTAACTCGCCTATTACAGAAAACCTCAAGTCTATTATTCCTTCCTACTTAGACTCCATCTTTTTATACTAATGCTATAAACAAGACGAACACACCTGCGATTAGCTCTCATTATTGTCATTCGTGACTCTTTAGCTGCTCGGTCACGAGCCCAAACGGAACATAATGAGGCGTGGAGCCGGTAATGAGCGTCCCGTCCGGAAGGTGGTGAGAACGATGATGGCGCTGTGTAATTCTCCAGTCCTGAAGTGTGAGTGGCTGTGCCAAGCTCCAGTTGGTCCGAGCGTGACGCAGCTGCCTGGCATCGGCGTAACAGAGTGACACCGCGATACGTTTGGAAATGTATGGATAGTTCATTTACTTTCAGTATATTAGGTCATTAATATCTTGGAAGGGATCTGGGCAACGCCACCTGACTTTACGTTGGCCTGGAGTACAGTGTTTCGTTTGGATTAATAGGCGCCGAGTTCATCATCCACCTTTTACTGTCATCTCTATTTATCAGGTCCAGGAAGGCTTCGGCGCTCTCCGGATCTCCTGACGCGTACCAAGCTAAACAAGCGCGAGGATAATTGTCCTCCAAAGGACGCCGTCCAAAATGAAAGACCAGACATATATATATATATATATATATATATACGAATTAGGATATTTCTCTGCAGAAAATGAATCTCCCCCGTCACCGTGGAATAACACAACATTTGGCTGTGAGGCGTAGGAATTTTGTAAGTTATTTTTTAGGTTTTGCAGCTAGCGAGGCGATTTGTCTCTCAGACACGTACAACAATTTGTTAAAGAGGGTTGAGAACTTTCCAGTATGAGATGGATTCTGGCCGCTGTGGAAGGCGAAGCTTTGTATCTCTGGATTGATAAGACGTTCTGTAAAGAAGGTACATTTAGAAGGAAAAAAAAAAACAACAACATGCTGAAGAATTGAGACAGAGAGAGAGAGAGAGAGAGAGAGAGAGAGGGAGGGAGAGGGAGGGTCTCAGAGCACTGAGGGTCTTTATGAATATCCATGAGGAGAACATGGGCTTAGTGTGGGTTGATGAAGAATTGCAAGGAAAATCATGCAATAAGGAAGTGAAAATAGGATGAAATTTCTGGTAAAAGCGATTGACATTCACAAACGATCTCAAGCACAGTACAGTGATGAGTCTCTTAGCCATCAGACGGGGCAAAGGTTTGAAAGAATGCCGTACGTCCGCGAATGACCGGAGCTCGCTGCAGTCGTTCCAGTGAGTGGAACACCTGATCTCTTGCGCAGGAGTCTTTCACATCTGTCTGTGTAAGACTGTCCTGACCTCGCTCCAAGCCATTTCCACATGTCTGGACCAATAAAGGAGTTCCTGGGAGGCCGGGGTTTCAGACATGAAGCATCATGGCTCCGGCGTACTGAGAAAACTTTCTATCTTGCACTAGTGAGACACTGGGATAAGGGCATTAGTGTAGGAGGAGATTATATAGAGAAATAAATGGAGTTTTTACTCTCATACCTGTGTTATGTTATTCTGTATAATCAAAAGTCCCTGTTTAACTTGAACTCCCATTTCGAGTGTACATATGCAATTTCTTTTAAAATGAAGCAGAGGAAATCCAATTTTGAAATCCCTTTTTTCCCCGGACCACCAGATTATTTATATAAGCGATATAAAAGACCTGATCGTGTTATAACGAGTCCACACTACGTGTGCTACATGGGAGACTGCTATCATGTACAAACTTTATAAAACGTCTAGTTTACTGTATCCCTGATTACCACCAAAATCAGATTAGCATAAAGAAATGTAATCGTACCAGACGTGTAAAACGTTCACTACTGGACCCTGCAAACACACCATAAGTGGGCCATAAGAGTGTAAAAAGAGAGTCCAGGTGGCCTCTGGCTCTCTCCCAGATCGGGAAAATAAACAGGACCGAGAATTCCTACGGTGGAAAACCGCTAGAGTGGAGGATCCGCGCGTCCAAGCTAAACCGAGAGAGCCACCAGAGAGGAACCTGACCTGTTCCTGGACTTCACTCAGCGTCGGAGAGCGCTCGTATCTGCTTCAGGGTTTAACGCGGATTATATTCTCACTTTCCTGTATCTGTTTGACGTGTAAAATCTAGCCAGGACATGACCCAAGAACACCCGGGAGAGGAAGTGTCCTGTTTTCGGAATCACGTCTCACTTAAAAATGGCCGTCTTACAAGAGCCACATAAAACAGTGTTTTGCTTGGAAATCAGGTTTCACCCGGTCCGTGCCAAAACATACTCACTAAATCCATAGAAGACGAAATGCCGCTTGTGACCGCAATAAATAGTCCTCATTAGGGTTATATTTAAAGAGCATTAATTGCAGGCTTATTTCCGCAAAAGAGAAAAAAAAAGGAAAAACCCCGAAGCATCAGGGGATCTGACTCACTGATCTGTTTTCGATTTGTTTTTAATATATTTTTAATATAGGTTTCGTTTTCACCCATAATACGTCCAACCTTGTCAACAATACAGTCTGACAAATGCGTTTCTTTTTTAATTTAAGACCAATTTGCCGAACAAAGACCAAATCCCTCAACACAAGTGATGCAATATCGTAACAACAGCAACAAGTTTAACCACAGACAGGAAACGCCGGACGGATCCAGTTCTTCTCATTCTTTCCTGGTGTCTGTCTGGACACTTCAGGGTTTAAAAGGTTTATGTGATGAGAATCGAAACACTTCAATAATCAGCTGCATATTTTTTTTTTTTTTAACAATCTTGGAACAATGAAGAACAAATATTATCTTTTCCTTCAAATGAAGAAAAAGATAATGAAAGAATTCCCCTCGCAAGCGCACCGCCTCCAGGCCTTCACCGCGTGCTGATTCAGAGCCGTAAAAAACAACGCTGGTGTGTCTGCGATCTGTCCGAATCCCACCGCAGCCATTATGCAGTTCGCACAGCCATTTCCGAAGCGTACATATATAATCTATACATGCGGTACACATCGCCAGAGCCAGAGCTGCGGAAAAACACATTTTTGTAATCCCTGATTTGGGCCAGAGGGCCAGTTGAGCGATTCGGTCGGAGGTGAATGGGAGGTCTCCGCGGCTCTTTATGTCCTTTCTGGTTCTGGTCCATTAAACGTTGCAGGCATGCGCCTCGCTCACACGCCACGCCAACGTCCTGCGCCGCTACCAACCCTCGGATGTTGCCGTAAAAAAAAAATCCCATCCCAAGGAAAACAAAGGGGTTCCAGAGTAACTCCGCGTTCACGCCAAGGTGCACAAGGTGGGCAAGGTGCGAGTCGAAGGCCTGAGAACGGCGTGTCCACGCTTACATGGTGCGTCTGTGTGTTTTGGAAAGCCGATTATTGAAACATGACGATGGTCCAAGATAAATTTCTGCACTTTGAGAGAAGTCTACTGGGGGAAAAAAAATGTTAGATGATATTGGCAGACGTTGATATATTGTTCTTTTTTCTTTCTTTTTCTTTTCCTCCTTCGCTTCGGGAAAGCCCACGATGAGGTTTGTTGATCAGGAGGATGAATGGGAGCACAGGGTTAGCTGGTCAACAGGGATTCAAAGTCACATGATCATGGAGAAAAAGGAAAGTAGGAACGGTCAATATTGTATTTATCACGGCGCACTTGGATGTTCTCCATCCTGATTGGTCAGGAGGAAATTACAGTACAGTACAGTTCCATATTAAACGCGCATATTAACTTTTATATATTTGCAGGAGCCATGTGCCCTAAGTCTCCTGGGATAGGCTCCAGGCTCCCCGTGACCCTGAATACAGGATTAAGCGGTATAGATGATGATGATGATGATGATATTTGCAGGAACTCTCAGCTTCTTCTTCTTCTTCTTCTTTCCCCCCCTTTTTTTCCCCATATATGATGGTTTCCACCACAAGAAGGTCCTAACAGAGGAGATGAGCTATGAGGCTATGAGGTGATGAAGTTCTTGTTTTCCAAAAACAGCACTGAAGATGTTTATTGTGAAGCTTCACTTGTATCATCTTGAAGACTTGGTAGTAAATAGTAACAGTAGCTTTTCTTGTTGTTTCATCTGTTCTGTTGTTGAATTTTTGCCAATGTTTTATTTCTTACTTGTCTTTAAAGGACATCCAGATTACTTTATGGATTTTTGCATTTGTAAAGACGATAGAAGATCCTCTTCAAGGTGATATTCATTACAGTCTCTCTCTCTCTCTCTCTCTCTCTCTCTCTCTCTCGGTCACATGGCAGAGTTGTTTGTTTTCCACCCCGTGCCAATCGGTTTTGTTTGTGTTTCCCGTGACGAGGGTCCGCCCTTCGAATCTCTTCTAATTGGGTTCGAATGTGTTTACAATATCCGCGGTCGCGTTCCAAAGCGCACGCGAGCGCCCGACTTGTTTTCATTCGTAGCTTCCACAAACGCGTTTAATCAAAAAATGTCCAGCTGTCAGAATAAATAGTTCGGTCAGCGTGCCGTCTTGCTTTTCATATCTAAAAAAATTTCCTGTGTGCTTGCAGTCAATACAATCAGAAAAAGCGAGCGAGAAAGGACTCGGCCTTCCCTCCGCTAGCCGGACTGATAGATTACTTGAGCACGTGCAGAACGTACTGTATCTACGCACTGAAAGAGCCAATGGGTTTGTTCTGATCCATATATAATCAATCCCAGGAGGGCTTAATTACAGAGCCGTTTACACGTTCGGGCAAATACAGTACCACAAAGTGGGACGAGTTTATAAAGACGCTAAATACTGCGCCTCGCAGATACAAAAGGAACCTTGTTTCTGCCGCTTGAAATGTTTGAAATCAAATGTCAGCTTCCCGAAACAAAATTTCCCCCTTTTTTCGCTATTACAATATTACACTGTTGATTCACCGGCTTTATAAAAACAGTCTGATTGCGTGCATTTGCTACAGAACATGATGAAAACTGGAACTGTTTAATCGGTCACATTCTGTAAACTTGAGGTCATTTAACTTTCATCGAACAAACGGTGATTCATTTTTTTTTTTTCATCAGAAAAAAAAGAAGAATGAACAAAAGTACAATAACCTGCTTGAGCATGTGGGCATGTGGCTGTACTCAGAACGGGCCGATCACGTTCAAACACCTGTCATCGATAAAGTGATTCTGATTAACTCCAAATAAGGATCAGCTGTGTTTGGAGGGGTTTCTCGACATCTTCTTGGTTTCTTGCGACTGCTGAAGCCGTGATCGCCGAAGGGCTTACGTTGCACGTGCTGGATCTCGCTGTTGAAAGGTTATCAATCGGGACAGGGGTGGAAAAGAATTTTCAAAACATTAGACGTATCACGGAACACCGCGAAGGCCGCCATCGACGAGTGGAGAGAATGGAGCGGCGGAGAAACGCTAACGAGAACAGGACGTTCTTCCGACAGACCTACAGGAACGTTGAAGGAGTTACTGGAACATCTGGCAAGGACTCGTCCACAGAAATCTCTTGTAGTCTTCACGTTTCGTGGCTATGTCCTGGCTGTGCAGGTGCACCGAAATCACCCTGAAACACAAATGTGGTTAAATGTGTTGAGACCATGGGAGAAGCTTTGGGGCTTTTTTCTTTCGTGGCAAAAAAAAAAACAAGACGCCAGAGAACACCATAGCCGTGGTACTTGCATGGTGGTGGAAGCATAATTCTGCTTCTCTTCAGCTGGGAGTCAAGATCAAGTCCAATACCTCAGTGGAAGATGTTCAGTTGAAATATTTTTTTTTTTAAAGCATCAAAAACGAGAAGAATGTAAATGTTTTGAAATGGCTCTTACCCAAAAGTGCTTGGCCCCCAACTGGCACTATCATCTAGCATCTATGACTATCATCATAAAGTGCTTGGAGAATGCAAGTTTGACTCCCGGGTGATCTGGCTAAGAGCCTCCTGCAGCCGCGGGCCTAGAGAGAGCTGATTGGCCGAAACCCTCTCAGAGGGGAGGGATGGGAGGAACTCTAGTACTCTCAATCATGGCACTGTGAGCTTCTGTGAGCTCAGGAAACCGGAAGATATGTACAGTAATTATATCATTTAGGGTAGCACTGTCCTCCGAATACCAGGGGTCTAGAGAGAGCCGATTGGCTGAGCTCTCTCAGAGGTGAGGGACGGTCCTCAGAATGTGTTACGACACTCCCGACGATGTGTATGCGCTCAGTTCGAAAAGATGCAGTTGGCGTGTAAAGGCACATTTGGAAACATGAATTTCAACAAAGTCCCTACCTTACTGGTAGTTGCAGCCTTAATGTGTGGGAAGGTGGGAATCGGATACAGTTAAATTAGGGAGAAAATCAGCCACCAACCACCCAATTTTTTTTGGTGTAATGAGAGTACAAGTTAATGGTGTGTTAATTAATGAGTGTTACTCTTTAATTGATTTCATTCAAATTCCACATGTTGGTAGAGTAACTCTTCCTCTGAACAAAGGCTCTACTCAATGTAGTCTCCATCACAAACTATGGGTCTAAACCATCATCAAGCCCAACTCTCGCATCCTCCTGGGCAATCCGTCTTTGTCACAGTTGATGGTCTCCTGCTGTGATACAGAACATTTGCAGAGATGACGTCATTTACGAGAGCAATTTGCACAGATGGATGAAGACGTTTTAAAATGGGGAAACCAGCACTAAGGACAAATCTCTGGATTGGGAGACCATCATCTGCGACAATGAAGGGTTTTCACAGAAGCCTTGAGATTTGAACCACCTACGCCATTTAACACAAAGCCCTCATATGTCATTTAGGTAAAATGCATACTGTACATGTGCAACCAAAATAATTACGGCATTTCTTTTTCCAATTGAATTTTTTACAGTGAATGTGGTGCTCAGGGGTAGCTCATTGGCTAATGTGTTGGACTACTGATTGGTTCAAACCACAGCACAACCAAGTTGCCACTGTTGGGCCCTTCAGCAAAGGCCTTTTACCCTTAATGAATTGCATCTGCCATAAATGTATCATGTGAAAAACAAACCTGACATGCTTCCATTGGTTACTATTTTAACAGTCAGGGGCGTGTAAACTTTTACTATCCGCTGTAGGTTCGAAATCCACCATGTTATCCTTGTGCAGCAATTTATTTGCAAGCTCAACTTCAAAGAAAACAATTTAATGTTCCTTTTGGACTATTAATGTTTGATAATTTTCGAGAGCAACTTGTTTTTATCTATAGACTATAAACATTTTCAACATTTTCCGAAAAATTGTATCCTTGTTCAGCAGCTTGATCCTCTTTTCTTTTGACAGAACTTTCTGGAACAACCTTATCCGGGGAACGTAGCATGGTATCTGCAGCAGCACTCCACACACACACACACACACACACACCAACACTCAGGCCATGTTGTCCAGCAGAAGGTGCAGCCCATTGGAGCTGATTTCATCCGCTCTGTCTCTTGGCCAGATTTATTTCTTTTTATGCAAAAAAATAAAATAAAATAAAATATTGCACATCTGAAAACGGTTTGCGTTCGCGATTTTTCAGTAGCATGATCAACGACCGGTGTGAGGAAAACAGCTCAACCCGATCGCCGTCTCTGCCACATGGGCGTAAGCTGTGACCGCGCTAAACGCTTTTAGAAACCGGGCGCCATTCGTCACACTGCATCAGCCTCTTAAAAGTGTTATATTTGGCTCGGGCCGCATGAATTCACATCAAACGACCTTATCCATTAGTAATTAGGCAGTGTAAATAGAGTGCTGGGATCGGTCCTTTTTCACCTGGCGGGCCGCTAATAGCGCTCCCGTTCCACTCTCATTAAAACGTAAGGCTTGTTTCTTTGTATTGGCTCGGGGTCAGGTACGCTTTAGGAAGGCGATGCCATTTGTTAAACGGCAAGACAACGAACCCGTGTCATGATTATAATAAAACAAATAACACGCTGAGTACAATGACTGTAATAGCTATCGAAGTAACACGAAAAACACACAGTTCAGTCAGCGCCGACTGACGATTTCACACACTCCTTCCTCACTGGACAGATAGCCTTTTAATAGGGATGACATCAGCCTGTAAAGGAACCTGACCTCTCGTAAAGCCACAAACCCCGGGCTCGGTGCCCTCCGCCGATTCCCCCCACAAAACCAGACGCGTCTGTATCTGAATCATCTCTCTCTCTCTCTCTCTCTCTCTCCAGTTCTTCCACTCAACCTCAAGTTCTCCTGCTCTGGACGATTGTAAAGCCATTATCCAAACGCTACGTAAGTCTGATGGTGATGTTTCTTAGCTCGAGTGTAATTACTCATCTGAATAAATCCTCTGGTCAGAGTTGAAGAACGGCTTTAAATGAGCTAAAGTAGAAAAAGCTCTTAACTTTAGCTAGTGTGTAAGAGTAAATAAATGGCTCAGTTTCTTTAAATGAGTCCCTCTTTCACCAAGGAATGAACAGTGTGAAAACATTAGCTAATGCTTACCAGCACTAGCAGGAGAAAGCTCACTCGCTCTCACTCATCTTCTATACCGCTGCATCCTGTATACAGGGTCAGGGGGTGTCTGGAGCCTATCCCAGGAGACTTAGGGCACAACGTGGGGTACACCCTGGACATGGTGCCAATCCATCGCAGGGCACACACACATACACACATACACACATATACACACTGACAAGCTCAATTCACACACTACAGGCAATTTGGGAACGCCAATTAGCCTAATCTGCATGTCTTTGGACTGTGGGAGGAAACCGGAGTACCCAGAGGAAACCCACCAAGCATGGAGAGGACATGCAAACTCCATGCACACAGACCCCATGGCGGGAATCGTACTCGGAGGAGGTGCAAGGCGACAGTGCTAACCAGCCCGCCGGTTCTGAAAAATGAATCCAAAATGTGCAGTTCCTTGATTGTCCACTAGGGGCTGGCTCAAAAAGCTAGTTAAGTCAGTCAGCCAAGCAAGTCAATCCCCATAGAACCTCATGTTAAATTTTACAACAGACATAAATACTGAATTTTAGCCTGGTACAAAAATTTTTTTGGTCTCCATGGTTAGATTTCCCCTTTTGACTACTGTACGGGGGTGAATTTTTAGGTAAGTCATGAGTTTAAATTATATTAAACTGAAAACATTATGCATAATTAAGGGTGTGGCTGATTGAACCCATGTCTCGTCATCAATAATGAAATCAATCAATAATCAAGTTTTATTTCAGATATCCAAATGCTTTTGTAGATGCTCTTCTGTGAGTTTTTAAATTGTTTCGGCACCAGGTACAGTACACACCCAGATCACAAATCAATCAATCAATCAATCAATCAATCCCCAGTAACTGGGATTCCTGTAGCTCAGAAGCTTTCACTAAAACTTATAAAGGTCCATTACAGGAAAGTCTTGTCCAGTAATTGACATGTACAACATGCTCGGTGAGCAGCTAGCCTTCACTCCATGGTGACGCCACCTAACTTGTAAACCGTAACCAATAATAACTCCTGTAAAATAAATAAATGAATAAATAAATGTTTTGCTTATAAGCGACTAACGAAGATCATTGAGACACAGATGTGACTTGGAAGAAAATAAATGCACACTATTCATTTTGTTGCTAATTTCCACTCCCTGTAGAGACTAACCTGCTTTTCATGAGACACATAAAGCTTTCCAACTGTACATAACACACATGTATGAAAGTGCTATCCGCCTCCTTCCTCATGCATGACTTCATGCGCTCATTGTGACTGACAGCGCAGAGAGGCTGTGTCATTCCCCCCCCTATCAGATCCCAACCACAGCGTCATTAGGATTAGAACTAGAGATCTTCAGAAGATGGGGCGAATCGCGTGAACGGGTCGTGTACTGAATTTCATAATCAGAAACAACAACAAAAAAATGTCATTCCTCCATCCGTTAGCTATACCTCTTCTCCTATGTAGGGTTGTGGGTCACCTAGAGCGTTACCCCAGGGATCTCAGGGCTCACGGCAGGGTCAACAAAGTATGGGGTGCCAACACTTTTGCAGAGAACATCAAACTTCACTTTATTTACTCAGTGGCATGGAGGCCTAGTGGTTCTCAATGCCACTGAGTAAATAAAATGAGAAATCTTCTGCAGTCTGTGAAAACTCTTCACTTTCTGGATGTCTGCTACAGAAGACGCAACGGTTTATAAAACAGAGTTGATGGACTACAACCAGTGTTCCCATGTATATCGTTTATTAACTCTTAATCTTTTGCACGTATTTTGCTGTCGTCACGTATGGACCGTGATTCCTCATTTGACCCGAACAAACCTACGGCTTTATCTGTACACGGGACTCTTCAGAATGCTTTGCACTTAAAGGAATAAGCATACGACGATTAACATTCTTAAAATCCCATGGAAACCGCCATTCAAAAACAAACAGCAAACAAACAAACAAAATCGTATTGTAGTGTGCCCTGCGTATTGTAGTGCGCGCAAGTGTGTCCTGGTTTCTACCAACAAATTCCTCAAAAACTGAAACGTCTGTCACATCGACAGTAGGATTTGGAATTAATTATACAATATAAATATAAACATATGAACATACAAAACCAATCCCTTTTTCATCTTTCTCATCAAAGAACAAGGAGTAAGTTACAAGGAGTAAAGTCTGCTAATTCAACACATATTACATATTTTCGACTCGCGTTTCTTTCTGGCCTTGCTCTAAGGTAAAAAAAAAAAAATCAGGTATAAGTATAAGCTTTGTCCCGTCCAGGCATCCAGCCAAGGTGACCCGAACTAACTCCCGAGTCGCTCTTTAATTCTGCTTTATTATACTAACCACTTCCTCGCCTGACTTATAGAAGTCCCACTGGCTCCTAATTCAAGCGATCTGTTTCGACTCGACCCTACAGAATCAAAAAAAACAACAACAACAATAAAGCCCTCAGGAACTATTGACCCTTTTGTCATTCCATACAAAGCCACGAAACGGATGGTGATTGAACATAGAACATGAGGTGCACCGTTCCACAGAGGATCGATTTCTCCATCGATGACTCCAACTCCAAGCGTTACCCAAAAGGCCGAGACGCATGTACTGTAAATCATCGTAAGCCCTCGGCCACGGTCAAGCGTCAGGAGCGACCCGGGAACGTGTTTCAGAGGAATCGTCTGCTGCACGTACGCTGGAGCTACCTGGACGTGTTTCAGAGGGCTTCATCCAGAGTTCAATCCTGTAGTCACGAGTTTAAGAGCGATGATCGTGGCCTTGCTCTACCCCACTTAATCCAAATTGGGAACATCTTGTTATGAAGAGTCCAGGTCTGTTTGCAATTAATGTCCAAACATGAGCTATGGCAGTACACACACACACACACACACACACACACACACACACACACACACACACTACAAAAAAAAAAAAAAAAAAAAAAAAAAGCAGCAGGAGTGAAAGAGTCTTGCATTTACATTCAGAGCCCTTATTGAGACATGAAATCATTACGCGTGTTTGTTTTCCGGCGCAACGGCAACGCGGACCGCTTTCTCGACAATGTAAGGATCATAACAAACAAAGGCACTCGACTGGAAAGTTTATAAGCTTTCAATTACAGCGCTCGGTTTCTGTTTCTCGATCTGTCAAAATACGACAAAAACAGGTTATTACACGGTTTAGTCCATCACTTCATATGACATGAATTCCACATTTTTTCAAATCAAGCTCATGTTTTTTGGAATTCGCTTGATTTCCTTGCGCGAGCTCGGCCAGTTCATCTCAAAGGCCAGATCGTTACTGATGATTATATTAGAATTAGCAGCCATATTTTTCCTCTATAGCCTTGTCATCCTTAATAGAGCGAGATGCACTCTGTTAAGACTGTAAGGAACAACTTCCACCGCGGCGCTGTCGGATTTTTTTTTTTTTATTCCGTTTGGAAACCGATTTTCATTTTCCATAACAGCGGCTTTGAAATTCGCGCGGCTGCGACGCACAGGTTTATACTGCACGCTCCCGTCCAAGATGTCACGCCGCCTTTAGCTTTGATTTGTGGTGGCGAATTCGTATATGAAAATGATTCCTCATGCTTCCACAATCCTGGATTATGACCCGTGCTATCAGGGAAGAGAAAAACTCCATAGATGTGATGTACTGGTGATTCAGGTGGTCAGCTGACTTCATTTTTATCGCCACATGACGTTGCCACATGAGTCCCGACCTGAGCGACTGAAGCGACCCCGGATCATAACACTGTCTCCTTGTCGAGGCTTGTACAGTGGACACTACGCATGATGGGAGCATCGCTTCATGCGCTTCCCTTCTCACCCTGACACGCCCATCACTCTGGAATAGACTCAGTCTGGACTCATCAGACAAGTCACATGACCGTTTTCCATTGCGCCAAAGCCTAATCTTTATACTTCCTAACAAATTTTTTATGTTTTTCTTTTTCTGATGAGTCTCACTAACAAGTGGTTTTCTTATGAACACACAGCTGTTTAGTCTCAATCCTGTGAGTTCTCATCACATTGTGTGTGGAAATGGTCTTACTTTCACTATTGAACACAGCTGTGATTTCTACTGTTTTTTTTTTTTAATTTTATTTTTATTATTCTTTTTACCATGCATCTTTAATAAGCGTTTAAGTGATCTCCAGTCATGATGGGTTTTTTTTTCTGACCACATTTCTTCCACAGAGCTGACAGTTCAGGGCAATCCTTACAGGTTCTAATAATGTGTTGGACAGTTCCTAACCCAGTTCCAGTAATTTCAAATCTCCTTAATTGTTTTCCGTACTTGATGCAGGCCAATAATTTGACCCTTCTAAAGCGGTGCCTTTTTTTTTTTTTGGATGGGTATTAACTCACTCATTTGAACATGTTATTGTTTCTATAGTAACAGCTGATTCCTAGGGTGAACAGCCCAGCATAAACTGATGAAAAAAGTAATTATTGATAGAAAACACACATATACATTTATATTATGGCATTTGGCAGACGCCCTTATCCAGACTGACTTACAATTTTATCTCTTTATACATCTGAGCAGTTTTAGGGTTAAGGGCCTTGCTCAAGGGCCCAAAAAGGGACAACTTGGTGGTCATGGGATTTGAATCTGGGACCTTCTGATCTGCAGTCCACTGAGTCACCCCTGACCTTATACTGTATGTTGGTGGCGGCACGGTGGTTTCGCTGTCGCTTTGCACCACCAGGATTTGGGTTCGATTCCCGCCTCGGGTCTGTGTGCATGGAATTTGCATGTTCTCCCCGTGCTTGGTGGGTTTCCTCCGGGTACTCCGGTTTCCTCCCACAGTCCAAAGACATGCAGATTAAGCTAACTGGCAATGTGTGTGAGTGTGTGTATGTGTGTGCCCTGTGATGGATTGTCACCCCATCCATGGTGTACCCGCCTTATACCCTAAATCTCCTGAGATAGGCTCCAGGCCCACCGTGACCCTGAATACATGATAAAGGTGATGATTGAGTGAGATAATTAAGAAAAGGAATAAAACAATTTTAGGAAAGTGATGTTCAGGCTGAATATGACATCATCATATTGTTGATTATTTTCCTCTAACTACACACTTTAAGCCATCTCACGATCCAGAACTCTATTAATCCGAGAGGGAAAATGTTTAAACTTAGTTCCCTGCCCTTGAAATCAAACCCGGGCTGCCTTAGCCACTAGACCACCAAGGACTTAGGAGCCTCTGTAAATTCATTAAATACCTTGGCTGGATCATCACTCATAAATATCTCCTCAAACTTGTATCTAATTAGCAACAATACTATGTTGTTGTTTTTTTTTCTACATCTGGTTAATATTGAAAGAAAAAGAAAAAAACTTATGAAACAGTTCATGCATGATGCTTCACAGCCCATGTTTCGGCGATCCAGTTGCTTTTCCTCTTCGAGCTTCTTCAGTTCAGCTCGTAGGTCAGTAGACGCCACGGCCAGATCGCCGTTGATGATGATCTTCTCGAATAAGTAGCCATATTTGTCCTCCATTTCCTGCGCAGTGTTAATCATGTCCTTGAAATCCGCCTCCTGTAAAACATGTGGGAGAGATGAGTTTCCCAGCTGGACGGAATTACCTTAGGAATTAATGGCAAAAAAAAAACAGTTAGCGAGGCTAATACGGAACAGGTTGGACAGACTGCGACAGTGTCTGCCATATTTAAAACAAAAAAAAACGTCGATGTATGGAAAGCGCACTGTGAGACCCATCATGGTTGTAAACTTATCCGGATCTTTCTCATAAAGCTAGCTTATTTTGTAGTTGAAAAATTTTGGAAATGGAGTGGATCAGTCACTTTTACACTCTATAGTTTGATGTAAACCAACATCCATGTGTGACCTGAAAGGGTTTTTATAAGGCCCCGAGCAGCTTTAGGTGCTCCGGCGTGAGTGATCCGTATGGCTCTCACTGGGGTTCGTTTCCACCCAGAGCTCCCAGCTCACAGGCAGCTCAAAGGGCAGGAGGACCTGTTTCAGCGCTCTTGGAGAACACCTGCAGGCCACCCTGGAGTAGTTTGCAAGGAGATCTTTGGCACGCAATGTCAACAAGGCCTCCAAACAGGGTTGAGAACAACAAGATCCAGGTCTGGTGTGTATATGATTGGAACTTGTGGAGGAAAGGGTTAGTTTGTAAATCCACATGCTTATTCAAACAAACTGTTGTGCAATTACTGAATAAAAGAATCATTAGGTGGCATGGCGACTTAGTGGTTAGCACTGTCGCCTTGTACCTTCACGGTTGGGGTTCGATTCCCGCCTCGGGTCTGTGGGCATGGAGTTTACATGTTGCTTGGTGGGCTTCCTCCGGGTGCTTTCCTCTCACAGTCTGAAAAGGCACTGAATTTCCATGTGAGTTTGTGTGTGCCCTGCGATGGATTACCACCCCATCAATGTCCCAAGTCTCCTGGGATTGGCTCCAGGCCCCCCATGACCCTGTATACAGGATGAAGTGGTATAGATGTTGAGTGAGTAAACCAATCAATTTATTGATCCATATCTAATGTTACTTTCTGTTTTCTTTGGACTTTTTCCATTTCTCAGGGTTTCCACCCTTGGGCCCTGAATGAACCCTTGCTGTTGTAACCCACTAATTTCTCCAGGCGTGGAACTGGCACTGGCACTGGCACAGCTTTGGGAGATGCAGGTTCCCAGTGGCTGTGTATTATTTCTGGGGCCATGCTTGAACCCCTGAACCTCAACCGTTTCAGCCATCTGAGCCTGAGCCTATTACAGCATTCTCTGTCCTGATTGAGCAAACGGGTTTCATTTATATTTAATGGCGGATTAGATCCAGCTGCAAGACAAATCATAAGTTTATTTCAAAGTCCTCATTTTGATAAGTTATTGATTGTACATACAATATAATAACAACAATGTCCATGGGGAATTTTGCAATGCATGTGCAGATAATTTGGTCAAATCAACCATCTCTGACTTATTTTTCCTTCTTCTTTCCATCAAAACACCTAGTATGGGTTTACAGCTTTCCATGTTTCGTTCGTCCAGCACCAGTTAAAAACACTCAGGACTTACTGGGCTGGTCAGGAAACAGAGATGTTGGACTACTGATCAGAAGGTGGCACATTTAAACCCCATCACTACCAAGATACAACTGTAGGGCCCTTAAACAAGGCCCTTAACTCGCAACTGCTCAGATAAGTGGAAGTCATTCTAGATAAGGGCGTCAGCCAAATGCTTTCGATGTACAATGTTCCCTTACACATTTAACCAAACTTCTTTCTTTGATATATATTAATTTCTTTGTGTTTTATATTTGTTCTGCGTATTGGACTAATTTACTTCAAATCTGTGCTCTCAAGAAGACCCGGCCAATAATCCATCCCGGGTGTTTGAATCCGAGCCAACGTGTGAAAAGTTTGCTAAAGAGTCTGGCGTTTCTGTTCAGAAATCAGCTCAGCTGCGATTCCACAAATGAAATCCACATTCCTTAATAGCTTGTCATGACTAAAGCGTTACATATCGCCCCGGCCTTACCATAAACGTCCTCGTTGGCATGGGTTCATCGCAGCTGGCCAGGATTTTCGCTTTCCTCCGGCTGAGCCTCAGCTGTTCGACGGCTGGAGGCTTGGCGAACGTGACATACGGTTTGAATTCTGTTGTGTACAGCAACTTTACAGCCTTCAGACGAGACGAGAAAACAGTTAGGTTCGCGTATTAGGAGCCGTTCGCTACATTAGTCATTAAATCATTAAACTGGCATCCACCGTGCTGACGAGAGCTGTACTTTTTAGTTTCCATTCGACCCGCGCCCGGGCCGACTCCGGTGCCTGCTTCCCTCATCAGGCGTGATGTCGTTTCATTTCCTAATACCACGAGTTCGTTTCTCCTTATTGCACCAGATAGAAAATACCGACGGCGTAAAAAAAAAAAAAAAAAAGTGGAGAAAAACCTCATGGAACATTTGAGTGCAGGACGATGCTGCGTGAGGCTCGCGACATCGTTTCATACACAATGCCTGTGGCGTGTGTTCATTAATACAGAGGGAATGTTGCTATAAATGTTACAAGCTGGTGAAAAATAAATCACAGCAGAGGAGGAGGAGGCTGACAGAAGCTCTCTGACCAGAATGACATAATTCCTGCCCTTGCCCTCAGCTCCAAAGTCAACAAACATGACATGTAATATGGACCTCTCTCTCTCTCTCTCTCTCTGTGTAGGAGATCTGAAGGACATGTCACGATCAGCATGCTTGTACAGACTCTTTAATAAGCAGTTATGTTTATATAATACAAGGCTTCTCTTCCCACATGAACCAGTTAAGGCACACACACACACACACACACCAAGGTTCTAACACACACTTGGGGCTCCACATCCAGCAAGCACACCTTTCTCTCCGCTAGAACCTTGCAGACCGAATCCAGGCTGGTGCCGTAGTAGTTCCCACCATGTCCTCCGTACTCTATAAACCTGTCAGAGCAGAGAAGAGGTTTATACACCGGAATACACATCGACCTGTTGGTCTGGCGGCCATGCGGTTTAAATTGATAATCTCTCTTACTAGCAAAGAACCTTAACCCGCTTCCTAGACTGGAGATCTTGCAAACTGATGAATGAGTTACGGGCCTTAGAGTAGTTCTGGACATTAGACATTTGGGACATGAGAATTAATTGTAAGAGGTGTGTCCAATCGCTGGTCAATCGTGTATCAAATGTATCGCCTTTCCTATCAATGCTCAAGTCAAATCGATACTTGAAATTTCTCGTCAACGACGGCCAAGGTGGCTCGGAGCCTACTGCACTCATTTCTTTAAAAATTCCATCGGAATAAAATGCCTGATCTTTGAAAATCGATGGATGACTTGTGGCCAACTTGTGGGAGAGACGCATCTGTTTGTGGGAACTGTCCAAAAAAAAAAAAAAAATTTCGCCAACAACACTTGCACATTACAGGAACTTGGCTGGGAGTTACAGTACAGTACAGTCCTCACATCGCTCCAGGCCATTTCCACATGTGTGGGGCGTTAAAGGAGTTCCAGGGAGGCCGGTGTTTCAGGCAAAAGAAATTCTACCTTGATGGTAAGCAAGCACTGGTGTAGCAGGGGATTATTGCATATAGAGAAATAAAGGGAATTTTTACTCTTATAACCGGTTTTTTGTTATTCTGGACATTCAAAATCCGGTAAAATATTGTATGTCTCAACCGGTTCATGTTTAGCATGTCTAAAACCTTCCTTTGTCCATAATCAAGGCTTTATACCTTTAGCCTGCACGAGGCTAACTTGCGCGAGTTGTACAGAGTTTTACCCCTGACACCATGTTGACACAAGAAAATCCAGAGCTTTAGGAAGTCCACACGTAATCCCGAGCTCGGCCCGCATCCATCATCACCTTCGACTGACGGCTCTCCGTTAGAGTGTGGAAACTGGAACCAGATTGACTGCAGCCAGTTCTGCCTGTGGTCAGTCCGCCTCGCTCGTCAGCTTGCACGTGAGAGCGGTAAAACTCTCTGTCTGATCTAGACGCGCGTGTACGCGGCGAGCTCGGAAACTGGGAAACGCGCCCAAACAGTCATCTAGCTGCCACATCTTACTCCTCTCGTCTCATGTTCTGGTTTCACGTTTGAGATAATAACGCTAAGGCTTCCACCGTACCGAGTGGCGCGGCCGTTTGAAGTAGGTCGTAGCGCGTTTTCAGGAGATCACGCTCGCAGACGTTTTGGCACTGGGTCTAATCTTGTGCAATGTTGCACTTTAAATTGGAGCCACCTGTCCTGGGGTATCTTTGGAAGGAGGGAGGGTGCCAAAACTTCCAAGTACAAGACTCGGGAGAATGATAAAGCGCAGGAACACAAGGTTTGTCAGTTAAGCTCAGAAAACAAGCCTTGGCACCGGAATCGGCGGATTATCCACGGTTTTGAGATAAAGTGAACCGTTTCACGTTCAGAAATGCGGACAAACGACATTTCACGCCGCATGAATCATTCTCAGAGTGGATGCAATTTTTCCGTCATATTCCTGGTGGAGGAAAAGTCGACAAACGGCAACTTGCAATTGTTTACTGTTGTGTAATTGTTTTAAATCGCACTTCTTTTTGGCTCCGACTCGCTTTGAACCCTGGGAGGAAGGAATTTCAGGGGCTTATTAAACATTTTCTGGATGCATGCGATACACTGTAGGCTTCTTCATTCCTGGTCCATTCATGATATCAATTCCTGCTTACGATTTTACTTCTGGACATTCTTCTGATTACGGATATGATTAATCGCAGAAACGCAGAAACACAGACTCCGCTTCGGTCTTGGACGGTCTCCTTTCGCTTGCTTTCCCAGAGACTGCACCATGACGACTCGCTCCTCGTCCGATGAACAAGGCACAGAAACCGCAGAGCGCTCTTAAAATAGTCCATCCGCTCAGTATAACACGACACCGCGCGCTCGTGGACGCACGCGTTAGACATTTCCATCTGCGTTCGAGTGAAATTCGGGCAAGTGGATATTTCCTGTCAGTTTCTGGTCGTGAACGTCACGACTCGCAACCCTAAAAAGGATAAAGTGTGTGTGATGTGAATACCAGGAGAGGCTTAAACGTTTGAAGCAGAGAGCTATGGTCAGAATATTGCACAAGGGTTTTTGATTGATGGAAAAAAGGAACAAAATTAATAGGTTTGTGTTGGGTAATGCAGATCTGCTGTCGGACCAGGCCTGGGGCAGTCGTTTGTGTCTCACTGAAGCTTTGTTCACAAGTACATGGGTATTTCTATTTTAAAAAATTGAAATTAAATTTCTATTAATAAAAGTGTGATGTACTCAGTAGGGGTGTGTATATGGACCCTAATATTCCACTAATAACCAGAATAACAGCCTAATTGGAATAAAACTGCATCATGTAAACACCTCAGTTGGAACAGTCTCACCGCATCCGGACCAATCGGGATGAATTATGAGTGGGAATGAGGGGTTTAGTGTAACCCTCTAATAATTAATTTGTCATTAAACCTAATCTGATCTTCATCTAAGTCAGGGCTAAAATAATAACATAAAATAATAATAATAATAATAAAAAAATCTGATCTTTCATGTCTTTATTGAACACACGCATTCAGCATTCAAAATGGTGGTCAAAAAAATAAGTGAACCCTTGGAATTAATATCCGCTTGACCACGCCCCTTGGCAGGAACAACCTCACAGCCTCAGCCAGGCGCTTCCTGTAGCTGTGGATCAGACCTGCATGTCGTTCAGGAGGAATTTTAGCCCATTCTTCCTGGCAGGACTCCTTTAGCTCTGTCATATTCCTTGGACGTCTCATGTGTATTGCTGTCTTCAAGTCATTCCAGAGCGTCTCTGTGGGGTTGAGGTCTGGGCTCTGACTTGGCCACTCCAAAGCACTTCTGAAGTCATTCTGTTGTGGACCTGCTGCTTCGATGTTTTGGTGATCTGGTGAACTTCTACAGAGGTTCAGCGGACATAGGGAGATTCTAACATCTAACACATTCTAACATTCTAACACCTCTATGACTGCGAACTGGCCAGGACCTAATGCATCAAAGCACGCCCAAACAATGATGTTTCCTCCACCATACTTTACGGTTAGGATGATGTTTTTCCATGATGATATGCAGTGCCCCTTTTACTGCTGGGTGCTCTTTCCAAATAGTTCAATCTTACATCCATCAGTCCATAAAACAGTTTGCCAATACCGCTGTGTCAATGTGCTCTTTTTCAAACTTCAGTTTTACATTTTAAATGTTCTTTTTAGTAAGCAGTGACTTCCTTTGTGGTGTCCTGCAACGGACACCCTACTTGTTATGTACAGTAGACTTATGAACATGGATGTTCCAATGATGCCTTCAAATCTTTGGCTGCCACTCGGTGTACCTCACTGATGGATCTTCGTTGTGGTCTACAGGTCACTTTGATTGGGCGCCCACTTTTTTTTTTCTTTTTTTTTCTTCGGATTTTTCCCAGATTTTCTCCCTAATTTAGTCGTGTCCAATTCCTCCCCGTCACTAGGGGGCTCCCACATTAAGGCTACTACTACCATTCAGCCGGGAGGGCCGAAGACTATCACGTGTTTCCTCTGAACCACGTCACGCCAGCTGACCGCATCTTTTCAAACCGCTCGCTCACGGGGACGGCGTAACACACTCGGAGGACAGCGCTATCCGCTCCTTCTGCTTTCGTGAGCTCACTCCTGCGCAATCAAAAGTCCCACATTGACTTGAACACCTTTCGTGTTGAGACTCACTTGTGGTCCAGGATATCTTTTTCAAAAGCATGTTTAGAGACAAAATGGTAGTCCACACCGTCTCTCTCTCTCGTGTTGTTTGCACTCACGGGTCGTGTCTGTGGAGATCAGAAAACAATACCGGATCTTTAAAGGAATATTTCTCCAAAAGACGTTAAAGAGATACTTATGGATTTGCCCTCATCATCTCTATCTACAAAATATCTCATGTATATACATAGTGTATATGCATGAGGTTTTCACAGATTTCCATTTCCTTGAATAAAAGTACCAGATGATGCAGTTTTTAAATAATCTTACAGCAACTGTTGGAATGAAATATGTCAGAAAACATGAAATGTCTCTTATAATTATATCATTTTATAAATGTATTCATTTATCGTCTATACTCCTTTATCCTGTATAGAGGGTCGCGGGGGATCTGGAGCCAATCCAAGGAGACTTTGGGCACAAGCCAGAGTACATTCTGGACACACACACACACACACACACACACACACTGGGCAATTTGGAAAGCCAATTCATCTATTTTTGCATGTCTTTAGACTGTGGGAGGAAACCGGAGTATCCGGAGGAAACCCACCAAGCACAGACCTGAGCCAGGAGTCGAACCCTTGACCCTGGAGGTGCAAGGTCGTTTCCGTATATATACAGAAACAAAGAGAGTTTTTTTCTCATAACCGTGTTCTGTTATTCTGCACAATCGAAAGTCCCGCTTGTAGATAATTACATAGAGACATTTCGGCCATTTCGGTTTACAACTGCAAGCAAGAGATGGAAATACAGTGTATTATAAAACAGTTGGCACCCGCTGGCTGAGGTTTACGGGTACAGCTGTGTTTGCTGAGAACATATGTGTGTGTGTGCGTGTGTGTGTGTGTGTGTGTGTGTGTGTCACAGAGACAGCACACTCATATTTGCTTAACACGTTTAACATGACTGAAGGAGCATGTACACACACACACACACACACACACACACATACACATACACAAGCAACGACACACGAGCACAGGCACACACACTGTCCACATGAATTACACGTGAGCCAAAACAAACTGTAAACCTTTTACCACCATGCAAAGTATATGTGTGTGTGTGTGTGTGGGTGGGTGTGTGGGTGGGTGCGTGAATGTTGATACACTTCTCAGCTGGAAAACCCATAACAGTCATTTAGTCAGTGATTAGACTGAAACCTTACAAATCTGCTATAAGGTGATGCTGCAAATTTTAATTGTAAAAAATGCTGATATCACAATATGATATTAACTGTATAATTTGAACACTTTGACACACAGCTAATTTCAACTAATTGCACTTTAAAACCCATTTCTTACACCTATTTTTATAATTGGTGAATGACAAAATGTTTTATTCCAGAGGAATTCTCCATTCTGATCAGTTGGAAGTTAACTGATTTTCTGTAACATCATATATTCATATATTCACAAACTTGATTCTTTCACGTAGTCTGAACAGGAAAAATTAAACCACATTGAATCTGTCTTTTGTAAATCCGAATCAAAACACATGCAAAGATGGCTGAAATTAGATTCAGATTGGATTCCTAAAGATGGGTCTGGTTGCTCCACCTATCATTTACATTTGGCAGACACACCTTTATTCAGAGCAATTTATCTTCTCCCTAATGTAGTCGTGTCCAATTCCTCCCTGTCACTAGGGGGCTCCCACATTATGGCTACTACCACCAGTCTGCCGAAGACTATCACATATTTCCTCCGAACCACGTGACACCAGTCAAAACACATCTTTTCGAACTGTTCGCTAATACACTCGGAGGACAACGCTATCCACTCCTCCCGCTTTCGTGAGCTTACAGACGCCCATGATTGCAGGTAGAGCCGCGATTAATGGGAAAGCACTTTGTGTCTCCCATCCAACCCTGTTGGGAGAGCTCAGCCAATCAGCTCTCTCTAGAGAGGCTACAACATCACCCGCGAATCGAACCAGCGATCTCCGGGTGATCAGGTGAGCACTTCACCACTGCGCCACACGGGGGCAGCGATGTACATTTAGTCTCATTTTACACCTTGAGCAGTTGAGGGTTAAGGGCCTTGCTCAGGGTATTAAACCTGGGACCTTATGGTCAGTAGTCCAACAACTTAACTTAACTTAACTTAACTTAAATCCACCAATTAGGAGGGAGAATCGGGTTGCTATGCTTTAGGAGGTTTTTCTGCTTTTCGAGCTCTTACCACGAAGCATGTAAAAGCCGCGTCCTTGAATTTTACACGCCGCTAAATTGCAACCTTGTTTTCAGGAAGAGAGTCTGGCTTTACCGCGGTATGGACATGGAGAACAATAGTCCCTGGACAGAGGAGGAAGTAAAATGTCTGAGAGTACTTTGCGTACAGTAGACGCAACGTTTCCTTTCTTTGGGCTGTGGGAGGAGTACAGTACCCGGAGGAAACCCACCAAGCACAGGGAGAACATGGTACTGTAACTCCACAGCCCCACAATTGCCCATAGTGTGTGTGTGTGTGTGTCCTGCGATGGATTTGGCCCCCCATACCCTAACTTTCCTCTCTAGGCCCCCTGTGACCCTGTATCCATGATAAAGTGGTATAGGCGTTAGGTGAGTGAGATCAAGCCTGGTCTAATACCAATCCAGGATGTTTTTAGCCCGATGTCGGATCTGCGCCGCCGTCTTTAACGATTCAAGGTTCTTGATATTGTGTGAGTTTAAACTATTACCTGTGACCGTTCTGCTCTTCAAATAAACACCAACAACAGCACCATGGCTGTTTATCTTTGAGTCCTGCTTGTACTGACATTAAATCATAGTGCCGATGTAATGAACTGATCCGAGCACTCTGCGTTCAGAGCGTGTAAATCAAATCAGTGTGTTTGTCAGACCCTCGCCCTGCGAGAGCGCTTTTGGAGCGTGATCAGTAGGATGGCGAGCGGTCGTTCGCGGCGGTTAAGAGGGAAAAGATGTGAGAGCCAAGCACCAGCCGGAGGCAGGGGAATGGCTTCGGTCCAGGGCAGGGAGAGAAACTCAGGTGTCGCTCTCCCTGCATTACTCCACACTGACAGCTTGGCTGTAGGAGACCTCCATTCTCTCTCTCTCTCTCTCTCTCTCTCTCTCTCTGAGCCTGCCTAAACCATCCAGACTTACGATTCCTCAGTGTTGATTGACTTATGAAGGACGGAAAAAAAACAACTCTCAGATTTATATACACACATTTACAAGAGAGTGAGGTTTAAAGAAACACTTGATTTGCGGATGGATGGAGTCCGTGTAGTGCCTGGGCCCCCGAAGCAAACTTCTTTTTTAGACTTTGGAGGTCTGATTCTCATCTTGCTTCTCATGTGCCGTGTGACACGGAGAACAGAACCGCTCTCTGTGCTCAAGGACAGCAAACGAAGACCTTGTATTTTTTTTTTCCCCCCCCTCAACATCAGAGTCGTGCCTAGCGACTCTGCATTCTGCTCCATGAGTGATGAGGACATTTACTGCGTTTGGCAGGCGCTGTTATCCAGAGCGACTTACAGAAGTGCTTTTTAAGCTTCATCCAAACATATCCTCATGCTTTTGCAAATAGATCAGGGTTTAAATACCATCGAGTTACGGGTACGATGAGTCTGGATGACAAAAACAGGGAAGAAGAGGGGGGTTGGAAGACAGCTATTTGATTCAGGGAGCCAAGTTTGGAAGTTCATTCCTCAACCTTGGTACCAGTGCAGAGAAGAGTCCTGATGTATGTCTTAGGTGTGTATTGAGGGTCTTAACGATGGTACTTTTGTTATAGATGTTCATCATGTCTGCATTATTATTTTTTAAACCATTCAATATTTCCAAACACAAGTTAATAAATAAACACCATTACAGAAGAGTTAGCAGAAGAACTCGGGCATATTCTCCAGCACTCTCAGTAAAACCTACTAGCTGTATCAAACACTACTGATTATTTTCAAGTTTTCAAATTGAATATTGACCGTTTTTATTTTTGCACTCTCTAGTGACTGTAAGTCTATAAGTTTCATTTATGTAGAAATGTTTTCAAAGCCATCTTTTCTTATATTTGTATGTTCCCGAGAATTTTGCTCAGTACTGTAAATAAAACAGCTGGTAGGTTTTACTGAGTGTGCTGGAGAAGATGCCAGAGTTCTTCTGGTCACTTTGTCACACTCGGTCTGTTCTATCTTAATGCAAAACCCAAGAGCCTACAGTATGTTTGTTTGTTTCCATCTGAAAATTGATCTGTTATGTAATAAGGTTGTTATGAACCTTGGATTACGAGCATAATTCGTTCCGGAAGTGGGCTCGTATTCCAAAAACACTCGTAAACTAAATAGGCTTTTCCCATAAGAAATAATGAAAACTCAAATTATTCGTTCTACAGCCCAAAACAATAAATACATAAAAATAATTAATACAACATATAAAGTAAAAATAAAACAAATTAACCTGCACTTAACATAAAAAAAAAGTACAAATAAATCCAGACACTTAAGCGTTTCCGTTTGTGCGCGCAGGCGCCGTGTATTTGTGTGTGTGTGTGTGTGTGGGATTAGCCCCTCGCCTCGTCTTAAACAGTAAAACTCCTCCTCCCTCCCCACACCTCGCTTTTTAAGTTTCACAACTAACATACACAATGCAAACACTGTTTTAACGGAAAAAAAAGAAAATCTCTCTAATGATACTCACGTGAGCACATACTAACGGAATCACTGCTGTACAGCACAGTGTCAAATTACGCTCGCGCCCACATAAGAGAGAGGGAGATGTTGATTATAAGAGACGAGCACTAAGACGCAACAGGGGACTCTTATTTTGATACAGGGGACGCAGCAGGGGAGACGATTACCCATAATTCCCGCAGCGCAAGAGAGAGAAAAATCATTGGCTCAGTTGCGATCACTTGCCGCTCGGTGTCAAAATAAGAGTCTCATGCGCGATACATGATACTCGGCGCTCGTAAACTAATACTTGCTCGGTTTCCGATTAAAAATTTATTAAAAATCTTTGCTCGGTTTGCGGAACACTCGTAAACCACGTTACTCCGAGGCAATCCGAGGTTCCACTGTATGTTGCCTTCTTTTAAGGCATGCAAATATTTTTCTGTAATGTTATTTATTTATTTATTTATTTATTTATTTATACTTTTTTAAAGTATGTTTGATGAACATCTATAACAAATTTTTTTTGCTAAAGATAATAAGTTGAGTTTTGGACAGTAATGTAGGTTCTGGCTAATCCACGTAACACAATAGAGTCCACAAGTAAGCTCTATAAAATTTTTTTTTTTAAAGAATTTAAAAAAAGCAGATGCATATTGCACTGATCAGATTTTGTAAAGACACCTTACACATTAGAGGTGTGTCACTTTTTAGTCAATTTTACAATCGTTTTTATTTTTTTTATTTTTTAACAAACCAAAAAAAAGTGAGCGACAAAAAAATTGCCTTGTTTTTGTATTGGCTGAGGTTTGAACAAGCCAGGTAGATTTTTCCACTAATGTGACCTCATGTAAGAAGAGCCCCGCCCCCAGCTTGTAGCTCAGTTCTGATGGTTGCTGGGGGATTTTTCAGTGGTAGCATGTTGGTGTAGTGGTTAGCACTGTCGTCTTGCAGGTCCAGGCTTGAGGGTTTGATTCCCGCCTCAGGTCTGTGTGCATGTTCTCTTGTTCACACCTAGTGGGTTTGTATCTGCTATCACATAACTGACAACAGGAACATACTTCATTTCACTGATGTAACTATAAATGGATGCAATGTGTTGTTCGATGAGTTTAATGAATGAAAACATTGTTACTGCTGTCAAAATTATTTGTGTTGTGAAAATAACACACTCCAGACAGTGCAGTTAAAGGAAACTAATCCACTTAAGGATTATGTATCGCATCCCATTGTGGATTATTTTGAGTTTGTTATTTTTTCTTCAAAACCCTTTATGTCATGATCTGTCACTTTACCGTAGTAAAAGTAACACTGCTACTACTACTGCTAAAAATAAATCGTTTGGGGAGGAGTCTGCACTGTTGCCTGGAACGTCGAGGCTTTGATTCCCTCCTCTGGTTCTTTATGTGCAGTTCGGTTCTCCGGTTTCCTCCCACAGTCCAAAGACATGCAGATTAGGTTAGTTGGTGTTCCCACATTGCCCGTGGTGTGTGTGTGTGTGTGTGTGTGTGTGAGTGTGCCCTGTTATGGTTTTGCACCCTGTCCAGGGTGTTCCCTGCCTTGTGCCCAAAGTCTCCTGGAATAGGCTCCACCCCCCCGAAGAGAATAAACATTATAAAACATGAATGAATGAAGATATTTCAGCTGGAGCGTAAAAAAACAAAACAGAGATACTTTAGAGGAGCTCTGAGACCTGTGTTAAATTGTTAATAAACAAAAATAGTAAAATATGGGGCCTTTAAAAGAAGATGTGAAGAAGATGTGTTGTGAAACAACATGTACACACACACACACACACACACACACACCACGGTATAGACGGTAAAGGAGGGGAACTCGCGCGGTACAGCGACTCCAAAGCTTTCTTTTCAGCTCGGTTAAACCGACACCGCTGGGCCCTGTTGGACACGGATACACACACACACACACACACACACATATAGACAGTCGAAACCTCTCGTTAGTGTGTAATTATCAGTGCTGAAAGGGCTGTCATAAACACCAGCGCATTTAAACCCACAGCTTCAGATAAACATTCATGCCTGTTGTACAGATTGAGAGAAATGACTCCAGACTGCTTTTTAATGGGCGAAATTGTAAAAAGAAAAGAAAAAGAGAAGAAAAAAGAGAGAAGGGTGCACCACTCGGTTTTCTGATATACTGACTCTTCAAGCACGCAGGCATCTGAAGTTTCCATTACTGGGGTGTGAGTGCAGACCAAATGGGATAACACCGTATTGATTTCAGCTGATGGCTCTGCTCACTCACACACATCCAGGAGACCCAGTCTGAGCTGCTCTCGGGAGGAAAAGCCAGACTAGCGTGGCGGGGATGAAAGATCCGTCTGATACCTGTTCGGGACAGACTCGGGTCCGGGGCATGCGCAGAGCGGTAACGACCTCTCGGGGAAGCGTACATCACCGGCAGCAGTGCGTTGATGCTAAGTGGAATTCCACGAATATCTGCCATCGCAATCATGCGTGAAATAGTTGAGTTTGCTTGCGGAAAATGGCTTTAACAGGACGCCGAGAGGTAAAAAGGAAAAGTTCCACGTTCCTGCTCGGGCCTCGTGTGGGCGTCCTATCTGCCCCCTCGGTGCCACTTACACCAGAGGACATCCAGAACTCCAGAAGTGGAAGACATTTTCCAAGAACTCTGTCTGTGGTCTCCTGAGCAAACACATTTAGGAAGACGGTATAATTTATTCAGTACCATCTCTGCGGTTATATCGCATACCTGCGTAAAAGGATATCATAGTGTGGGGGCAAATTAGAAGTTAATGCCCCGTGTCAGAGGCCAACGTAAGCCTGAGGGAATGACATAGGTGAAAAGTGAAACTAGCAATTTTGGAAAAACAACCTGCTCATTTGGGATAGATGAGGGATGATGAAGGCAGCTTTGGTGGGCTGGAGATAGCGTTTGTTTCCTGAAAAATAGTCAGTCGCAGGGAAAAAAAAAAAAAAAAAAAAAAGGCTTGAAGAAGGAACTTCTTAGTATTATAACGTTCTGGGATTTCTCCTGAAAACGAGTTTACCACAATTTCTTTATCCTCCTGTAGACGTTATTCAAGTGGATTTGGTGTGATATTTGGAAGGGAAATAAATAAACGAAATTAAATTCCACCCTTAAATCTACAGATAAACCTACTTATATCATCCAGCACATTCATATCATGAACACAACACACACACACACACACACACACACACACACACACACACACACACACACACACACACACACACACACACACACACACACACAGCCTCGGCCAATCGAGATCCACGTTCCACAGGACTTATGCTCTGAAAAAAAAAAAAAAAAGAATATATTCGAAGCCAGGCGTCACAGTGCCGTAGTGGTTAGCACGGTCGCCTTGCACCTCCAGGGTCCGTGTTCGAGTCCCACCTTGGAGTCTTGGAGAGCTTGATGGGTTTCCTTTGGGTTTCCTCCGACAGTCCAAAGACATGCAGATTAGATGAACTGGTGTTCCCAAATTGCCTGTAGTGCATGAATCGTATGATGGATTGGCATACCGTCCAGCGTGTACCCCGTCTCGTGCCCTGAGTCTCCTGGCATGGGCTCCGTTATAGACGATGAGTGAGTGAGTGATTGGAAGCCTGAGTCCAGCAGGATGGAGAAGGAAGTAAGATTACTTTGCCTTGGGCTATTCAATAAATAAATTCTTATTAATCATAATATTAAAGTGTAAAAAAAAAAAAAAAAAAAAGTTTTCCTGTTTGTTTTTTAAAATGTTTAAATGTTCAGGCAGATGAGACACTGGTTCTCCAGGCTTCCTGAAGGACTTTGTTGTTCAGTACAGTCCCTGTACCTGAGCAGTGACCTACTGCATAAATTGTTTATTTTTTTTAAAAACATCAACCTTAAGGCATGAACCAGTGAGAAACAGGTTGATGACAGATGATCAGGCCGGTGATTAGTGTACTGGTGATGCTGAATTCTGAGTGGTTGGAACAGATAAGAGAGGAAATGAGGTCGCTGCTGATGGTGTTCCATAAACAACCAGTTTTTAAAGAGTGTCTTTAGGCACTTTGCAGTCTGTCGCAGTGAAACATGCGTTCCTGTTTCTTAATTTTTTTTTTTACTACATCATTAAATTAAATTTAATGTAATTTAATATGAAAAACTGAAGAGGGGCCAAGACTTTTGCACAGTACTGTATTTTAAAATTTCTCATAAAAATGAGAAAATCAATAATGTATGTCATATTTTAAGAATAAAGCCCGAAGCTTTAAAATATTTGTTATTAAAATCTGTTCTTAGAAATTATTAATTTAAACGTCAGGATTATTTATTTATTTAAACAAACAAACAAACAAACAAACAAACAAACAAACAAAAAACAGCATGTAGTTTTTTCATGGTAAGAATGTTGTAAGGTTCTAAATATCAAAATCTAAAATTAAAACAAGTCTAGACCTTGTTAAACTTGTGGACGTTTTGCGGTCTGAAAATCAGTTTTTCACCCAGAAAGAATAAATAACTTTAACATTATTACAAAAGTCACAAATGTCCAAACAGAATTAATGGTTTGCTCTTTTCTCTGGCCATCGTCTGCAAAACCATGAATCAACTGACCAATCCGAGACGATCCAGGAAAAGCGCTTTGTATCTTGGATGTTCAAGACTTGCGGTCAGTTTCCTTTAAATTTCGACAGCAGACAGCCCGGGTTTGACCTTGCCGAGATGATTAAGCTGCTTTGAAATCAAACCGTGCGGTCTACGAATATTTTGGCCAGAGCCGAGGCTCCCTTGAAGACCTTCGAGTACTGGAAGAGATATTATCACGCCCCTGTGCGCTTTCTGTTGTTTTTGCAACAACAAAGCTTACATCTGCTCCGGTGCCGCTGCCAGGGGCTGTTCACACCACTGATGTATCGGAGAATGAATTTAATAAATTTGCCACAGAGACACATTTTTATTTCAACGGACTGAAACGGAGTGGGAAAGCTTGGACGCGCTCGTTTTTTAACGCACTCGTAGTTACGCAAGAGCGCCGCACTTACAGGGTTATAGTTACAAACTTTCTGAAACAGTTTGTTTTCACTCCAAATCAAAATGCCATTTGGACGCGCAAAACCTGACGAGCGAAGGAGAACAGCAGACCTTCCATTACATCAGGTCTGAAAGGTTCCGTCCTCTCGAAACGCGAGCCGTCCAAAAGGAGGTCAAGGTTACTGTACGTTACAACCTTGTACCTGATGAAGTGTTGCGACGGGATGACGGAAAGTGGACAGGAGCGATCCGGGCATGTTCAGGAGACAGGCACGCCGTCCCGGGCGACTCGTTCCGTTTGAAGTGCCATTATGAGGAACGTTCTGCAGACCCGAGGTAAAGTCCAGGCATAGCAGTGAAAACAGATCCGCTTCTCGTCGCAACGTTCCAGATTGTAAAAGTATCCGGACGCGGCTCTCTTAAGGGTCTTCAGCTTCAAGGAAAGGAAATCGTAAGAAGGGAGATAAGAAGGAGGGTTTCGTTGAAAGGCTTCCAAGATTCCGTGGAGATCTGCCAGGAGAACTTTGAAGCTTGGGATGGATCGGCAGAGCAAACACTAATGAGTGACGGTGGTAATGAGGCTAGAACGTAGCATTATGAAAAAAAAAATAAATACAAAAAGTATGATGGTCAAATCAAGATGGTCTAATGAGGAATTTATGAAAAATTGTAAAATCCTGTAAATTCACTAAAGTCAGGGGAAGCTGCTCTTACGCTAAGAATTCTGAGCTGATGTTACACCACAGTGCTGGCGAATGAACCGTGTTCCATCTGCAATTCGAATTCATTTTAATGCCTTACTGTTTCCATAGTAACACCTCATTCGCCGGGTCTTGTATGGTATATGCGTCACAATAATCTACAACTAGCACTAAAGGGACTGTTGAATAACTATTGAACTGTTGATATGGTGAAGTTTTGGCGGTTTGAAGTCTCCACGGTTGGGGGGTCAAATCTAGTCTTCAGTCTGTCTGAGTGGAGTTCGCATGTTCTCCTGATGCTTGATGAGTTTCATGGATTTCATTGTCATTTATGATGGGATGATTGTGTTTGCAAGTGTGTGTGTGGGTGGGTGTGGTTGTGTCTCGCTTGAGATTGCTTGAGCGTGGGTTCCTGAGCAACGCAATGTCTTGGACAGCAATGACCACTGGAGTGAAGGTGGATGATGGATAGAATGAATGGATGGATGAATGGATGGATGGAGTCTCCAGGGTGAGCACTTTGTAACAGTCTTCAAGTAAGAACTGTTTGAACTTGATAGGTTTGATTCGCTTTCATTTACAAATAGAATTTTATATTGTTATTTTAATTATGTATCATTTAAATTCATCTTGCTTTCCTTGACCGTTTACAATTTTTTATTCTGCATGCATGGATCTAAAACTGGAGACTGACAGTGTTCACAGACAGTGTTCAAGCGGGCAGTTGCAAGCTGGAAAGCTACACCTTGTACTGAATGTACGGCCCAGTAAGACGAGGCGGTATGGCTCTCCGGGCGCTCTGACATAAGGCACTACCTCGCGGTAGCTGGAAATCTGGTTTTCACCATCATCTTCACACTTCTTCCATTTTGCTTGCAGTTCTCGACTCTTGCGGTCTTCCTTGCTCAGCCGGAAACGTCCCCTCAATCCGGCTAGACGGAAAGAAAATTCACCAGACGTTAGGTTCGACCCGCTCCGCCTTGATTTAACCATTTATCACTCGTCATACTCGTGCAAAATTTTCATCCTGGACCATGATGCAGCTTTAAAACGTGTCACTTGTTTGCGTTCTCAAAAAACAAAAAAAAACTTCCCGAGGCTGTCATGTTTTTCCACCCAAACATAAACTCAGCTGGCATTTCTTAAATGCAAGCTTTCATGGCTGTCATCCAGAGAGGACCAGAACTAACCAGCGCTCCGTGCAGAAAGATTACCGTGACACGTAAAGACACTGATTGCCATTTAATGGTGACAAATCCTCCTTCTCAACCACCAGATCAACGGACACTCGATACGCTGCATCTGGATGCTAACGCCGTGATTAACGAGTACAAAATGTTCGCTTGTGCTTAGAAGCTTTGGAGTCGAGAGATTTGGGATGGAAAGGAACAAGTCACATCACTCTGAAAACTTTCCACAACATAACAAAACCACAAGCGCACGAGCCTGCACGGGGACGGCGAAAAACGCTCCGCAGTCGCACTTTCCTGATCGCTCCAAACTCGTAAAGTTGACGTACTGTCCGACTCGGCAATATAAACATAACGTATAGTCTTTGGACGGTCTGAAACCGGGGCATGAATCAATCAAGAAGAGTATTGCGTTACTAATAACGTCTTGTGTTCTGTTGGTATTTTTATTGTGGGATGACGAATAGGGGCAAATATGTATTTCTTTAAATATACACTACATTTTAAACCAAAATAGTTCCAACAGGCTTCCACATGGCAAATGATTATATTAAAGGAAAACTTCACCCAGATTTATTTTGGAACGGAATACTGAGTTGGTCTATTTGGACTCTGGTTAATAGGTTCCTACTGTACATTACCCACAATTCCATTGGAATACCTGCAAACACTACTGTAGTGTCAAGACAGAAATGTGGCAGGGCTTTAGTCCTTCTGTCTGGCTTGCACATATTTCTGATTAACCTCTGATTAAAATCATCACCTAGAGATGTCTTTTCATGCTAATAGCATTTTTACTTTATAGACGGTTAATTATGTCGGCCGAGTGTCTTAATGATTTCTTGGACTTTCTAGGAATCCAACCTAGACTCCACTATGTCTAAACTGGATTTCTTATTATACTGTATATGAAGAAAGTAAAAGCAGCTCTTGCTTATTTCTATTTAAGTTGTAAGAATCAACTCTCCTTTGCGAGAAGTGACATCACCACGACATGGTGATATTTCGATATACACACGTTTAAGCTGTTTTTCTTTGTGGAGACTTTCTTTGAAATCCGAATCGTCAGGACATTGCGCTCTTCCACAGGCTGATGAAGGCACGTCGGGCATGTCTCGCACTCCCACGGACGCAGTAGCCGCAGCACAAATACACGACTGATTGGCCACACCGATATCAATCTAAACGAATCCCTTAAACTGTTCCAGACGTCTCCCCTCTGTCCTGCGCAGAGAATAACAACCCCCGGGCCCCGAGGCAAGACAGCTTCGACGCGAATAAATCTGAGGTTAGCAAGCCCTGACGGGAAAATAATTAAACCAATATTCCAATTTTTATTTAAATTTTTTTGTCTGTTCGGATTGTTTCTTTCACTGAGTGAATCACTCTCCAGTTCGTTCTTTTTTTTTCCACCGTTTTCTTTTTTTTTTTTTTTTTTTGTAAACAGAATAACCTGTGTTTTTTTTTTCCCCCTGACATAATCCTGGATTATATGTGAGTGCACGGAAAGCTTTCGACAATCCTTTTCTCGAAGAAAGGCATACAGGAGCTTTCTTCGAAATGCTGAAATGCACCCTGACACGTGCTGCGCCGGGGAATTCGGGTGGGTTACAAAACACGACGCGCGAGTTTTCACCCTCGGCGTTCGAGATCTTGACGTGCCCTGCGGAAATGGTTCAGACAGCCAACAAAACACGTTTTTCAAGTCGAGTTATAATATTTGCCGAACGAGTCGTTGTGACACAAAGCCTGGAGAGAAATTTCCCTAAGGTTCAGGCTTAATTTGAGGCTTAGAACTAGCGCTTGTGATTTGTTCAACATATAGCGGTTAGTCATGATTCAGCACGAGATGTTGAGGTTAAGCATGATCTGGAGTGATGGAGCAGAAACTCTCCGAGACAGAATTCACACCATGCTGGCTTAGACCTTAGAAAATGCTGTTCGGATTTAATTAAACACCCACATCAGGTTTAACTCCAAATACAAAAGATTACCGCATTGTTCACGAAAAATGCTGGATCCTCTATATTGTCACGACATGATTATGACTGAAAGTACAGTTTTCTATAGATTACAGAGCCTGACCAAAGGCTTCTTCCAGATGTCCAGAGACCAGGCCACACAACCGGTTTCCATAAACTGCAACAACACCAAGATGCCAACCCTACTGGCCAGGCTTATGTCTGCTTCACGCATGGCCTGCCCCAAAGCTGAGCTTCTCACCACACGGCTGTGGGAAAGAACAGAAGCGAAGGTTAATGTTACAGCGTCTGTAAGGATCCGTGGGCAAAAAAACGTCTTGCTCTCTTATTATATGCTAGAGAGACTTTGGTGTTTTGGATCGGGCTCCTCGTGTAATGACCTCGAGAGCATGCAGGAGAACATCAGAAGACAGCGATCCATCATGGGCTTGTAGATTTTGGAAACAGTGTTAAAAAGAGATAAGGCAATAAAAACAAATAAATCTGGGTTGTAATGGAGAGTATGAGACAGAAAGAGACATCTAGGTGAGATATCTTTCTCGTAAACATTGCTGGACCAACGCAGCAGACCTGAGGTACTACTGCATCATTTGGCTTCTTATTGAGTGATCTCCTGGAACATTCTCCAAAAGAACATGGAAAGAATGATGGATCTTGGCGTTGTAGTTTTTGGAAACATCATTTGTTTTACAAAGATAAGGTAATAAAACAAATAATGCAGAGTTCAAATAAAGAGACAAAAGGAGACTAAAGTAGAGACAGAGTGAAACATGTTAACCTATATACATATATTTTTTTTCTTGGAACTTTTAATTGACCAACAATGCACCCTGAGGGACTCCTACTAGCTTTGGTTCCTTTCAGAAAGAACTTCTGATGCATGTGTGCTAACAAAACAGGATATGAATGATGACATTGAGGTCTAATATAAAAAATGAGACAAAAAGAGAGACAGAGTGAAAGAACTTGATAAGTTACCCTGAAAGGTCGTTTCCAATCACTTTTGTTTATTAACAATTTTTAAATGTAAGAGAAAAGATGGAGAAAGTGCTTCATCATAGCCATCTTTAGCTTGTGGATAAATCTGGGTTTCTACACATGATGATGCCAGAAAAAGAAACTCATAAAAAAAGACTAAGACACTTTAAACAAAAAAGTAGTTTAATGAATGAAAAGTGAAAAAAGATCTTTCTTGTAAACACCAGTGTCTTTCATGTAAACACCAGTGAACCAACACCACAGACCTGAGGTACTCCTCCTGTGATCTAAAAATGCATGAAAAACCCCAAGAAGTCAAAGCACAATGTTCAGCGTAATTTGGGTTTTTGAAATCAACACAAGGTCAACATTATACACACAGCATACTTAATATTTGGTTGAAATGTCCCTGAAAGTTTTGGTTGAAACTTTCACCTTTAGTAGAGGCTTTTGATCACCATCAACATGTTCCTGGCAGAATTCTGGTTGTATATTCAACCACTCTTCTTGGCACAATTAGTAGTGTTCAACTTTTGACTTCGTGGTACGCCACGCTCCACAAATTTCCAATAGTTTTGAGGCTCCATAAGCTTAATGTTAGCCTGCCTTATCCATTTCAGGACCAGCTTTGATGTGTTTTTGAGGCCAATGTCCTGTTAGAACCCTCAATCATACCATCTAGCTGATGATTTGAGGTTCTGCTGAAGAATTCAGAGGTTCTATTCCTTGTTCAAGCTTCCTTGCACTTTGTGTTATGCACCAGTTCCACTGGGAGCAAAACAACCCTAGAGCATGAAGTGACCACCAACACCATGCTTAACAGCTGCTGCTACAGTGTTCTTGGGATTGGCTCCCTCCACTTTACTCCTCCAAACACACAGCTTGTCAAAACATTCCTCCAGAAGGCTTTTTCTTTCTCCATGTGGTCAGCTGTAAACTGTAGTCAAGTTTAAAGGTGCTGATTTTGGAGCAGAGGCTTCTTTCTTGGATGCCAGATTTTAAGTCCTTGGTGATGTAAAACTGGCTTGAATGTAGACAGTGACAATGGTATTCTGGCAGCTTCCAGTTCAACGCAGGCCTGTGTCTTGGTGGTGGCTGGGTTGCTCCTGACCAAACAAATTCCAATTTCCTCTTAACTGGAATCTGCAGTTTGCAAACCAAATAAAAGGTTCCAAGAGACTTGACTTGTGTGAATCCACCGTCCTCTTTCTTCGATCTGGACTGACTGGCTCCTTGAACATTCCCATTGTACCGTACGTTGGTCAATCCAGTGATCGATGCCAACCAAACTATTTCTAAGTTGGCACAAAGCTACCAGCTGGAGTCCATGATCATCATCACTAACACAAAGTTTATTTAAGAAGGAGCATGGGCTTGGCAAATTTAGAGACAAATGTACTTTCAGTCATGATGTGTATCGTGTTTTCTGAAAGATACACATTCACACTCCTAGTAAAAAAGAGTATCCAACTGATTCATATTGGATTTGGTCTGAATCAAACAATATCAATGCTGAATTTAATCAAATAGTTACAGGAAACTCTATGGTTTTTATTGTCTCATATTACACCCAGACTAAAAAGAGTCTCCAACAACAACAAAAAAAAACTTCAACAAGAAACAATAATAAATCTTTCTTGTAAACCTCAATGCACCAATATGGCAGCCCTGAGGTACTCCTGCTACCTTTGTCTACCTTGACTTTGGCAGCTAAGATCGATTACATCACCAGCACCGATTTAGCCTAGAACTTAAGAAAACAAAGCATCACAGACACCACATCCCATCCTGCACAATTCGGTCTGGCTTACTAGAAATAAAGATGAAGAAATATTATAATGGAGCAATATGAAATGATATGTCCTAATTCAACGTCCACGTAATGATTCTTCATGGTGTTCATCTGTCATTGGCTTCAGATAAAAAATGAACGAGTGACCATAACTTATCGGTTGCATCAGCCTGTATGGTAAACCCATTATCTGGTGAATGAAGCCCTTTGGGTTGTATTCTAACCAGACTGCACACTAATGCACACATGCTGCGGCTACCTGACACTGAAAACATTAAAAAAAAAAAAAAGATCTGGAGAAATAGAAAAGCAATCTGGACTGCTGAACCGTGCATTAGTGTCTTGGCTCCTGTTTGACTGCATACTGATTAAATAATCTGGTTTGTAAATACTGCCTTTTTTAAAAAAATGTTTTCCATGTCTGGACCTTATTGGGATCTGCTGATACCTTTTCCAGGTCTCTTTTGCTTAAATATCCCACACACCCCTTCTCCCTGACCTCTTACATTCTCTACGGCGCTCTGGGTCATATCTGATTGCGTCGCTATGATCGCCGTAAAAACGCAGCCTCTGTGCTTCAAAAGCAGATTTATAGAAGAACGTTTGCTACCAAAAGCTCTCCACGCGCATCGGTGCAACGTTCAGTTTTCCATCACGTAGCTGCTAAACCGTCACTGCGATAAATCACCGCTTTTTGGCCTAAACCGAAATGAGGCCATTGCTAGCCGGCCACGTCGTAATATTGCCTTAAGCGTGTTTTCTTGAAGGGGTCGCTGTGGGCTTGGTGCGAGTTCGGTTGTCGCGCATGTGCCTGAGATTTGCTGTGGACCAGCTGATGTTTCATCAATAGGCAAACAAAAAGAGAGAGTAACAGAGGAGAGACTCTGCTTTGCTCAAACGGTTGCCTGGCTGCTTGGCTTCACTCATCCTGCTCCCGCTCTCTGAGGCTCTTTATCACCAATGGTCCAGAGCAAAGCACCCAGTCTGGAGCTATTAAAGACCTCCGAATTAACATGAATACTCAAACCAGATCGACATAAATCAACAACTAATGAGGCTGTCTGAGCAGCTTTGAAAGGACAAATGTATCATGAGATGGATATGTGCCATGGGGGAGATTAGGCAGCATTAAGAAGCTCTGTTGTAGCATTTTAGTGCGCAAGAGTCCAGTAAAACCTCCTGCAAATTTAAGGCAGGAGGTTAGATTTATAAGGGGAGCAGCAGGCAAGTGTGGAAAAGATAATATTGTTAAGAAAGGCGTGAGCCTTACCTATATGTATTCCATGGATGTCCACATAATCTGCAGCTTCCTGTAGGGACAGAAAAGAAAAAGGTGAAAGATATAAAAAGAAGGGAACGAGGCATTGTTATGGAGTCAAAGAAGAAAAATAGGAGACGCCACACTTCAGAAAGAGAACAAAAGCAGGTACGAAAGGTAAGGAACATCAAACCTTTTTAGGTCACATGACTTTATTGAACCATTGATCCAATAATGACCCCACTCCCACATCAGTGACAGACACCAACCAGGGAATGCGCGGACTAACACGTCTCCATCTTTTTAGAACTGCTGCTTAGGCATCATTGGAGAGAGCTGTAACACATTTGAGGGAAAGCGCTATCCTCCCCTTCCACTCGCACGAGCTTACAGATGCTCAAGATTGGCTGGTGTGGCGGATGGCTGCACCACCACCTAGGAATCGAACTCATGATCTCCAGATGACAGGGTGACCATGTTTCCGTTGCACCGCTCAGAAGCAGCTATATTTTGAATTATGCGAGGGCGAGCCAAAAAAGATACTAAAACTTCTGTCCTATCAGCACTTTCTGCTCAAGGCTACTGAATCCTCAGTCACTGCTGTGCAGGTGTGAACGTGTTACATCAGTTCATTTGTAACTGCAATTTTTAATAGAATCCACACTTATTCCACAACTGATTCGTTTTTTGTGGTGTGAGCGTTTACCCGGTGCCAAAATAACGCACAGAAGAGGATAAACAGGAAAGTTTGGTTATCTGCGAACGAAACCTGGTCCGATACACTAAGGAAGGTGAAAGTTTCTTAAAGAGAATCATTACCGGTACGAGCCTGAGAGTAAATGGCACAGTATGGAACGGAAACATCCTCAATCGCAGACTGAGTAAAAGTTCAAAAGTCGACCATCAGCTGGGAAATTAATCAACGCTTACAGTTTTCTGGGATTCTCAAGCACCATCATTGGAACATTATCAGGAAAAAAAAGGTTTAACAACCAACAGTGACGTTACAGTGAGACGCTTATTGAAGATTGATCTTGCACATTTCTGCTCAGACTGTCGACACTCTGCAAAAACGTCATTTTGCGGTGTTAAAGCGTTGCCCCTTTAGTCCTGATCTCGCTTTCTCCTGTTTGGTTCCCTGAAACTTATGAGGATTCACTTCTGATGAAGAACTGAAGACAGCGGTGCATTCGCGGCTAAAAATTCTTTATGAGGGAATCCGAAAGCTTGGGCAGAGTGTATTGAAAATAAAGAGATTATGCCAAAAGACGGTGCATTAGTCTTTACTAAAAGTTAAGTTCAAATAAATTCTACAGCAAGAGTTCAGATCATTTTTGACTCACGCTTGTAAATAAATAAATCATGTAAGGACTTTTGTAAGGACAGTTATTACTATTAAGAGCATTTAAAAAGGGGACAGTACATTTAATGAGCTAAGAATGTTAGCTTAAACCTAGCTAATTAGCTATTTTTTTTTTTTAAACTTCAAAACTAAACCGGTGCATCCCTTCCCTTGAATGTTCCTCCAAATCTCTAACCACATCTCTAAAACACACGCTGCCTAAAGCTAGAACATCTGCATGAACTTTCGAAATGGCAAAGGAAGTAATGGCACCTCTTGACATCTCCTTGTCATTACTGGTTGGAGGATTAACGGCCACATCATTTGTCTTTTTTCTTTCACTTTACAAAGTCTGGACCTGCAACTGAAATGTGAGTTAAAAACTCCACCATTCATTAAAAAAAAAAAAAAAGTGCTCTTTGTTCAAAACCACTGATTGCACCTTAAATTCTGGATAGCTAGGAAATTTGTATAACTACTGAACACTTGGTTAATGTATTTCTGTCATGCATTGGATAATAATTAATCAAACCTTTTTCCAAAAACATTTAAAGTTATTATAATTTTTTTAACCATTCCTGAAAAATGGAAATTGCTATGCTATGTAAATGTCATGTGTAATAAAGGGGAAAAAAAAAAAAAAACTAAAAGTGAGTAATGAGTAGACGCGGCGAGACACGAAGCTGAAAGAATGAAAGATTACCTTTCTCATCGTCTGTTCAGCATGAGTGAAAAAAGAAAAAAATGGTAATAAAAAGAGTTTCTCGGCAGTTAGACATATTGTTTACTTTTCAAGATAAACATATATTTCATTTCTAATGTAATGGGTGATATTGTATTAACGAGCTCATTTAATATACAGTATGGGAAAGGAAGTTTAGTGATTGAACAGGTTTGAATTGATGCAAAGGTTTAGATGTTAAATAAATTCTGTACACTAGACCTGACTAATTTGTATTCCAGCAGTGAATTATATATTTTAAAAAAAATCCAGTGTAAATTAAATAAGAGCATGTATAAATCAAGGCTATTATGAAGCATGTGTAATTGTCACTAATTATAATAGTACATTATATAGTTTGGTTCCAAACTCTGGTCCTGGAGGACGTTTCAGTGTTTTCCCAGCTCCCAACACACCTGATTTAACTAATCAATTCATTTACAGTCGGGATTGAAGTATGCGCAGGACGGCGGTCCTCCAGGGCCAGGGTTGAAAAAGTGCTACAGAATTTTTACTGTACTTCTATACTGTATATATTAAATGTCACATATTATACAGTGGTGGACAAATGTATTAGGACTCCAAAACTGTACAACTGATTAGTCACTAATTACCTGCAGACGACTCTGCAGACGACTCTCTGACTCTATGCCCAGCTGGAGCCAACAAATTTTTGAGAATAAAGGACTTTATACTAAATATTGAACATTGCTTAGCAATTTCATTGAATGCACTTAAAAAAAAAAATCATCTTGATTGACATTATTTAACAATTTTAAAATGTTATAAAAACATTAAACATTCACTTTTGTCTCAATACTTCTGGCCACCACTGTACTCCTTTTGAAAAACAAACAAACAAACAAAAAAACTTAAGACTTAGAGCTGTCCAAAACATGTCTGTTAATATATAACAGCGGAATATATATATATATATATTTATTTATTTTTTTATTTTATTTTATATATTTGTTTCTGTTACAAAAACTATATTTTTATATTGCTTATTTTAGAATACAATTCATTTCATGTAATTTTTCATCATTTCATATATAATTATGTTTATATTATATAACGATGATTACGATATTTATTTACAATGTTCATTTAGTGTAAACATTTTTGTATTACATGACAAACCCCTGCAAAATAAATGTGCCACAAAATAAACCTTATATGGTTATATTTATATTAATGCTCTCAATGGCTGTCACGTGACTAGAGCTCATTATAATAGTAATGTCATATTTGAAAATAATAAACCTATGAATTTATGTTCTAATATAATAATTTGATTGAGATTATGAAAGGGGGGGGGGCAATCCGTGGCTTGGGGGGGGGGGGGGGGGGGGGGCATAACACCGGCATTCTGGCTGCTCTTTCCGTTTCACTTTTTTTCCGATTGTGCTGTTTCAGTGTCTGTTGCTTTAAATGACCTGCACATGAACCTAACCCTAACCCCTTTGAGGAAGCGCCTTTCCCCTAGCCAATCAGAATACACGGACCGGAAACGTACACATTCAAGACCTTATCAAGCATTTCCCACTTTTACAACATAGCAACAACATAAGGGCAAATATGTATGCAAGAGCACTAATTTAATTCATTAATATTTAAATTATATTAATATTTAACAGTATAAAAGCTAAAACATAACCTTATTTGTTGTAGCTCTTAAAAAATAATGAGTGGAGCTGAGGGGCTCTTGCTATATGTGCTCACAATAGGGAGAGAAGAAAAAAAAAATCAGATTTGCTTGTATAAGCCTTGGTCAATATAAAAACAGCAGGAAGTGTTTTTTTCTTTCTTATGTTCACATACTGTAGACTGGAGACCCATTTGATCAGCTGAACATGACTAAGCATTAATACGTATTAGATTATTGGAATCTTTTAATCCTTTTATTGTATACAAATGCGATAATTAATACATTAATTCTTTAATGTATTAAGGAATGATGAATCACAACATTTTAGCCTTTATAATTTTTAACTTTAATGTTCCAAACTGTAAGTTAATTCCTGTTATTGCTTATATAATATAGCAGCCTCGCTTCTTTCTTTCTCTTGTATTTAATGACAATAATTACAATAAAAATAATAATAAATAAATGTAGCTTATTACAAAAAATGTAAATAAAAATCATTAACTATTCCAAAACAAAGCGCTGACAGTGGAGACTCCTTCCATAACAGTTACTAAAACATCTCCTGACACAAAACTTCACCATATTCACATTGTTTTTTCTTTTGTAACACTTATTATTATTTATTTATTCTTTTTTTTTTTTTTTTTTACATGCAGAGTTCTTCTATCGTTCGTGCTGTTTTTATCGAAACAAGTAGAGCAAATTTATATTTATGGAGCTGAGACTACTGTCAGAGCTACTGTTACAGGAAATTAATCAAGGTTTGTGAAACCAACAAAGATGTGGTAGAAGATCTGTCTCATCTGGAATATTTGGATGAGCTCATCTGAGCAAGTCATTCCAGGTCAGGATTTCATATGACACACACACACACACACACACACACACACACACACACACACACACACACACACACACACACACACACACACACACACAGACACAGACTCAAACATGCATACAAACATAGAGATGGGTCAGAATACAAGGTCACATAGATCCCAGATGTTGGAACTGAATCTGTCCACTTTAACCGCAGCGTATTTTCATGAACGCCAGGTGAAGTAAGATGAGTCGAGGTGACTCCGAGCAAACCGGTTATTTCCAACAAGCCACCATAGCCACTTCATTATAGTAGCACGGGTTCGGATGTCAACTGCTCGCTCCCTGAGCAAGCCCACACACCACGGGCTCTGGCCTTCCAGTAAGCCTTCTCCTTCCGTGACATAAAACCATGTTCTTCCTTGTCTAAAATAATTTCCTTCTCTCTCTCTCTCTTTGCTTTAAAGCGTGCATCCCTCATGAGGCCATCTGTCATTACCATGTTTACATCCAAGAGGGTCGGGAAATGACAGAGCAGCCTTGTTGAGAGGTGTTTGGCTGTGTTTTCATTGCGTTATGAGTGTGTTTGCTCTCGGTCACGTTCCAAATATAGGACCTCGAAATGCCATCACTGGCAGAATGATTACACGGTCCGGACTGATTGATGAGGTGGCTGCTTCTTTTTTATTTCTGTGACAGATAGAATCGATAAACAAGAATACACTCGTGGGAACTGAGGAGAAAAAGCTCTTTCGGTGGGTTTTAGATGTGTATACTGTTCGCTGTAACGTGCTGGTTATACTGGTTATACATTATTTATAAAGTTAATGAACTGTTGATACATGAGGAGTCAAGTGAACCTTCTCCCTGAGCTTATATACGTGTATGAGGGGCGTTCAAGTCAAAGTGAGACTTTTGATTGTACAGAATAGCAAACATATTTTATTCATTTACATTTATTTCTCTATATAATCCCCTGCTACACTAATGCACTTATCCCAGTGCTTTCCTAGTGCTTGGATGCTATCAAGGTTGAAAGTATGTCGGAGCCATGATCGAACTGCCTGCGTCACGTCTGAACCGCTGGCCTCCCAGGAACTCCTTTGATGGCCCAAACATGTGGAAATGTTCATACAGACAGGTACGTCTACACGCTTCTTTAAAACGTCTGCACAATTCAGTTTTGCTGCGACAGAGTCTCCTTAACGCGCTGTGATTGCAGTTTTCTGTAAATTTCAATCACCTTCATTCATGAGAAATTTCATCACAAGTTGACTTGAACGCCCCTCGTATCTCCCAGCATTCAAATTAGACTAATCAATTAAAGTGCACATTCTGATTATTATGTAAAAAGTACAAAACATTTTGCAGGTATTGGAAAATAATCACTGCTGATGTAAAGTTTCTTTTACAACCCTGATATCGAATAATTTCCTATCACTTTTTTATATACAACAGCAGTTGTTATTTATTTAAGTTTGATTTATTTAAAATTAATTCAAATTATTTTTTTTTTATTTTTATGGGGGGTTCCCAGATTTTCTCCCTAATTTAGTTGTGTCCAATTCCTCTCCGTCACTAGGGGGCGCTCCCACATTAAGGCTACTACTACTACCACTCAGCCGGGAGGGCCGAAGACTATCACATGTTTCCTCCGAACCATGTGACGCCAGCAGACCGCATCTTTTTCGAACTACAGTACTCACTCACGCACCGTTGGGGGCGGAGTAAGACACTCGGAGGACAGCGCTATCCGCTCCTTCCACTTCCGTGAGCTCACAGACACCCCTGATTGGCTGGAGAGCTGTGATTAATGTGGGAGCACTAAGTACCTCTCATCCCTCCCCTCTGAGAGAGCTCGGCCAATCAGCTCTCTCTAGACCTCCGGCTGCGAGAGGTTACAGCATCACCCGGGAATCGAACTCGCGATCTCCAGATAGACTTTTTTTTTTTGTTTCATGAATGTTTTAAAACTTTAAATGTAACTCAGTTCTCAGTCATGTTTTAGCAGCTTTAAACAGTTGATCCTTCATCTTTCACTTTTTACTTTTGTAAAGTGATTATATAATACAGTATGTTTTAATACAGTTTTTTTTTTTTTATATGTTACTGAGATACAAAGCGTAAACTCCCCCATCCTGAAAACTTTCATTTGGAGAAAAACTTACAGCATTAAATGCGTCACCATCTCAAGCATTATTTCAAATTATTATTAATATTAAATAATAAATTATTTAACTTATACTGATCATAAATGACCCATAATTTCATTAAACTATACAGAAAGCTAAACCTGTGACTTGAGCTGCCAGTCTGGACCAATCAGAACCGAGAATTTCTTGATTTTGTAATTTTACCAGAGAACGATTAGCGAGAAGAGACGCTGAGATGGAATGAGACAACGATTCACAATGACAGGGAGAGAGACGGTGTGTGTTAATGTATATTTATATGTAGAAGCCCGAACACAGAGACAACCCATCTGTCAGCCATTACCGAAACACTGCTGCGGCTTGGGAATTCAATCGCTCTAAACGCCTCTTAAGTGAGTCCATGCAGAAGTCTTTATCCGTAAACGACGGGCTCAGACTGCCGTGATGGGGGAGGCCGCTCGCGATGTAACCCTAATCCTCACGGCCTTCGAGTGCACATCTTTCTTAGCTCTCGGCATAGATGCGTCGTTCACACGCAGTAAAACACTTAATGTGTCCAGCAGAGCTGCTGGGATTTACAGCACTTCCTCTGATTCTGCGGGGGTTATTCGTCGAATCACGAGAGGCCTGGCTTACACACAATCACACACACACACACACACACGTGTTCGTCTCTCAGCCCTCTCATACTGTACCAACCGCATCCAAAAACCCTCTGAAAATAGGAGGCAGATTTATATTTCAAAAAGAAAAGATGAAGAAAAGGCAGCATGTGGTTTGAATGTTAAGGAGCAACGAGATGACATGCTAATCAAAAGAGAACAAGAAGAAAAACCCAATGTGTCAGCATTTATTATTATTATTATTATTATTATTATTATTATTATTTAGGATTTGTTGCATGTATAATTCTGTGAGATCAAGCTATATTGAATTAAATATTTATTAGATTTTTGTACAGAAATTAAAAACTGATTTAAAAAAAAATTGCAACAAGACAAGTTTAACATTCAGCTAATTTAGCTCACTTCGAATTTGCACTTTATTATTATTATTTTTAAGTGTATCGGACACACTGCTTGTATATCATAAAACACTCACAGAGGTTGTGAGTTTAAATCCTAGGAGTGTGTGTGAAAGCCACGCGTACACTCATTATGAACGTGTTCTACAACGTCTCTAGAGATAAACAGATTAAAACCTTTATAGTCATCAGATGATATACTGTACTCAACTTATTTTCAATCTACTGAGAGAAACATTACAACAGTTTATTGGGGAAATTTTTTAAAAATAAAATTAATGCTATAACCAACCTATATTCATGCAAACTCATATGGCTAGTTCTAGGAAAAGAAAAAGAGTTACATCTGTACTAAATACACATTAACTTTGGAAGATAACGACTCGATTCAGCTCAGTGGACGGCAGAAGCCTCATACGAGTCTCAGCTGAATTTTATCGTATATCGTATTATATCGTATCGTGATCCAGGGGACAAAACTTCATGGTCGGTGTGCAGAGCAGGAAAATTTACAATGACCAAGACCTATGTTAAAGCACATACACATATCCCTTTAATATTAATTTGTTGATATATTAATAATTTGTTTTGATTATATAAAATCATAGAAACAATATCGTCGCCAAACTGATAAGACATTACGCCATTTACAGTATGTGTTAAGGCTCTCCAATAAATAACAAGCCAAGAATCTGTGTTTTATATTGAAGCCTCTTTAAAGCATGTACTATTTATCTGCTGTTAAAGTGATTATAGTTGGTGGACTTTTCTGCTCCATATTATCAGTAATCAGGGTCATCATTAATACCTGTCTCTGTGTGGTCATTATTACAGACTGAGCTTACCGGCGTTCTCCATCTTCAGCGCTCTTGACGTCATGAACAGCACCTCGGGCCTCTGTAAAGCCACTCTCCTGAGGAGAAAGAGATTAGAGGAAAACATCATGTTCACAGCCAGCTACATGACCGCGTCAGTCTGCAAAAGACATTCTGCACTTTGTTCACCCAGAGCTTAAACACAAAGGCGCCGATTCAAATTCTGCTGCTTACAGAGCGAGATGTTCTCTGCCAAGTCGCTGCTGCTCTGAGTCAGATCTGTGATGCACATCATCATCTTCTGAGTGCTGCCTGATTTTCCATCCACTCAGAAAGGAGTGTGTCCAGAGTGCTTCGGCGCCCGTGCCGTTACTTTATTTGTTTGATGACTCGACTTTGGATGGACGGCCGCACGAATAGTGAACCGGAGAAAAATTCCAACCTGAGGAATTCCCATCGTTGTTGGCCACTCCAGGCCTGTCTGGATATAATAAATGGAGCTCTGAAGATGAGGATGAAGATGCATTTGTGGGTCTCGTGAGACGTTCAGTTGTCTTTTTGCATGAGTGTTCGTGCCTGTGTTCATCCTCTGACCGTGTCTCATCTGGTGATGAGAGGAGCAGGGATTGAGATCAGATTAAGATCAGGTTCTCAGGACTTGGAGCGCTGCAGTCTCCTTATCTAACACTTGACACAGCATCAGCAATTCACAGTACACATGTTTTCCAGGACTAGCAAGTATTTCAATAAATCTCATTAAAATAATTATCTAGATATAAATCAGGCTATTATCAATGTGTGATTAAAACCACTAGTTAAGCCAGGAAACCTTAAAACCAGTGGCCAGACATGACTGGTAGCAAGCCAGGTACATTAAAGATTACTTTAAAAGCTTTAGCTAAGATTAAAATCAGTTTTCAGTAAGCCAGCTAACTTTTAACATGAATAATTCAAACCTGTAGCCATGTTTGTTATCAAGCCACATAACATTTACCCTGTAGCTATACTAAAATCTGACTAACACTGTAAGTTTCTTAATGTTAGCTACTATTAGCTACCCAAATCAAGATCAATTAAAAAAAAAAAAAAACTACCACTAGACATTAACTTAAAGACACAAATTACACAGTATGATTCAACTTTAACATTACACGAGAGCTATTGAGAAAAGAAACCAAATTCCATTTTATATTAGTGCTCGCTAATATAGCTACACTAGCTAACATTAAAACCAGTATCTATGCTTGCTAATAAGCAACTAACATTAAAACCAGTATCCATTTTTGCTAATAAAGCAGCTAACATTAAAACCAGCATTCTTGCTAATAAGCAACTAACATTAAAAACAGTACCTGTACTTGCTAATAGAGCCAGCTAACTTCAATAATTACACTGCATGACCAAAGCTACAGTAGGAGCCATGTTTGCTAGTAAGCTACTTGATAAGCTATGCTTGCTAATAAGCAACTAACATTAAAACCAGTATCCATTTTTGCTAATAAAGCAGCTAACATTAAAACCAGCATTCTTGCTAATAAGCAACTAACATTAAAAACAGTACCTGTACTTGCTAATAAAGCAGCTAACATTAAAACCAGCATTCTTGCTAATAAGCAACTAACATTAAAAACAGTACCTGTACTTGCTAATAGAGCCAGCTAACTTCAATAATTACACTGCATGACCAAAGCTACAGTAGGAGCCATGTTTGCTAGTAAGCTACTTGATAAGCTATGCTTGCTAATAAGCAACTAACATTAAAACCAGTATCCATTTTTGCTAATAAAGCAGTTAACATTAAAACCACCATTCTTGCTAATAAGCAACTAACATTAAAAACAGTACCTGTACTTGCTAATAGAGCCAGCTAACTTCAATAAATACACTGCATGACCAAAGCTAGGAGCCATGTTTGCTAGTAAGCTACTTGATAAGCTATGCTTGCTAATAAGCAGCTAACATTAAAACCAGTATATATTCTTCAAAAAATAAGCCAGCTAACATTAAAACAATAGCTACTCTTACTTATAAGCCAGCTAACATTAAAACTGCCAGCTATTTTTACTAATAAGCCAGCTAACCTCAATATAATAATTACACTTTATGACCAAAAATACAGTATAGTAAGTAAACTAACAGTACATTCAGTGGCCTTGTTTAATCGCAAGCTCATATAAGCTATAGCAAGCTATATTTAAGATAAGTATTACAATGTACTCTATGATAAGACACAATAGCCATGGTTGCTAGCATGTATAATATATTTAGCAGCGTAGCAGATAGTGATTTACATCTCTACATTCTATCCTGAGCTTGGGTTACTTTCTGTGTGAAGTCTTGCGTATGCTGCAGGTTTTCGCGTTTCCTCCAATTTCCCAAAACCTTTGCAGGTGGGCTCTGTGCTCTAACTTAGCTCTAGGTGTGAATGACTGTGTGAATCTTGTCTCAGTTTTGCAGAGTTAGACCCTGGACCCAGGGCAACTCTGACCAGGATAATGATGTATTAATGAACAGATTGATTAAACTATAGACTTTATGCTACTACCTCTGCTGAAGCTGCCTAGACGGGATTAGTCCAGCTCGAAGACTGGGGTCAACGATCCGTCTCGTCTGCCACCAAGTATCGTCTTCCTGGCTCACGATGTGCAGCACGTCCCCCCTCCAGAACTCCAACCCTGCCTCTTTACATGGAATAGAAGGGTCCTCTCCGGGATGGTAGTCAAACAGCACCCGGACAAAGACCTAGAAAAACCCACAGTGAACTCTTTTAAATTACACAGATTCCTCCAAACCATTCGGTTCTGATTATTTCCTGTTGCAAATTGAATCGTAGAAAGCCGCTTCTCGTGACCGCTAGTATTCTGACAGCGGGATGTATATTGCCTCTGTGTCATCGGCTTCCAGATCGTCCTTGGTGCCTGGGATCACTTTGAAGGTTACGGCCCCATCTGACTGTGCCTGGAAGATGTGAAAGTGAAATCCTGTTCCAATAAAACTTACAAAGAGCAGTGAATCCCACAGGAAAATAAATAGAAAACAGAGATGTGGGTCAAAGGAACAAGCAGAAACATACTGTACTGTACGTACAGTGAAATATTAAGCCATGTACCAGTATGGGGATGATCTCGTCAGGGATCTTGTCTCGCATCGAAACTCCGTTGACCTCCCAACAAGGGCACAAGCTGACATCAAGTTGAAGGAGCGTCCAAGACTCGGACCGCACTGCTGGCATGTTTTTCATTTAGTTGGTTCATCAAGCATTGTGACATCTTTTTACAAGTCTGCCAACAGTAAGTAAGGATGATGATGATACAGTACATGCAAAAGTGTAAATACCAAATAATCAATCATGTGTAGGTGTGATGCACCCTGACGAGAAACGAGTTACCCATAATATCCTGAAGTGATAGAGGTTTGTTAACTTATGCATTATAACAATGTAATTAATCATGAACACACGTTCCCTACAAAAACACTGGGAGGCCCTGCTCACCGCTTCTGTCTGCAGCTCCTCCTCTCATAACACGAGCTACGACGATGGCACCAGTCGAAGCTTCCCGTTTAACGGTGGCTCCCTGGAAGACAGAATGTGCTTAGATATCTAATAACAGCACAACAAAAAGACCTACAGTACTGTGCAAAAGCCTTGAAAACCCTCCAATTTCTTCATATTTTGTTTCCATAGAGGCAGACTTGCTCATTTTAGGGGAATGTTTTTTTGTGTATGAATCGTTCAAGCATAAAAAAAGGTCTAATTTAATTCATGAACCAGTGAAAAACAGGTGCAGATGATGACAGATGATCAGGCCGGTGATTAGTATACTGGTGACGCTGAATGCTGAGTGGGTGTTACAGACGAGAGGGGAAATGAGGATGCTGATTGTATGTACAGTAGGTTGTTACATACAGTGAACAACCGATTTTAAAATCTTTAGGCACTTTGCAGCCAGTCGCAGTAAACCATTTGCTCCCATTTCTTTAATTTGATCCACATCATTTAATTTAATTTAATTTAATTTGAAATGAAGAAATGTCAGAGTGTAGAAAAAGCAGAACAGATTAAACTTAACAAGAACCATGCCTGTTAGATCTCCTGTATAAAGTTATATCAAAAACATTGCAAGGAGGTTCTGGATTTCTTTTTTCTTTTTTAGTTTTAGTTTTTTTTCTTTTTGTTATGTTCAGATTATGACATTCAACGATATGCTTTACCTGCTCCTGAGTGGTGGTCTTACGTATAATGTAGGTGGTCTTACGTGTATTGTATATAATATGGCAATAATAGCAAGAAGCTCATCTGAACCTAACTTTAATACATTTAAAGTTCTGTGCAATTCAGACCAATTTTTATAGCGTGGAAATAGCCTCCACAATTTCTGTTTATAAGATTTTTTTGGTTTTGTGACTTGGAATTCCTATGACATTTGTGAAAATTAACTATGACAAGGTTTTGTGGCAGAAATCAATGAAATTTTTACTTCACAGAATCACCACTAAGCATGTTTATAATTATTCAGGTTATATGGAAGATATCTTAATTAAAGGGATGTTTAGCTAATATCAGATTATTTGTGATAAAATATGGGACAAATAAACCTGTTTATAGACATAATTACAAGATTTACATTTATAAAAAAATATTATTTATATATATGATAATTATATCATATTATTATTATTATTATTATTATTTATTGTTATTATTTATGATTAATTACTTATTTATATGTATCATATTATATTAATAAACAATTATTGATTGAATGAATGAATGAATAAATAAAGCAATAAACAAACATTTTAAAGCTTAAAATGTGTAAAATTGTATACATATTTTATCATTTTTCCTACTTGTTTTAAAACAATATAAAACACAGAGAAATAGTTGAAGCTGGCTATATTCAAGATATCTTTGACTAGCTATAATATGCTGTATGTTGCAGTGCTTTAACATCATAATAGTGAACATATTAAAGGCAAAGTAATTAGATTTCATGTACTTGTGTAGCTTTTACTGTACGTATTGGTTTTGTAACATACTTAATTCTAGTTACTTAGTTTAAACTAAATATACTGTACCACTCTTTTAAACCACTATTTATTTTTTGATCAATTCTGCCCTTAATTTAAAGATGCTGATACAAGAATCTACCAAAAAATAAAATAATAAATCAGTGTTGTACAGTATGTACTTAAGATTATTAATATCTTTGATAGTGTACAAGATATTATGAATTAAAAGTTTATATTGTCACAAAGTTTCTGACAGAGTGAATGACAGGACAAACATTTGGTTTGAAACGAAGACTGCATTCACTTAAAAATAATTTACAGTAAGTCCAGCAAGCCAAACACTTTAATGCGGTGAAACGTTAAACCGAAGCACAGAGAGAAACTAATGAAGGAATTACTGCTCTCGGAGGCTTGAGTACATACAAGAAATCTGTTGTTCGAGTATTTCAACTTGTTGACATAAGACGTAAAATATTTGACGTGTGTCTTTTAAGCCACATTAAGATGAAATTAGTGCATGATGAATCACACAGCTTTCTTCTTCTTCTTTTTTTCTTCCTGGGGCTTGATTAATAAAACAGAATGTTAAATAAATTCGACATCCATTAGCATGAGCTCACTCCACTTCAGCTCACACCTCCTTAACAACGAGGCTCTTCGCAGTCGCGTCTGTGTAAAAAAACATGCACTTTGTGTACTTCCCCTGCCAGCGCTGCCAACATGCCACCATTACGAACATGGCCTCCTAAACCACAAGTGTTTAGGTTAAGCCCTCACACACACATGTCAACAGCTAGAAGAGCTCTGAAAATAAACGCTTGTCCAAATTGTGGTGACAAAAACGAGCTTTCGGAGTGAAAAAGGGCTCTAGAGGTAATACGTTCCGTAACTGCATAGCCCCATTGAGCGCCAAAGGGCTGGAACCATGGTGTGATATATACAATACAACACAACAGCAGGGCACATGGGGTTACATACATGCAAATACACAACCAGTGGAAAATACATAAAAACACACAGAACAATAAATACCAAAGACTTTAAATACACAGGATGAGAAAACAGACATTAAATACACAGGACAAACAATACTCAGGAAAGTACATATTCAGGACGGGGAAAAAAATATTTGAATAATAAACATTTAGCTCAAATATGAAAGACAAAAATGTCTTAATATGAAAAATACTTAGGACAATAAATGCTTAGGATAATAAGATGATAAATTCACAGGTCTTGATGATAAGCACTAGGTACAACTTTTAATCAGTATAATAAATAATTAGGATAAAAAATACACAAAATACTAAACACTAAGGATAATAAGTACTCTGAACAATAAATACTTAGGACAATAAATTCTAAGGATGATAAATACTCAGGACAACAAATACTAAGGATGATAAATATTCAGGACAATAAATACTAAGGATGATAAATACTCAGGACAATAAATACTAAGGATGATAAATACTCAGGACAATAAATACTAAGGATGATAAATATTCAGGAAAACAAATACTAAGGATGATAAATACTCAGGACAACAAATACTAAGGATGATAAATACTCAGGACAAGAAATATTAAGGATGATAAATACTCAGGACAACAAATACTAAGGATGATAAATACTCAGGACAACAAATACTAAGGATGATAAATATTCAGGACAACAAATACTAAGGATGATAAATATTCAGGAAAATAAATACGAAAGATGATAAATACTAAGGATGATAAATACTCAGGACAACAAATACTAAGGATGATAAATATTCAGGACAATAAATACTAAGGATGATAAATACTCAGGACAATAAATACTAAGGATGATAAATATTCAGGACAACAAATACTAAGGATGATATATATTCAGGACAATAAATACTAAGGATGATAAATACTCAGGACAATAAATACTAAGGATGATAAGTACTCAGGACAACAAATACTAAGGATGATAAATATTCAGGACAATAAATACTAAGGATGATAAATACTCAGGGCAAGAAATACTAAGGATGATAAATACTCAGGACAACAAATACTAAGGATGATAAATACTCAGGACAAGAAATACTAAGGATGATAAATACTCAGGACAACAAATACTAAGGATGATAAATACTCAGGACAACAAATACTAAGGATGATAAATACACAGGACAATAAATACTGAGGATGATAAATACTAAGACTGATTATCACTAGGGGCAATAAGTACTCAGGACAATAAATATTTAAAACAATAAATACTCAGGACAAGAAATACTAAGTATAATGAATATTCAGGACATCAACACTCAGGAAAATAAATACTCAGGATGATAAATATTCAGGACAATAAATACTCAGGACAACAAATACTAAGGATGATAAATACTCAGGACAAGAAATACTAAGACTGATTATCACTAGGGGCAATAAGTACTCAGGACAATAAATATTTAAAACAATAAATACTCAGGACAACAAATACTAAGTATAATGAATATTCAGGACATCAACACTCAGGAAAATAAATACTCAGGATGATAAAATCCTAAACACCCAGAACTGTGGATTCTTGGGACAGTAAATATTCAGAAAGACAAATACTTATAATAATGATAATAATTCTAAAGATCACACAGGCACGGGTCCCATTACATGGAGCACACCATCTCCTCCCTTCTTGTACCATCTTATACAAACCAGACGGACTCTGGAGGATTCAGTGTTTACCTCCAAGTTTCAGTAGTGTGCAGAAAATAGGCATCTCCGGTACCAGATCGAGCTTCACTGAAAAGCCACGCTTAAATTTTGAACAAAAGCAGGGCCCTTTTTTAGCCCATGGCTGCTCAATTACTCATCATCAGTAAGAGGAGCGGGCGTAGGCCTGCGCCGGTTTGATGGACTCCATATGTACTCGCAGTTCCGATCCCCTCTACAGTCCTACTATGGCTTTTTAAAAACACCTAATCATTCCTGGCAGTTCACGGAGACCCGAGGGGCACGGAAATGCTGCTGGTGAGAACCAAAGCCTTACTCCTTAGTATCAGATGACTGAATTGTTAGTGAGTAAATGACAGAGGACTGCTTCTAGGTTATATTTTAGACACTTAACAGCTTCACTGGGGGAGAGGACGGTCAAGATAGTCATCAATAGTGTTTAATCTGTGATTTGATCTGGACCAGCAAATCAAGAGTTAACATGTAGGTGAAGAAATTCAGTGTACATTTGGATACAGGTAGCTCAGATCTCCGCGTGCACGGCCGCACTGTTTTTTTCTAACAAATCTCCTCGACTTGACACTGAAATGACCTCAGAAACAAAAAAGAAGGCCCTCAGTTGCTCCCCGTGAATTCGGCGCTGCTCACACGTCGGCAGCATTTTGATTTCACTTCTCCGTGACTTCCTACGTGTAAGTTGAATTCTCTGATGAGTAAACTCAAGCCCTTGAATCTTCGTTCCTTTATTCTAATCACAGTCGTGGCAGAACGAAAGCTCGTTCTGCCTCTGGAATTCATAAGGCTCCATTCATAAATGACAAGCTCTCCGAGCCGAACGCTATCCGCCAGATGTTAGGAGGAAAATGAAGTCACAATATTTAAAAAGTCGAGCATTTCATTAGTCCCGCTTCATGATCGGAATGATCGTGGGTCAGGAGGAAACCGGGTCATGGTGGATTTCCTTGTGCTTCTTTAGTGCCTTTTCGGGTTGTGTGCTGTGCACCAGGTCCAGGAAAGACGAGTCCAAGAACAGGTGGTGTTTTTAGGTTTAAGAAAACACAAATGTGGTCACGGGTGATTCTTCTGGGAGATGGAAAATCGTAATTGTTGCGGTTCTGCGGCAGAGCGTCCCTGTTATTATAGCCTCAATCTGTGAGGCTTCAAAATATTGTGATTTAAAATATCCCTCACAGTATCTCCCAAATAGCATGCGCTTCTGATTTTAACCACATTTATTTCAGCTTTGATTAAAAATAATTCCCACAGAAATCTGAAACAGAGTGAAAGTCAGGGTTTGGATAGAAAACCGATGCTGTGTAACTGAGGGTTTAAAACAATACTAAATCAAAGAACAACCATAGAAATGTATACAGATGTCAATTATATCAGTGACAGAGTGTTTATATTATTCCATTTAATAATGAAGCTCTTCAAATATATAGTATTATTCTTGTATGTCTACTTTTAATTATTCAAAATAGTGAGTTCTTCAAGTTTCTTCATTCAAAATTCATTATATGAATACAAAATGTATTCATATAAATATAAATGAATATTAAAAATTCATAATAAAATTCTTTGATCATATTGTCTAACAAACACACATAGAAACTTTAGGTGTAAAATTGATTTAAAGGTAATATCTAAATATTAAAATATCTAAATAGATCTTTTAATGTGTCATTTTTACTTTTGACATACTCGAGTTTGGATCTCAGAAAGACACCGGAATCAGTAAAAACAACCCAAACTATACCAATGACACCAAGAGAGGGAAACCCCTTAAAAAATAAATCACTGCAATAATATTGTTGCCATTTCATTATTTTTAAGACACTTAGATATACATTTTTTTAACTGTCGGTTGTACGAGGGGCGTTCGGGTCAATCCGGGACTTGTGGTGAAATTTCTGCTGAACGAAGGCGCAAAACTGATTGACATTTACAGAAGACTTTAAGCGCAGTAGGTCATTCCTGTTAACATTCAGCGAGTGGAAAACCTGATCCTTGAAAAAATTCGACAGTTAACTGCGCAAGAGACTCATCTGTCTGTGTGAACCGTACACACATTCATTCACCAACACCACTCGCACGTTACAGGAACTGAACTGGGAGTTATTACCGCATCCCTGGTACAGACAGTCCTGACCTCGTTCCAAGCCATTTCCACATGTTTGGGCCATTAAAGGAGTTCCTGGGAGGCCGGGGGTTCGGACCTGAAGCAGGCAGTCTGATCATGGCTCCGGGGAACTGAGAAAACCTTCTATAACTTGATGGGATCCAAGCACGAGCGGCATGTATATATATATATATATATATATATATATATATATATATATATATATAAATGTATGTATTTTAATAATAGACTTTTGCTCTGTATTTCAAACTTTTAAAACATGTGCAAATGAACATTAAAACTTTTGATAAGTCCTAAGCCTAAATGTTTAATTGGAACTAGAAAGGATTACAGTTCCTACGTTCTGACGATATTTGAGATTCTGGAAGGGAGAAACGTCAGATTTTTTTTTTGATATGAAAGTATTTTTGAATGACGTCTGTTGATTAATAACTGGTCATTAATAACATCCCCAGGTAACTGGGTTACGGCTGCATATTTGAAGATTTTTACTACATTTAACAGTATTGAAGCAGGTGGTGTCATTTGTCTGGAGTCATTTATAATTAACTGAGGTGCAAAAGTTGCTTCGGTCCTGGGCTCGTCTGAAGCAATCGGGGCTTTCAGAATCTTAGATATCAGAAGAGGTTACCATGGTTACCGGATGAGTATTATCTGACACGGAGAACACACCGGTCGTGCATTCCTTCTGCTTAATACGTTGAGGTAGGAAAATATTTCAGTGCTCCAGAGGGACTAACCAAAGGTTCTTTGCTTTTCATGAGCTGAATTATCCTGACTGTGTCTTCTTCATCTTCATCAGCCTCAACTGTCAGCGATGGAAGCTTGGGTTCGTAATCTTTCTGGGCTACGGTATCATGCACTGAGAGAAGGTCCTGAAAAAAGAACAAATTCTTGTTTTGTTTTTTTCGCTGAATGAGCCAAAACCTTCAAATATAAAAAGACACCCGATGCGTTCTGAGGAAGTACATGAGATCCTGAGAAACACTCTCCCTCCTAATAACAGACCTTTATCCACTGGCCACATTTAAATGATCTAAGTAGCACCGTATCGTTAAACCACTGAGTGAATGAAGCTGTCATTGGTTAAGCTCCCGTACAGGAACCTCTGCCAATGTCTCCTAAGGTAGAAATGTGTTCCTCTGTCCTTTGAGTCGTTGAGGAAGAGAAAACCTGAGTCCTGAGGTTCGGAGATGTTTCAGTTGGCTACGATGCAGAGCACTATGGCTAGCTTAGGACGAATAATCATGCTTCCTGAACACCGAGCGTATTTGTGCTGCCTCCAGGAAAAGCACATTCGCTAAAGATGGATTTTCTCCCCAAAGCACCTTTCGAGCTAGCTACAAGAATCCTAATTCCAAATAAGGAATGGATTAATACACTGCCTTTTGTTCTGTGGAGCCACACAAAGATGACATGCGTTCAGAGTATTAGGTGCGACTGATGCTAATGTGAGCAGTTTAAACTAAACGTTTAAAGCAACTTGCTTGGCGAACAGGCAAATGCAAATAACGATTTTTTTTTTTTTTTTTTGGGGCTTGGTTTCGGTTAATTTCACTTCCCACAGTTTATCCAGGTGAACTTTAACCCTGTGAATTCATGAACCTTGGATGTGTGAAACCAAGTAATAAAACACTTTGCATTTCCCACGTTTCCAAACGTGATCCTGAACTGGTATGATCTCGAGATCGAGATTGTGGGGACGTTCAGTACGCCTTTTCAGTACGTGTTTTTTGATGTAGCGAGTAATCTAACGCGTTCGCGCCGCCATTTAAATACTCAGTTACTTAGTTACTTTTTCAAAAATGCAATCCGTTATTCAGACAAGTTATGTAAGCCGTGAGCCAGACAGCAGTCATTCCCAATCCATTAGTGTGTGTGTGTATATGAGATGAAATCGTCCTACAAGCCCCGCCCCCGAAACCCCGCCCCCCCTCTGTTATTCCTGCTGTTATACCCCTACTGTATCTCACCTATGCGGTTTGACTATGTGAGGACCGATGCGCGGAAAGATGGAAACCTAATCACAGCGCCGAAACTCGCGGTAAATCATGATGAACCGTACTTACAGCCACCGCGCGACACCGCGTACGTAGGTGAGATAGGGGTATTACTGTAGTAGTTAACAGATTATGGGCCAAACTTCGCTGAGTGATGATGGTAGAATAATTATAAAGGTCTCGACTAAAACAACATGCACGAGGAAGCACAAAGGGGTTTTCATTTTCTGCAATGGAAAAGTACTCGAACTAGTGACTTTTATCAGAAAGTAACGCAGGAATGTAACGGATTACTTTTTGACGACAGTCATTTTGTAATGCAATTAGTTACTTTAAAAAGTAAAGTCCCTCAGCACTGTTCAGGAGACACCAAAAAATAAATGAATAAAAAAATGTAATAAAAAAAAAAAAACAACATACCTCAGTTTCCTCCCACAGTCCAAAGTGTGTATGTGTGTCTGCATGTGTATCTTGCGATGGACTGGCAGCCTATCCAGGGTGTACCCCACCCAATGCCTTACGTATTTTTGGTTTGAGGTTCGGCCCTAGAGTCTTCGCCAACATTGGAATACGAAGGATTCCCTCCAACCAGAAGTTGGAGGGAACTGTGTACATTTACTACATTAGTGTATTGAAGTACATACAAACTGTATCTGTCCTTTACTTCAGTAGTTTTATTATAGGTTACTTTTTACTTTCACTTCACTTAAAAGTACCTTTACTTAACGGCATTTCTGCATGGCGTTGCATGAGATTTTTATGATAAAATCCTACTGTGAGCTAACACAAGCCCTGCACTTTAAATACTCAAGTACGTAACTATGAAGTCGATTATTTTCGTACTTTTACTCAAGTACACATGTAAATGGAGGACGTCTGCTTTTACTTGAGGACCATTTGCCCGAGGGAATCTCTACTTTTATTCGAGCACATGATTTGTATACACCATTTTGCACACGGAGCCGTGTGTGTCGTTCTCAACAGTTTGATGTAGGGGTAGATAGATTGTAGGGGGTTCGAGGAAAATCATAGCACTTCTTGGTAAATCATTCCAATGCATCGCAAATCATGAGGAGCTGTAGGAATTCTGTTGGTAAATTGTGGCACGGTTCGTTGTGAATTCCAAGTACGTTTGTCATTTCGCAGTTAATCCATCTTTGTAGGTGATTAAGGCAAATGATGCCACATACTGCACCGTAAACCCTAATGCTCAAAGTAATTAAACATATCGAGTACTGTTAACTGAAATAATTACAATTAGTTCAAATTAATAAACCTTGATGAGTATTTAGAACTTTTTGGGATTTATGAGTTTCAGTTTTCAAGTTAGCTGAGCAACTGTCTCCTTGAAGTTCCACCAACTTCAAATCTTTCAGCCGAGCGATTTTGTGTCTGACGTCATCAGTGCACATGTACACTGCCCACATTGAATTGTTTTGATTAAGATGGTGGATTGGTCTGTCTTCACATGATGCTGTAAGTATAATCTTTACAAATCTGGACACCCTAAAGTCCCAGAGCGCTGGCGGCTCAGTGGTAGGTGTCTCGTCTGCCATGCGAGAGGGCCGGGTTCGATTCCCAGCCACTGGATGAAGCGCCTGTCCCAAGGGAGGGTTGTGTTCAGAAGGGCATCTGGCGTAAAAACTTGTGACAAACTGCTGTGGCAACCCAGGAGCAGGTGAAAGACCAACAACAATTTATTTAATTTGCAACGACTAAAAAAAAAATATAGTATGAGTTAGGCGACTCAGTAATGCAAGTAAATAACGATTAATATGAATGAGTACAACAAACTCAAAAACTGATAGTTATGTTTACTTAAAATTGGAAACTTCATTACTTAAAGGTTTACAGTGTGTCCAAAATATAAACTTGAGATACTTTAGCACTTTTTAAAATAATAAAGTACTTGGAAATGTGGGACAGGGGTTTTACTGTCCATCTAAGATCTAACTTTTGTCCTCTTGCTGATACAAGGGGCGTTCAAGTCAAACCGGGACTATATACCAGTATATAACACAGTTATGAGAATACAAACTCCCTTTATTTCTCTATATAATCCCCTGCTACACTAATGCACTTATCTCTGTGTTTCACCAGTGCTCGGACACCAATAAGGTAGAAAGTTTCTCTCGGTATGCCGGGCGCATGATCGGACTGCCTGATTCATGTCTGAAATGCTGGCATCCCAGGAACTCCTTTAATGGCCCAAACATGTGGAAATGGCTTGGAGCGAGTTCAGGACTGTACAGGAGAAAAACATCTCTTCCACAAGTTGGCAACAAGTTATCCATTGATTTGCAAGGATCAGGCGTTCCACTAGCCGAATGCTCACGGGAACGACTGCAGTGGGCTCTGAGCCTCCTCGGCCGGGATCGTCATTCACAGACATACGGCCTTCTTTAAAATGTTTGCACCATTCAGATGTTTTACTGCAGCTTAAAGTCTCATCGCCGTACTGTGCTTGATGTGTCCGGTAAATGTCAATCTGTTTTACACCAGAGATTTCATCAGGAGTCCCGGTTTGAATTGAACGGCCCTCGTTGCTTATAAAACTAGCTAGCTAATATTATAATTTAATGTGAGCTGTTCATTCAGATCATGAATAGAAATCCAAAAATGAAACATTTTGAATGGATCGACATTACTAAACAACAACAACAACAACAACAACAACAACAAGAGGGTTTAAGTTCGGAAATGGAAAAGAGAAGTATGGGAACGTTGCAACGCCCAACGCGTTTTTGTTTCATTTCCAAACTGATAATCGCCTTCCTTTGGCCTGGCCATCCTCACTCACTAGTTGATGACAGATAATCTGGTTGTTGCCCCAAACACTGACTCAGAACATAATAAGCCTGGGGTTTTGTGATGGAAAAAACATGAAGTAAACCAGAAATTATTGTCAGTGCATTTACGCTAATGTGACAAGCTATCTTGGTCTCATGTAGTAATTGACATTAATCAGTGTCTGGTCAACTTAAGTTTTTTTTTTTTTTTTTTTCTGCATTAAAACCAGCAGCCGAAAGAGTCACGCATGGAGTCTCATCTTGCTTTTTTTTTTTTTTTTCTTGCTTTTTTTTCCACTTTTGGTTGAGTTGATTTGGAAGCAGCTCGTCGGATTTGATTGACAGTTGGACAAGTGCTTGGAAATGGAAAAAGAATGTACAAGACTAATTGGGAATTATGTTTGGAAACGAAGCGAGGATGGAAAAGGCAAGCGGGAAACACAATATCCATCCATTTTATTTCCAGTTTAGACGTATATTTTCCATTTTCTCCCACTCCGTTTTCCTACTGCTTTTTTGATAATCGTCTAGCAGGGAACATTTTAACATATTTCTCGCGGTGCACTGGGATACAGTATCGTCTAATGACACCATATGACATAACACATACTGTACAGTATCATAAGGATTTAGTGGTACAGTGTACTCACAACCTTTATTTCATTTAATAGTGTCATTATATTTAATGTGTTGAAGTTCTAATCGAAGCACGGAAAACATTATGACGAAACATGTCAGGTCACCTGAAAGTGAGGTTTAGATTGCGCAGTTCCTTCATTACCTGCAAAAAAAGAAAAAAGAAATATATTCAGGAGCATAAAAGACACGATATAAGACGTTCAAACCGATGAAAAAGAAATAATTGCAGTGTAAATGGTTTCTTTTTTTTTGTCTGGCCTACCTTACACATATCTTTGCTTATTTTACACTATAACGAATGAGACACGGTTTTTAATATTTGCATTGGCTCTTTCAACTCTGTGAACTCAGATTTACTGTAATATGCCTCCCGGAGCCAATAAAACGAGATTGTGCTTTGCAGACGTCTATTAGAGACCCTGTAATTGGCTGGTGTTCAGCCTGCGAGGGTCAAAACATAGTCACAAAAATCACCCTGATCATCACTAACAGGGACGGAGGATGAAAACCCACCAACGTAGAAAATGATCAATTAGGCAAAACAGGACAATTAACTGTTTTAAATAAATAGATACTTTTAAAGTTGGGAGTTTTTTTTTTGTTTTTTTTTTTTAAGAAAAAGGAAAAAACACACAAAAAAAATTACTTTAACGCACGAGGTTTGAGGATTTGCTGGTTGGGATTGGTGAGAAAAATCGCTTCATAAAACACATAAAACACATAACATCGCTCCTCAAACTAGTCCAGCTCTCCAGAATCTCCCCTGCACTTTACAATTTGCAGTACTGTACAACTCGCTCCACTCACTACAGGTCGCGTCACAGATCTGCACAAGCAACGTGGGCTAACAGTACGGAACAAAAGCGCCGAATTAGCAATTAGCATGACAACTGGCTAACGTTAACGTGCTAGCTAAACTACATGCTCTTATTACAGGAATTACACAGCAATTGTGACCGCCATACTACTGTCTGTAACTGCGGTTTTTATAAATGCGTTCAAGTCAAACAGGGACTTTTGCTACTGCACACTAATGCACTTATCCCAGTGTTTCACTAGTGCTTGGATATTATCAAGGTAGAAAGCTTTCTCAGGACACCGGAGCCGTGATCGGACTGCCTGCTTCACGTCTGAAATGCCGGCCTCCCGGGAACTCCTTGAATGACCTAAAACATGTGACATGTGGCTTAGAGTGAGGTCAGGAAGCAAAAACTCTCTCTTCTGCAAGTTAGCGTCAAGTTATACGTCGATTTTCAAAGATGTTCATGGGTTCATGTTCAAGTTTGACTTGAGCGCCCCTCTTTATTCTCACAGCACCTCTGTAGCACTTCGACACGGTGGTAAATATGTACTGTATAAGTGATCTCTCAGTTCGATATATATGACGACACAACTGGCATTGCCTAATTGTCATGTCTTCTTCTGTCTTTTCTTCTCCTGTCTTCTCTCTCTGTCAGCTGCCATTGACCCAGACCTCCTCTACCCTCTGGACCTGTCTGACTCGTCCTGGTGTCCTGTTTCTGGTTGGAGATCTCGTTGCACTGATGCCCTGTGTTGTCTGCCCGGGATAGATGTGGTGACTGGGACGGTTCCACTTTACCATGAAGACAGCTGCTCTATGAGGACTCGATAGTTCAGTTGGCTTAAGCTGCAGGTCCCCAGCAGCTCTACTGTACACAGGATAAGCGGTATACTGTAGATGATGGATGGACTTACAGTAAACATGAGTTTAACGATTGTAATTATTTTTACATGCTCCTTTAGGATAATAATTGTTCCATAATCCATTACAATCATATTAGGATAATTCTTACTTCAGGGTTATTTTTTCAATCCTTTTAAATCAAAGCATCAATCCAAATTACACCTCTAATAATTACCTTATGCCTTCTGTTTGTCTAAGCACAGGCTACTGTACTGAGTCCGAATGGAGCCTGTACTGCTTCGGCATCGTATTTAGTGTGTAGAATGAGGGTAGGACCATTACTCGCAACACATGTTTCAAAATGTTCTTCCATAATTTACCCCAAAACCCCGTAATCCTACATCTTGTAGCTTCAGTGATGGCAAATGTTTTCAGATGGAAAAACAACACTGTTGTTAAACCTGGAAGTGAAAAACTGTTGAATTCCAGCCCGGCAATAGGAAAGGGTTAACCCAGTCCGAGCGATAAATATGACGCTGCTGTTCTTATTGCAGGTCAAAAGGCCACAAGTCATCGAGAAGAGGCCGTTTCTGCCAGAGCTCCACCAGCCAGCCTGGCCAAGCCCAGCGCGGTCGTGATCGTCACCAGACCTGACATTATCGTGAAACCCGACACAGAGCTGCCACATGTGGAAAAATGGTTTTAGCAGCTTAAAGCACCAAAATGTCCTCGTTGCTTTCGCTCAGTAGCCAGATGGAACGCGATATGGCTCGAACCTGGGGCCGTTGTTCAAGCCAGCGATCACAATCGCAGCTGAAAGATAATCTTCTGTTTCAGGCATCTCCTCAGATCTGACCTGATACCTCCAAGCAGTCCTCCAAGAACGAAAAGACTTTTGGATCATTCAGCAAGAAACTATTAGCGCGTACGGATTTGAGATTGATATCTAAAGCACGGTGGGACACCACGAAGATGGACATGCTAAGTTCATCAGAAGCTGTTCTACTTAGTCCGTTCCTTCCTGACACACACACACACACACACACCTGGGAGCTGGATCGGGTCCAGAATAAAAACCCTTCCCAGCAAGGACTCTGCTGAATTCATTTAGATCTTTAGATCATCCGTCTTGTTTGAATGAAATGCTTTATATGGAGTAACGACAGGTTTGGAATATGTTGTAGCATCGGAGCTCCGGGATCCCTGGTTCGAACATGAGCTACGGCTCCTGGTGCTGAGAATTACAATCTTTTCCTCCTGCGTGTGGTTTTTCCGGAGGATCTCGCCTTCCATCCCATCTTCTCAAACAGACATTTGCTGAATGTACAGCAAATGTCTGTTATGTATATTATATTCTGTATTACAGTATAGTTTCTGCTTCATAGCATGTGTTTTATGGGAAACGCCTCACAAGACTGACCTGGATGTAAGTTGTGCAAGTGATGGAGTCCAACAGGAAGTAATAAAAATGTAATTCATTCACTCTGTCCTCTTGTACATTACATTTTGACCCCAGCACCTCATTGGCTCTTACAAAAGACATTTGCATCGTTAATTGATTTTAGGTTTTCTCCAGGGGATAGCTAGGTTGTCCCTTAGAGGTAGGATGAGAAGCTCAGTCAACCCGTGCGATTCTCCTTTGCATGAAAATGAGCCAGCTGAGGTGGTTTAGGCATCTGGTAAGGATGCCACCTGAAAGTCTGGCAAGGGAGGTGTTCTTGGCACGTCCATCTGGGAGAAGTCCACGAGGCGGACCAAGGACTAGGTGGAGAGTAGTGTTAATTTTGTCAATTTTAGCCTTAGTCCCGAAGTATAAATGCCCGTTTGTTTTTATTATATTTATTCGATCAATTGTTGTTTAGGTTAGTTTTAGTCTGAAGTATTTTAGTTTAGTTTTATCACTGAAAACATAACATTTTAGCACTAAGATTATTATTAATTAACCCTACAGTCAAACTAGTCTAGACAAAAACCCTTTTTTTTTGTAAAAAAAAAAAAAAAAAAAAGTTTCATAAAATAATTATATCTTAACATTTAAAATTAATCTTTTCCTAAGATGTTTTCAGCTAATCATATTTATTTTTAACCATGACAACAACTGCAGCAATATGTCCAATACTCCTTTTTAACTACAAAATGGTAGAAGCAGTACAAACGATATACAGTGTTTTGAATTTTTATTTATATGAATTTACAAACTTGGCTTGTTGCAGGGATTCTATAGCTCCTATGGGTCACAATCATTTGGTAACTGTCACATACCGGTGGTGATGGCTCATGGTGATAGCCGTGGGCTGAAGGGGCAGGCATAAACGCAGAGGGTGGAGTGAAACAAAGTGTCCGTTTTATTTAAACAAAACAGAACAGAACATGAACTTTAAACAAAGGGTGTTGGCTAACTAATTGGAGCACGACTCGCACAACATTAACCAAATAACTTGGACAGACTAATATAAAAGTCAGACAAGTGGACTAACTAAACCTAAGAGACCTAGCCTACTAGCCGTTATGCACACTAGCTGCTAAGCTGGATGATAGCTAATCAGACTAGTTGCTAACAGACTAGTAGTCAAAGGTCTAAGGGATTTACAGACTGGGTACACAGCAGACTAGGTAGGGGACAGACTAAGAACTAAGCAGGTTAGTAACTAAACAGACTAAGATCTAAGCAGATGTGGAGAAAAGCCAAACTAGGAGACTAAACAGACTAAGAGCTAGTCAGGTTAGTATCATGTTAGTAGCAAAACAGACCAAGAACTAAACATTCTACAGTGGTTTGACCAAGATACAAACTAATAACACATTTCACAAAGACAGCTCCGCAAAACATATGCCAACTTAAAACAGACCATAACCAACTCAGACAAAAGCCCACTTAACATAACAAATGCTCGACCCAGTTTCCCAGAACAAACTGCTATTTATAGAAGCTTTAATGAGCTACCTCGGTTCAGGTGAGCACTCTCATCACCTGACCGAGGTGCCTTCTGGGAAACTGAGTCTACAAACAAAAACTAGAAAACAAACCAACTCAAAAACAGTGCCATCTAGTGGTGAACCCTCACAGTGACATATAAGCTTAATGTGTTTAGCAATGGTTTAGCTATAAAATAAAATAAAATAACATAAAATCCATCACATATAAGAAAAAAAAACATGATTACCACAAAGAAGCTGTAAAACTGGGTGATTATTATGGTATGCCTTGATGCGTCTCTTCAGGTCTGTGGTATTTTTTCCCAGTGATTGTGTTCCCCCACTGTTTTCCCTTTTTTTCTCTCTGGTTCAATATGAAGTAAATAGGTCTATATTTTAATATCGTCTCTTCTCTTTCACCCGAGTAATACAGCTGTGATGACGAAGAGTTAAAGACGACTGAGTTTGTAACGACTCCTGATAAGCCGCGCGCCGTGACCCGGGAAACACGGCTGCTCGTGCTGAAATGAATAAACGGCGTGTCGCAGCGGATCGTTACGAAAATTCAATGGTGACGAAACCACATTTTAGTCTCATCTTTTTTTTGGTCAACAATATCGCATGCGGCGGCACGGTGGTGTAGTGGTTAGCACTGTCGCCTTGCACCGCCAGGGTCCGGGTTCGATCCCCGGCCAGGCTCGATTCCCGTCTCTGTGTGCATAGAGTTTGCATGTTCTCCCCGTGCTTGGTGGGTTTCCTCCGGGTACTCCGGTTTCCTCCCACATTCCAAAGACATGTAGGTTAGGCTAATTGGCGTTCCCAAATTGCCCGTAGTCTGTGAATGAGTGAGCGTATGTATGTGTGTGTGTGTCTGTGCCCTGCGATGGATTGGCACCCTGTCCAGGGTGTACCCTACCATGTGCCCCAAGTCTCCTGGGATAGGCTCCAGGCCCCCGTGACCCTGAATACAGGATTAAGTGGTATAGATGATGAGTGAGTGAGTGAAGGAACTCATCTGTACGACTCAACTACGGTTAAGCAGTTGACGATGAATGGATAGATGGAATAACTTGGCCTCTCAGGACCTTTCATTCAAATATAACTTTTTAAATCATTTTTGTATCTTCACACTATCATTCCTATTATTATGGCCTGAGGATAATGAATTACCAAATATGTTGTGTTAATTAGTTTGTTAAGATTATTTACTTATATATTAAGCTCAAGTTCAGCCCTCGCTCATGTTCAGGTTCCTCCTCCACCTCCTCTCTGGTCCTCCGTCTCTGAAAAACACGGCAGCTGTCTGGAAAGATGTCTCACCTCGCGTGCCAGCTGTTCAGCATGGTCCTGGATCGGTGCTGGTTTCTGGGCTCCAAACCTCTGCAACCTCTCATGGAGCTGTAAGGAGAGAAACGCTGCGTGAAGGAACCTCCACCGTGTCTTAACATCATCTGATTCCCTGATGCAGCCAAACAAAACCATTTAGAAACACAAGTACTGTTTAACCAGCTCAATTATTTTGTGTTATAATATATACTGTATATATATATATATATATATATATATATATATAGGGGGGGGAAAAAACAGCAGCAACAACAGCCATCTATCATAATTATCTACAGCATCCTGAAATAATACATGTGGTCTTGGGAAAATAATGATGACGTCGTCCAGCGGAACGTGTCAGATCTTTCTTTCTTCTTTCTTTCTTCTTTTCTGTCTTGGTTTCATTCTTTCTTGCTCCCAGGCTCACCATGACCTGAATATCCTCTCTACAATATAAATATTACGGTTAAGAATGGTTTTCCATGTTCAGTAGAAAAAAAACTAACACCGACCACGTCAGCTTCCATGCTGGAAAACTCATTCTGCTGCTGATTTACATTCGGTAGAAATTTAAAGACGGGACGGGACGGGACGGGACGGTTAACCGAGCGGGTTTGTGTCGGGTTCTTAGAAAGTGCGATATGACTAAAATATATAGGATTATTACTCAACCACAGGGTAGACTGTTAATTGGTTCAGCAGAGACTGAGCCACAGAACAATAAGACAGCACATTTAGGGAAAGAATTATGGCCTGTTTCTCTGTCTGTCTGCCTGTCTGTTTGATAAACTGTCTGTCTCTCTGTTAAACTTTAATGTTTCTCTGTTTGTGTAACTATCTGTCTGATAAACTGTCTGAGGGTCTGTCTGTTACATTGTCTGTCTCTTTGTTAAACTATATGTTCCTCTGTTTGTGTAACTGTCTGATAAACTGTCTGACTGTATTTTATACGGTCTCTGTTAAAAGTCTGTCTGTTAGACTGCCTGTGAGTCTGTCTGTCTGTCTGTCTGTCTGTCTGTTAAGCTGTTTGTCTCTCTGTCTATTAAACTGTCTCTTTGTCTGTCAAATCGTCTGTTAAACTGTCTGTCTGTTACACTGTCTGCCTGTCTGGTAAACTGTATGTTTCTCAGTTTGTTAACTGTCTGATAAACTGTCTGACTGTATTTTATACTGTCTCTGTTAAAAGTCTGTCTGTTAGACTGTATGTCTCTGTCTGGCTGTCTGTCTGTCTGTCTGACTGTCTGTCTGTTAAGCTGTTTGTCTCTCTGTCTATTAAACTGTATCTATGACTGTCAAACCGTCTGTTAAACTGTCCGTCTGTTACACTGTCTGTCTGTTACACTGTCTGCCTGTCTGTCTGGTAAACTGTATGTTTCTCAGTTTGTTAACTGTCTGATAAACTGCCTGTCTCTCTGTCTGTCTGTTACACTGTCTTTCTCTCTGTCTGTCTGTTAAAAAGTTTGTATCTCTGTCTATCGAACTGTCTCTTCATCTGTCTGTCTGTTAAATTGTCTGTTAAACTGTCTGTCTCTCTGTCTGTCTGTTTGTTAAACTATCTCTCAAACTGTCTCTCTGTCTATTAAACTGTCTCTTTGACTGTCAAACCGTCTGTTAAACTGTCTGTCTGTTACACTGTCTGTCTGTTACACTGTCTGCCTGTCTGTCTGGTAAACTGTATGTTTCTCAGTTTGTTAACTGTCTGATAAACTGCCTGTCTCTCTGTCTGTCTGTTACACTGTCTTTCTCTCTGTCTGTCTGTTAAAAAGTTTGTATCTCTGTCTATCGAACTGTCTCTTCATCTGTCTGTCTGTTAAATTGTCTGTTAAACTGTCTGTCTCTCTGTCTGTCTGTTTGTTAAACTATCTCTCAAACTGTCTCTCTGTCTATTAAACTGTCTCTTTGACTGTCAAACCGTCTGTTAAACTGTCCGTCTGTTACACTGTCTGTCTGTTACACTGTCTGCCTGTCTGTCTGGTAAACTGTATGTTTCTCAGTTTGTTAACTGTCTGATAAACTGCCTGTCTCTCTGTCTGTCTGTTACACTGTCTTTCTCTCTGTCTGTCTGTTAAAAAGTTTGTATCTCTGTCTATCGAACTGTCTCTTCATCTGTCTGTCTGTTAAATTGTCTGTTAAACTGTCTGTCTCTCTGTCTGTCTGTTTGTTAAACTATCTCTCAAACTGTCTCTCTGTCTATTAAACTGGCTATATGTTAAACTGTCTGTCTGGTAAATCGTCTGCTTGTTACAATGTCTGTCTGTTTGTCTATTAAACTGTCTCTGCTTAACTGCATGTCTTTCAGTCTGTCTGTCTATCTGTCTGTATTTTAACTTATCTGTCTGTCTGTCTCCCTTGCTCTGTCTGTCTGTCTGTATTTTACATTATCCATTTCTCTCTCTCTGTCTCTCTCTCTGTCTCTCTCTCTGTCTCACTCTTTCTCTCTGTTCGTTTCCAGGACAGCTAAATCAGGTGTCCTTACGCAGACTGTCCTGGACTCTGGTTGCGCAGCTGGACACCTCAGGCTCTAAAATCATCAGCCTCATGGACAGACAAGCGAAAGACAAATTGCCATAAAATTACCCTAGAAAGATGTGATCATATTTACAGCCCCCATGTAGCGACGAGCTCGTATATAAAGAAACAGCGTGTATAAAAAGAGCGTGTTTTATAACAGCTGGACGTAGGAAAACAATGTCAGACTTTTTTTTTTTCTCTTCCCCGTAGACGGTACTTCAGGCCAAGACACAGCCACATGCAGGCCACGGGCAGCGCAGCGATCTCTCCAGGGGACGGATGTCTGAGCCGAGGCTACATAACTGCACATAAAACTCCGTCCGCATACTGATCGTGTCACTTACCCAGCCTGCCGCCAAATCTCACACCTCATATACACACAGGCCAAAATATATCAACTGATTCCTGAAATGATTTTCCCCTTAAACATCCAGCCACTAGAGCCTGCTGAGCTCCTGCTCTGGGCAAGGAGGGGTGATGGAGGGGAACGAATAGCTGCCCAGATCTACCCATCCAGCAGGAGAGCAGAGGAGAGACAGAGAGGAGATGAATCAAGGACAGGAGAGAAGAGATTAAAAAAGAGAACCAGAGATGAGGAGAGATGAGAGGCGAGAAGAGGAGAGTAAAGAGGGAGAGGAGATGAGAATATATAGAATAACAAAGGAGAGGAGAGGATAAGAATGAGGATGGAGATGAGAGAAGGAGAGTAAAAATGAGAGGATTTAAAAGAAGAAGACACCTGAAAGCTTCATACCAGAGGAGCTTAACCCCAGTGCCTATGAGATCTTTCTTTCTTTCTTTCTTTCTTTCTTTCTTTCTTTTTAATGTATTCTCTTTCCTTCACTTTTTCTGTTGCATTGATTTATTTGTTGCTTGCTTGCTTGTTGCATTTTCTTTCTTTCTTTCTTTCAATGAATTTTATTGTATTTATTTTTCTTGTTTTTTTTTCAGTTATTTCTATATTCTTCCTTGGTTTCTTTTTAAATTTTTATTCTTTCTTTCTTTCTTTCTTTCAATGAATTTCATTGTATTTATTTTTCTTAGTTGTTTTTCAGTTATTTCTATAATCTTCCTTGGTTTCTTTTTAAATTTTTATTCTTTCTTTCTTTCTTTCTTTCAATGAATTTCTTTGTATTTATTTTTCTTAGTTGTTTTTCAGTTATTTCTATATTCTTCCTTGGTTTCTTTTTAAATTTTTATTCTTTCTTTCTTTCTTTCTTTCTTTCTTTCTTTCAATGAATTTCATTGTATTTATTTTTCTTAGTTGTTTTTCAGTTATTTCTATATTCTTCCTTGGTTTCTTTTTAAATTTTTATTCTTTCTTTCTTTCTTTCTTTCTTTCTTTCAATGAATTTCATTGTATTTATTTTTCTTAGTTGTTTTTCAGTTATTTCTATATTCTTCCTTGGTTTCTTTTTAAATTTTTATTCTTTCTTTCTTTCTTTCTTTCAATGAATTTCTTTGTATTTATTTTTCTTAGTTGTTTTTCAGTTATTTCTATATTCTTCCTTGGTTTCTTTTTAAATTTTTATTCTTTCTTTCTTTCTTTCTTTCTTTCTTTCTTTCTTTCAATGAATTTCATTGTATTTATTTTTCTTAGTTGTTTTTCAGTTATTTCTATATTCTTCCTTGGTTTCTTTTTAAATTTTTATTCTTTCTTTCTTTCTTTCTTTCTTTCTTTCTTTCTTTCTTTTTAATATATTCTCTTTCCTTCACTTTTTCTGTTGCATTGATTTATTTGTTGCTTGCTTGCTTGTTGCATTTTCTTTCTTTCTTTCAATGAATTTTATTGTATTTACTTTTCTTTTGTTAGTTTTTTCAGTTATTTCTATATCCTTTCTTGGTTTCTTTTTAAATTTTTATTCTTTCTTTCTTTCTTTTTTCTTTCTTTCTTTCACAGCTGTTGACATACAAATCTTGTGATCTAAGTAAACAGTCAAGATTAAACTGACAAAAATGGAATAAAACTCATAACCTCTCACCCTCACATGAGTGAAACATAAAAGTCGTTAAAAGCTCCACCGTAAACGCTGCCACACGTTTCCTGCGTTGCTTCCAGTTTTGCAACATTTCCTATACATCCCTGAATCCCTCCCTTTACAAACACCGAGCACTGGACTTGGAAAGAGAAGAACCTCATAAACACGAAGCGTTATGTGGCATGTTTGTGCTCTCAGCTGAGATGAGCTCGGAGTTTGTCTGGAGCTCGGCCTGCGTCTGAGCCTCACTATATCAACTTTACATATTTCAGCCGCGAGCAGAAGCGTTTAGGTCGTAAATAATTTCTCAGCTCGCCTACCGAGAGCCTCTCACCACTGCACTGAACACTTGTTCTCTGAGGGTCCTTGAACAGGTGGTGGTGGTGTGTGTGTGTGTGTGTGTGTGTGTGTGTGTGTGTGTGTCTGTACATGCACTTAGGCTAGTGCATGTACAGAATGTTGTAATGTAAAGACACTGAGCAGACGATTAGTCATGCATGAGACTGAACTCATTAAAAGGCCCCACTGTGGGCGTGGCATGCAAAAGCCACGCCCACAGTAAGAAATCTGTTCAATGTTTGAAAAAATTCTCAGTCTGTGTGTGTTAGACATGTCTGCTGGAGACGATAGTGCTGGAGAGCAGTACATTATATCAAAGAAGCCACCAAGCTGCCACTGCTGAGCCCTTCAGCAAGGCCCTTAACACTCTCCGCTCCAGGTGGTGCTGTATCCTGGATAAACCCACAGAAAGCCCTTTCTGATGCAACCCTCCCATTTTTCTAACCAGGCTTGGGACCGCCACCGCATGCAGTGCCTGGGTAGTATGGGGTGTTGCACTATTCCCACTGACGGCGGAGCTCAAACCCAGATCCTCAGATCCACAACCTAGAGCTTTAGCCACCTGAGTAACCACTGCCCTTTAGATAGATAATAGTCTATTTCTGTCTGATTCTTCTGGTACTTTCAGGTTTTCTCGCCACAGTCCAAAAATATGCAATGTACAGTACAGACCAAAAGTTTGGACACCCCTTCTCATTCAGCGAGTTTTCTTTATTGTGTTCTTTATTGTGTTCTTTAGCCCAAACGCGTCTCTTCTGCTTGTTGCCTGTCCTTATCAGTGGTTTCCTAGCAGATATTCTAGCATGAAGGCCTGATTCACACAGTCTCCTCTTAACAGTTGTTCTAGAGATGTGTCTGCTGCTAGAACTCTGTGTGGCATTGACCTGCTCTCTGATCTGAGCCTGCTGTTAACCTGCGATTTCTGAGGCCGGTGACTCGGATGAACTTATCCTCCGCAGCAGAGGCGACTCTCGGTCTTCCTTTCCCTGGGGCGGTCCGCATGTCAGCCAGTTTCTTTGTAGCGCTCGATGCTTTTTGTGACTGCACTTGGGGACACTTTCAAAGTTTTCCCAATTTTTCGGACTGACTGACCTTCATTTCGGTATAGTAATGATGGCCGCTCGTTTTTTTTCTTCAGTTAGCTGCTTTTTTCTTGCCATAATACAAATTCAACCTCTTTGAATGAGAAGGTGTGTCCAAACTTTTGGTCTGTACTGTAGATTGTGTGAGTGTGTGAACCCTCCGGGGTACCCCTGCCTTGTCCCCTGATCTCCTTATGAAAGTACGCGACCCTACACTTGATAATATAAAAAATAAGTAAAGAAATAAACATAATATTGACCGTCACAAAGATTATCAAAGCTAGAGACCTTGTCAGACTCTGCCATTGCGAGCTACATCTTGAAATCTTGAAAAAATCTGAGACAACTTTGACGTGAAAACTGTCAGAAAATGTTGTTTCAATTCAACATCGCTGACACTGGAGACTCCTTCCATGCAACCATACAAGTCCTTGAGTACATTATTGCTACAGAAGCTCTGAAATAGTATAACAAATGCATTAATGTATAGTAAATCTGCACTAACATCAGATCAATCAGTCCTTTCTGACCAATCAGGATTGAGAATATGACAAAGCCGCAACGTTTAAATTACCAATTAAGAAACGATTAATTAACTAGTTGTGACTTTCAAGCTACTTAATACCTAGCTGATTAGAAACCTTTATAATCATACCTCCTCGATTGATTAAGAAACAATGGATAAGAGCTAATCAATATATAAGTCGATATATTCTTAAAAACAAATCTATATTAAAAACCTTTTGCCCTGATGAGTACGTGCAGAGAGTTGACCGTTAGCATGTCCTTAAGAAAGCTGGTCTCTTCTGTAGCGTCCATGTACGGCTCGAGTCCATATAACAGAGTGACTAGCATGCTGCAGGCACCTAGGAACACAAGATGTAGCACAAAATAATGTTTAAAACAAAAGAGACGATACACAAACACAGACATGCAAACGCTCTGACTAACAGTGTTTGGACTCTGACATCCATCAGTGTCGCAGAGCATTTGAGTGTCTGTTACGCTGTCCTCTCGGAGGGACCCGGTGAAAGGCTTAACAAAAAGCTACCGTAGTAGTCTTTAGAGCACGAGGTGCGGAGTCGTAAACGCTGTAATCCGAACAATTCCACTACACTTCACTAAGGATTGAATCTATGAGAGTGACGGATGAAGCGTCTAGAAAGGAAACAAGACAAGTTTAAACACAAGAGTTAGACAGTAGCACCTTTCTGGCCACAAGCTTCAGAATCTTGGCGCGATTGTCTCGTCATGCCATTTGTGTACACATACTGGACTACTATGTGCTCGTTTTCAGCAATTTTGAAATTTGCTATGACACTGGAATCCAAAACTAGCAAGACAGGATGTGGCTAAATCTAGAATTGATTGTACGCTTTTCTGGCCATGAGCTTCAGAATCTTGGCTTGACTGATTCATCACACTTTTGTATATACAGGTACATACTGGTTGTTTTTAGCATTTCCTTTTAACACCCTGACACACGATAATAACCCTGGATTGCAAAATTAGGCGAAAAAAAAAGGAGGGAAATAAAAAACACTTCAGGATGCAGTTCGCTAGGATGCAGCTGATTTCATTGGATTTAAAACATCTAGGACTTTTTAGGTCATGAGCTTCAGAAGCTTGGCTCTTCAAATTGGTCAAACTGTCCAATGGATCTTTAAACATTATGACACAAGATGTCCACTGATCAGCCATAACATCACAATGCAAAACATTATGCCGAGTATTCTGTTGATTCCCCTTGTGCCGCCAGGGCAACTCTGGCCCGTCAGGGTGTGATGCCTCAAGACCTCTGGTGGTGTGCTGTGGTGTTTGGCACCAGAATGTTGGCAGCAGATCTTTTGGGTGCTGTGGGTGAAGGGTGGGGTCTTCATGAATCAGAATTGTTTGTCCGGTGGATTCCATGGGGGCTCGTATGGACTGGGATCAGTGGAATTTGGTGGCCTGCTGGGCTCCATGTCTGGTCGTCCATGGTGCATTGGATGTTCTGATGCCTTTCTTTCGTGGCCAGTATTGACTATTTTTAAGGGATTTGTGCAGCCTTGGCTTTCCTTTGGGATCAGACCAGACGGGCTGTCTTTTGGTCCCCGCGGGAATGGATGAGCCTTAGGTGCCCATGATCCTGCCACCAGTTTACATCTATATATATATATATATATTTACGTTATGGCTGATTGGTGTAGATGCTGTAGATGCTGAATCCCATGAGATATAAAGCATGTTTTAAGTTTTGTACACTTTTCTGGCCCTAAACCTCAGAATCTCGACTTGGTTTTACTGTACTTCCAGCATGAAAATTCTTATTCCTTTCAGTTTTTACTCATGGTGAAGTGAAGTAATGAAGAAAATGTCCTGGATTCCTGTCAGCACGTTTTTAAGAACGCTTTACGGTTCCAGAAGCAAATGTCGCACCAGCTGAGGAAAGGGAAACTTGGCCTGCTCTTCCTTCATCCCAGCTCATAAGAGGATTGTTCAAGGGGCAAAAAATAAATCATTATTCACACCAACATGTGTCTGCCAATCATTTGCTTGGATTATAAAATTTCATTTGAGGGAAAAGGTACCAGATCTGCCACTCTTCATGGAAGGCTTCAGAGCAAACTTCCAGACGGCATTGGAGCTTCCAAACCTAACAAATCTCCTCATTAACATCCCTAGTAAATCTGCATTGGATAAATATGGAGGGGGTTGTGCAGCTCAGTGTGGTACAGACATCCCAGGTGTGAGATCCAGATTTACAGCTACAGTTACTGAAGGCTTTTTTGAGCCTGGCTAACTCCCCGCACTGTAGCTCTTTCTTACTCCCAAGTGCAGGCCTATAATCATGTACGGTCATCGAGAGCACGACCAGAACCGGCTGCAGTCCACCTGCTCAACTCCTCCATGTCTGATTTAAGGCAAAACTCCATCCAAAATGCTGAAGCTGTTAGCATGAATAAGTCAATGCAACTCTAAAGTACAGTAAACTTCTCAATATCAATTTTACAAGCCTTAAATGTTCTACTGATAAGAAACTGATTAAGAAATCACAAAACCCTTTAAATAAGTGGTAGAACATTTTTGACTAAAGAAACAACCTTCAATGAACCTTTGATTTCGTATCTCCCTTTCTTTGGCATTGAAATATTACAATTCCTTTATTCATCCTTCCATGTTCCTCATCTGGTCTGTTACTCCTTACATCCAAGTTCCTCAATATTTATCCACATTATCCATCCATCCAATGGTTTATATCCCTCTATCCATCTTCTCCCACCTGCAACCTGCTCATTTTTTCTTCATCAATACAAACTTCTTTTTAGACTGTTTCATAATCCTGCATGGATCAAACCTTCTCCCAGACTTTTTAAAATCCCCCTGGTGTTAGTAACCTCGCTTCCTTTACACCTTTCCATCCATCTAACACTCTTTCCATAAAATCTCCTCCATTTGCAAACTGCTCAATATCTCTCCATTCATCAAACCTTCTCTCCAGCATGGGCTCTGATCTTGATCTGTCTATCTTGATCTATTTATCCTACCTATTTCTCCAGCCTTTTTGATCTCTCTCCATTCATTCACCCATCCATTTTGATCTCTTCTCCAGTCTATTTGAACTCTTTTTGTCCATCCAGTCTCTTCTTCTGGCATGCTAAAAAATATTTCCACCCATCCAACCCTCTTTCCCCTGCTTTACAATTCGACTGTATCCCTCCAATCTTCACTAAAGGCCTCTTATTGTTCTTTCATTTCAAGCTTTTCTACCACACTGGTCCATATCCCTCCAGTCCATCCATCCAGTTTCATCTACCAGCCTATCTTAGTATCCCCAATCAATCCAATCTCTTCTGCATCCTGTTTGATATCCCTCCATCGATCCAATCTCTTCTAACAGCATGCTCAGTATCCTTTTATACTGTTTAACCTTCACTTCTGGCCTGTATGCAATTTCTTTATCCATTTAACTTCTTGAACTGTCTTTCTCAGTATCATGCAATACATTTCCTGTTTTTTGGGGGGGAAACATTTATTATTTCTCCATCAATCTAATCAGCTTGTGCTTTAGCCTGTTTGTATATCTAGCCATCCATCCATCCAACCACTCACCCATCCATCTGTATGTCCATCATTCATCCATCCATCCATCCATCCATCCATACATACATACATACAGTACATATACCCACTTACTCATTCATCCAACCACTCACCATCCATCCGTCTATCTATCATCCATCCACTTACACATCCATCCATCCATCCATCCATCCATCCATACATACATACATACATACATACATACATACATACATACACTCACTCATTAATCCATCCATCCATCCATCCACTCACCCATCCATCTGTCTGTCCATTATCCATACACTTACCCATCCATCTATCCATCCATCCATCCATCCATCCATCCAATCATCCATTCATTCATACATACATACATACATACATCCACTCACTCAATCATTAATCAATCCATCCATCCATCCATCCATCCATCTATACATCATCCATCCACTTACCCATCCATCCAACTATCCATAGATCCACTCACTCACCCACCCATCTTTCAATCCATCCACCCATCCATCCATCCATCCATCCATCCATTCCCATCTATTATGCAGCTTTAAATGTCTTTATCCATCAGTTCTCCACCCATTTGCTGGCCTTTTCTTTATCCCTTGAACATTTATTCTGCTGACCAGCTCAATATCTGTTCATCCATCCACCCTTATCTACATCCCTGTTCTATTTTCATCTACCCATCTTTCATCACCTATTAACCTGCAAACTGTCTCTCCATCTTTCCAACCTCTTTTAATGACCTGTTTTATTACCCCCTCCATCCACCCAACCTCCTAACTTTGGGGGCTGCATTAAATTCTCAGGTCATACGGTTTATATTAAACAATAAAAAAAAACAACAACTCCAGATCATATTTCTGGCTTGCATTGTGTTGTAGCACAACATTTGCTCATTATTCAGATTCTGTTATTTCAGGCTGCATGAACTTACTCCCATGATGAGTGGACGTGCACGTCATGTCTTCACCGAGCTGAAGGATGGGAAGAGAGCAGGTTTCAGGACCGCAGTGCAGGTAACAAACCAACCATACTGATGATAAATCCGACAAAGGCTTTAGAGGTGAACTTTGTAGAGTTCAGCTCAAAATGGTCTCATAAATACGATACAATCAGAAACAGGCGTTGGCTGATATAGATGATTATGAGCTGATCAGAAACGGGATTGTTTGGTAAAAAATGAAAATGACATAATTTCCTACTTACGTGCAATGTAGTCAAGAAGCCAGGACATGTTTGGTGCCTGACGTGTAGTTCTTTGATCTGATTATGTGTTTACAACATTTAAAGTTTCATCAGGCACAAATTTCACTTTCCTTTCAATGATTAGAGTTCCACCTGGTGGAGAAACTACACCGTGCCATATGGAGAGCTAGACAACTGCTATAGGTTGGCTTTGAGCTCTCATAAGAAAAAAATTATTTCTAGGTTCGTCTCTGTCGTCTTATTATTCTAAAATGGGTTATTTCCCAAAAGTGCTTGGACCCCTCAGATCGCAGCTTGTATGGACTTAATACAGTATAGTGTATATTATTTGCTCCATTTAATACAGACTGATGTACTTCTTCACTGCCTACCCTAAAACTATTTGTGCTGATAAATTAATATAACATTACATCCAGTCTTTCTGTTTAGCAGAAAGGTTTGAAATTGGACCAGTCTGCTGTTTTCCTTTCTGATGTCCATACATTTTAAGTCTTAGAAGGTCTGAAATTGTCATATTATTGATGCAGCTTAATACAGCTACTAAATGCAAATAGCAAACCTTTATATGGGCAACTGTTCAAAACTGAGATGTTTCTCAAATTCCTGCCGTCTTACGCATATAATTTAACATAAACTGTTCACAAACATGGCAACCCAAAGCCTTATATTTACGGTGTGTATTTGCTTCCCTAAACCTACAAAATATTGATGTGAGCCTTGTTCTATACAATTTATATCCATAATCCATACACTGTATACACACATTACGTAATTATTTTATCTAGATTGTTCCTATTACATATCACATATTCTCTAACATCTGAGAATGGATAATAAATAAAAAGCTTACTTACTCTCCGGGGAAATTATTCCAAATTCAGGCTCAACTGCTTTGCCACCAAGTCACTTTCAATACTGACCCAGTTCCAGAGTGACAGCGTGAGCCGTAACATCAATACACCTCACTTAACAAGTACAACATACTGTGGCTGATTACCGAGTCCTTGTTCGATTTATATTTCTTGTCCGATTTATAAAGGGAATTAAACAGTAATTTTATGGTCAGATTTGGCTTGACGAACAATGGGACCAGATTTTTCAGGGAAAGATTTTCAGATAAAAACAATGCATGACATTGTAATCTAAAAGAAAAAGACCTAATAACCGGCAAAAAATCTGCATTATTCAAAATAGGCTTTTGATTTACTCTTGTTGGAAATTGATTTCCCCACTCCATTTTATGTAATTTATGTATCTAAGCCCAGGACTTTAAGGCCAATTCTAAAACTGATTCCAGGTGTTTCTGGAGAAATGACAAATACACACAACAATTCAATAACGGAATATATATATATATTTATATTTCGTTGAAATCTGGATTCATTTCTCTGACTCATTTAATGACTCGTTTGAAAAAGAATCAAACATAAAGATGATTTCTTTCGTCAGCACTAAAACTGATTCCAGGTGAAGCTGCAAAGCTAAAAAGGACAGGAATGTTTGATTTTGTAGCATAATCGAGTCGATGCCGCACAATAATTCATTCAAGTCACCAAACCCCAATTTTTACGAAAAAAGTGAGTCATTAATTTTTGCAAATAGTTTTCTCTGACTCATTTAAGAATAAAAAAAATGAGTTGAGGGAGAATGAGATGAACAAACTAGACTTATTACTACTACCTTCCAGACATTTTGACTAAATAACCATTTTTTGCAAAAATTGACTCATCTCATTTTTTTAAAGAGCCATCAAAAAAAAAAGAGAGGTGAAAGTACTCTTTTATTTCCACACATTAAAACAACGACAAATTTTTTTTATTAAACTTTAACGCATTTGTTTTTTCAAATACATTCCTATAAAGCGTTTGAAGAGTTGTTAATCAAACAGATTATTTAAATCACAGAAATATTTCACGTGACTCAAAGTCACATAAAAACAAAGCCAAACTACCAAATGTATATATATTTTTTTAATCGTATACAATTGACTGACTTAAACTAATTTAAACTTTAAACTAATTGTAATTAGATAATTGTCTGTCTTAAATTAAAAAAATCTTTATTATAGTTATTGAGGTCCAGAACCTTTGGAAAGTACGCAGTCGATTCTAACACACACACACACACACACACACAATCTTTTTCTTTTGCACATTGATTCCTCTGATTCATTTAAGGAATCGTTTAAAAAGGAATCGAATCTAAGCCCCTATCTTAACCACATGAATTACGGAGTCGGCTCTCCATCAGACTCTGATTCTTCTGATTCTAGTTCACACACACACACACACACACACACACACACACACACACACACAAATCGAACATAGGCACCATGAATCTCGGAGTCGACTCTGATTCCGATTCTGATTCAAAGAAGCATGAAACGACACAATAGACTTCATCCAACAATCCCGTTTCACCAAATACAAAAAGAGGGAATCGTTCTGAAATAAAAATGAGCATTTATGGTGTATTTAATATTTTTTATCATTCATAAATAACTACAACCATTTTAAACAACATAAATTGAAAAGCATTGTTGTAACTTATGGGCTATGAAATTTATGATGAAAGCTTTTAAAAATAAATAATATTCTTTGTACAAAATTGTGTTTGGAAGGGATTTGTGAGATTGTTACATCACTGTACGGATTTGAATCACTGTACGGGATCGATAAAAAAAAAAAGGAATCAACTCCCTATTGCCGAAGGCTGAAACAAAATAGGATTCGACTCTCGTTTCAGAATCGAATCGCAGATCTAGTGAATCTGTCCCATCACCACTGTGGGGCGCTGCTGAGTAAACTGAAGAGATGATGATGATGATGATGGACCGTCGGCTTTCTCCCGAATAGTGAAGCGGCTTTACAACTTTTCACATTTTTTCATTTAACATTTAATATTCACAAAGAGCTAGTGAGACAGTTTGTGAGGCTTTAAATCAAGCTGAGGGTTAAAACTCCGAGCTGTAACGCACTCACATTAAACACGGCTTTAATGGTAATGCATGCACGGAAACAGCCGAGACTCGCTGATGGGTAAAAACATACAACATTTTAAAAATTATTTTTACCTCAGCAATTCCTAATTTTTCTCTCATTTAAGCTTTTCCATACACCTTCCAATGCCCAAACGAGTTTACACCTGGGGGTCAGGGCAGAAAAGCAATTTGTGAATGACTTTAATAATGTGGAAGTGTTAGTTAGCAAAGCAAGCTAAGCGTTTGTATGCGCAAAAGTTACGCTGCTTCCTCATAAACTTTTTCGTTATTTTTCCACAGGTGTAACGAGCGAAGGGATTACCAGTCTTACCAGGTGAGTCTAAAACTATTTGCAAATATAAAACAACCCATTCAGGTGATAAATGTGTACAAATAACATCATAGAGTAAAGTATTTAGCTAGGGAAGCTACGCTAGGCTAAGCTAGCAAGATACGGGCCTGTGTACTTTGCCTGTAGCTAGCAATAATGCTAGGAACCCTGTATCGTATCCTAAACACTGGTCTACGCCCTATATAGGCTCACTCCTTAGCGATTTTTGGACGCGTGTTTTTCATATCAAGTAGTGCCCTTGATATCTAACTCGCGTGGGATTTGTGATTAGACCCTATTTTCTTATCTTCAGCCTTAGCTAGCTAGCAAGTGTTTGTCTTTTTAAAATCATTATAAATGTACAATTTTATAGCTTATAGAAGCTGCAACAATAAACACGCACAGTTAGAAATGTTTTGTAGTTAATTATGGTTCTTAAGTAATAGTAGTAATTATATGGGTAGTTTGTGCGGGTATAGATTTTTACAGCATTTTATCCATAATGCAAAACTGTAAAAAGTTGCTCTTATGGGCCTGTTATTGAATAAAGCTCACTCTTCAGTTGTGTGTCATCCTTTTAGTCTTAATCTAACATCCAGTAAACGATGTCTCATATCAAGGTTTTGTTTGTTTATTTATTTATTTATTTTTTCTTTCCTTCGTTCAGGCCCTCAAGTACCAATCTAAAAGTCACTCTGCGAACGAGCACCGTCATGACAAGCTCCAAAACTCATCGGACCAAACCCCACCGAGCAAGATGCTGCGGCGCTCCGACAGTCCGGACAGCAAGCGAGGTGAAGGAGACGGGAGAACACCTCACACACATCGACCCAAAGAGACCAGTAAGTCCCATAGAGGAGACCTGTCCATCCTCCGTCCTCAGCCGTGCTGCCTTCAAGATTCCCACTCGCACACCACACTGTAAATGTTTGTTTGTCCGGTAGTGTAAAAATGTACGGAATCTGTGATTAAACAGTCAAATATATTACCACGTCATGATCAAAATAGTTTCCAAAGCTACTGGCTTTTTTCTTTTTTTTTTGCATGAGCAAAACCTTTTCTAAACATGAATTTCGGTCGCAGCATTGCTGCAGTAACCTGCTGCCTGCTCTAGAGATTTTGTAGAGTCGATGCGACGTATTTATTTATTTTGAATTATTTCATTTCTGTTTTTAAAATTTTTTTTTTTATTCTGGCATAGATGGTTCAGTGCTAGGGTTCTCGCCTGCCATGCGCAAGGGCCGGGTTCGACTTGCACTCAGTGCCCAAACCCCAGCTGCTGGATTCAGTGCCTGCCCCAAGCCCGGATAAAATGTGAGGGTTGCATCGGGAAGGGCATCCAGCGTAAAACCTGTGCCAGGTTGTTGTGCTGATCGGATAGTCCTCTGAAGTGACCCCTCGACAGGAGCAGCCGAAAAACTAACGACACCTGTTTTTCTATCGTTCTTTCATTTACAGAAATATCGAAACTGCATTGGTGTTAAAAATGGGGGGGGGGGGGGGGGGGTAGGTGGAATAAATTCAGTTATGAGTCACGATTGTTTTGAATTAATTTTGCATTTATAATGGAGATGAACAGTCGATTGGCCAGTGACTAGAATTGGCTGGATATCAGTTTGATTGACCGTTACCGGTTTTCTCCAAAGTCTGTGAGCGAATTAGTCCCAAACCCACTGATTACACACACACACTCGGCCTGTGTGCTCACTGTCAAGTTGAGTCTTGAGATTTTAGAGGCTTTTAAGGAGGTAAAACGTAATTTTCTTTGTCACTGGCGCACTCGTAACTGTGTTTCATCTCGTGTGTTAGGAGTGAATCATTTGCTGTTTGTTTAGAGATAATAATTATGGTGGATGAGAGAGATACGCACTGCTCAGCAACGATGCAGATTTTTTTTTGTTTAATTTAATTGGAAGTTTTATTGTATATAAGTAGAATTGCAGTTTTAATCGCATCGGCACTGAGGTATCGTGATGATATTTTATCAGGAGATGACTGATTTTTCCCATTCCTAATTGACATACTAAATAAAATATATTTTTCTAGCATGTAGTGAGTAAGAAATAAAACACAACGTGTCCTCCTGATATTGTGGAGAAAACCCATGACAAGTTGGTGGACTGAAATGGATTCTTTTTCAATAATGCCACATTCTCATGTATTTTATTTCTTAATAAACTAAGAGGAGCTTTCAAATGATTAGAGTTGCTTATGTATTTAATAATGACGCCTCATACATTTGATCCATTAATGGTTAAATTGTAATGTTGTGGAATTTTCATAAAGTTAGTGAGTTTGTGTTCTAACATATTTTATTGCAGCTGTTATTCCTGGTCCTCTCTCTCGCTCTTTCTCGCTCTCTCTGTCTTATAGTATACAAAAACCCAAGGAGCACTCAAGTCAAACTTGAATGGGACTTGTGATGAAAAGTCATAGAAGTGATTGATTGATATTTACAGAAGACTTCAAACGCGCTAGTATGATGAGACTCTTAAGTAAAACTGCAGTAAAACATTTGACCGCAAACATTTTAAATAAGGCCTTGAATGACGATCCTGGCCGAGGTGGCTGGCAGCCCACTGCAGTCGTTCAGTGAGTGAAATGCTTGATCTTTTTAAATTGACAGATAACTCATCACCCACCCACTTGCAGAAGGGACACATCTGTCTGTGGGAACTGTACACACAATTATTCACCACCACCACTCGGCTGGGAGTTATTGACACATCCCCCGTACAGTCCTTACCTCGCTCCAATCCGTTTCCATGTTTGCGCCATTAAAGGAGTTCCTGGGAGGCTGGCGTTTCAGACTTAAAGCTCATAGCGCCGACATAAAGGGAACTTTCTACCGTGATGGAATTCCAAGCCTTTTGAAGGGCTAAACTATTTGTGAACGCATCAACCATAATGAGGACAATTTCAGTCACAGAGCTTGTTTGTTATTCTAGATGAATTCGTGTCCTCTTATCACTCCCACGGCTAGTCCTTTGAGATTTATACAGTTTAGCTGATCTCCAGACTCCAGAACTATTTAAGCAATCGAACCAAAACATTATTTTTGACTCACTCGTGTCTCGAAGCTTTAGTTCCCACACTTCAGTTTGCTGCATGAAGCTGAACATCATCTCTTTTGTGTTTTTTCCAGGCACCAGCTCTTCTCCACATGAGAACTCTGTCAATCACGGACATCACAGCGCCAACTCTCACTCGCTTCCACCCAAATGTGCAGAAATGGTAAGTGCATTAATAGACTCTGTCACCTGTTTATTGAAGTCTGATTTTTAATATGGTCCAAAAAAATTGCATAAATGCATATTTTTATAGTGTAAACCCGAAGTCTGCTCCCGAAACACTTTAATTTCATTTCAAACTCAGCTTAATACATTACCCTTAAAAAAAAAAAACAGAATGTAAAGGTAAACCTATATACTGTACAGTACTGTACTGCTGTGTACTAAAAAATTATACAATATTATATTTTATATGGAAATTTAGCTGAATTTCTTATTACAGAATTAGTAAATTATATTGTTCTTAATAGTTTAGTTTTAAAACATATAAAAATATCTTGCCATGAAAAATGCTATTAAAGTAAATGTCGGAGGATATTTGTTTTCATAAATTCAGTTATGATTCACTATTCTTTTGAGCGGTGATTCACGTATCGCCACATTTGACTCACTCACACATACAGTACAGCCCAAAAGTTTGGACACACCTTCTCATTCAAAGAGATTGAATTTGTATTATGGCAAGAAAAAAGCAGCTAAGTAAAGAAAAACGAGCGGCCATCATTACTTTAAGAAATGAAGGTCAGTCAGTCCGAAAAATTGGGAAAACTTTGAAAGTGTCCCCAAGTGCTACAAAGAAACTGGCTGACATGCGGACCGCCCCAGGAAAGGAAGACCGAGAGTCGCCTCTGCTGCGGAGGATAAGTTCATCCGAGTCACCGGCCTCAGAAATCGCAGGTTAACAGCGGCTCAGATCAGAGAGCAGGTCAATGCCACACAGAGTTCTAGCAGCAGACACGTCTCTAGAACAACTGTTAAGAGGAGACTGTGTGAATCAGGCCTTCATGGTAGAATATCTGCTAGGAAACCACTGCTAAGGACAGGCAACAAGCAGAAGAGACGCGTTTGGGCTAAAGAACACAATAAAAAAACTCTTTGAATGAGAAGGGGTGTCCAAACTTTTGGTCTGTACTGTATGGCATAATGGGGTGGTTGATAAGGGAATAATAAATAATCTTCAGATTATGTATAAATTTGTGAAACATGATAGCGTCATCTTAATTTAAAATCATTATATAGTTGTATTGTATTTGTTATTCTGTTGTATTTTGTACTGGCACTGATTTTTGTTTCGATTTGTTTTTAAACATCTACTCTGGCTACCTTAAATTTCCCCATGGGGATAAATAAATAAAAAATTATTTTTAGTTGAATTGAATTTTCCTCCTCAGCGTGATCCGGCCGACGACTGGTCTGAACACATCAGCTCGTCGGGAAAGAAATACTACTACAACTGCAGAACGGAGGTGTCCCAGTGGGAGAAGCCCAAGGAATGGCTGGAGAGGTGAGCAGCATGTTGTGTCTGGTCATAAAACCATCTCGTTTGTGTAATTAAATCCTGACCCCGAAGATGACCTCTCTCTCTCTCTCTCTCTCTCTCTCTCTCTGTGTGTGTTTGTAGGGAGCAGCGACAGAAGGAAGCCTCTAAGGCCGTTGTGGTCAACAGTTTTCCCAAAGACAGAGATTACAGACAGGAGGCCATGCAGGCGGCCGCCGCCAGTGCCGTCACTGCTATGAGTGAGTGGCTCATTTGTTATTTAAAAAATGATTAATTCAATTCCTGACCCTTTTAATAATGACTGAAGCAAGGTGTGAATGATACCGCTTAAGTATTTACCCTTCTTACACGTGTTATACATTTTGTAATGTTACAGCTGCAACATTATCATTTTATGTGAAGTAAAGCATGGTGGTGGTAGCATCATACTGAGAGTTGCAATCGGTTACCCCGACACAATAGGGGTGCGATGACTTTTGTTTTGTGTCATATTTACGTCATATATGTTGTTGCAAACGCATATTGCATGTCCTCAACTTCAGTACTGAATAAGGTGAACTGTTAATAATCTAACTTTAGTACTAATGTGTAATTTGTGTAAGACCGCTTGACTTGAACTCTTCATGTCTGTTTAGAGCCCGCTCCGTCTGAGAAGCCGTCGTCTCATTGCGGTTTCTCCCAGGCGTCCTGCAGCGCCTCCAGGTGGCCCGAACGTCTCGAGCGCCCCCAGTTCGTCCACATCCACATCGTCCTCCCCGCACTCCTCGGCTCTCCTGCAGGACCCGGCTCTCCTCAGGCAGCTGCTCCCGGCGCTCCAGGCCACGCTACACATCAACAACTCCAGCGTGGACATGGCCAAGATCAACGAGGGTGAGCTCACACCATACGACACACACCACTTTTTCAGGTGGATTAATAGCTCTTGGTTTTAAGTTCAGGTTTGTAATGTAAAAGTGCAGCTACATAATGTACAGCTGCCGTGCTGTGTTTGGTCAGACGGTTTAAAGGGCAGGAATTAAACACTCGCAGGTCTCGTTTCTCATCCCGGACATGAAGGGTTAGAATTTCTGTAAGTTTAAGAGGGGGGAAAAACGTGTCCTGTTGTGCTTCTAAATGTGTGCAAATTTATGCATAAGAACACTGACTGGTTCATACCTAAAGGCAATTTTGTATCTGAAATATACTGTTGGGTGCGAGGAACAGTGCAAGCCTCGATCCAAAATACATGCTTGTCAGCGACTAGGAGCATCATCAAGAACATTGAATTAAAATCAGTTCAGATGTAAATGAAGGTGTATAAACTACGGACAGGACAAAACTATTTGCACAGAGCCTTAAGTTTTAAACCAGACCCATGATTGAAGTTTTATCACTTCCTTATTATTATTATTATTATTGTTGTTGTTGTTAGTGTTATCTATTATCTTTCATTTTGTAGGAGTTAGTCAAAAAAAATAATCTTGCCTGTTACTGTATGTAAATGAGGAACATGCATTGCACAAAGGAAATCCCAGTAACATTTAAAAAAATATATTCGATGCATTTAGAGATGCATGTAATGTATGTAGCCTGTCCACCAGACGGGTTAGTTCGATATTTATTATAAAATAAAACATACGGTATATAAAATATGGAGAAAAAAAACCCTGCCTTTTTAGATTCATGAACCTGTCTACCACTAGGGGTCACCATACCCCATATTTTTTTATGTTTTTATATTTTATGAAGTTTCATATCCATAATAGTTTCTTTTCACGGTTTTGTAAAAAATGCATTTATTTATTTTTTTAAATAGCTTGGTGTTTTTGTTTATTCATTAATTTTTTTTATTCATTAATGTATTCCTGGAACAGCATATTATAAACAAATTCCTTATTTCTCTCGTACCACTTCAATTTGCCAACACCAGACATTTTTATTCAATTAAATAATGAAAAATCATGGTGTGGAACTTTTTAAAAACAACTTTACTGTTTACAGTTTTGTTTATAGCAGTTAAATTAAGTTTTTTTTTTTTTTACAGATTAAGGACAAATAAATACAACTTACTAAGAAATCCCAAAGCACTGAGATTAGAGACTCATTCAATAATAAAATGTCTCCTGTCAGAAAACCTCTCCGTATCAATCTCCGTGTTTCTAGAAAATAACACACACAAACGTGTTTGCTGTATCTGCTGTTACAGGAAATTCATCAACACTCCCTGACCAGTCAGGGAGTTTTTTAAATTAGTGACATCACACGTGTATAGGTATAGACATTTGAGCTCATCTTGTCTTTGTGCAATGGCTTTCAGTGTGTAACCCTGCTTTGACTATATGTATGTATGTGTATCTCTCTCTCTCTCTCTCTCCTCTCTTTCACTGTTGTGTTATTTTTTTTGTTTGTTTTTTTCTCTTCTCTTCTCCAAGTCCTCACAGCTGCTGTCACCCAAGCTTCCTTACAGTCTATGCTTCATAAACTTCTCACTGCTGGACCGTCTGCTTTCAACATCACTGCTCTGCTTTCCCAAGCCGCTCAGTTGTCCACACAAGGTAAAAAAATTAAAAACCCAGCTGTTCCAGGTTTTCCAAGGTGTCCTAGTGACAAGTGAAATCTAAGACATGAATAATAAAACTGCACTCTTTTTTTTTTTTTTTTTTTTTTTGCATGAACGCATGATTTCAGGAAGACAAATCACTTCTGTCTATTTAACGTGACACAAATAAGCGTTACAATCTGGTGTAGGAAGCATCACGTATGAACGATTTGTTACCAGCTGCGGTTACATTAGTGATTACAGTTAAACTGGATTAAAGCATGCAAATCAGAAAAGAACTTGTTACTTTGGTTTCCCGCCCACTTCGTCTACTTTTGGGCAGGTACTAACAAATAAGAGTCATTTTTGTGAAGCTAAACTGTAGCTTGTATAATTGAGGTACGAGTTTTAGTATTGACATCAATTAGGATGTTTTTCTGTGTTTAATTGGATTGGAAAGGTTTTCAGGACTGCCATGGTGGGATTTTGTCAGCATAATCTGGCAACCCGGTTTGAGAGAGAATTAATTCGATGGAGGCAAGAAGGGATGCGCAGCATATCTCGGGAACAGTATTTGTCTTTTTGCTGTTCTTTCTTAAGTAGTAGGAAAAAAAGAAGAAAAATGAAGCAGGCATCAAATATTCCAGTTCTGGTTCGGCTCTGATCCGGTTTTGATTTCTCCATCCGTGAGACAGCTACATGACCTATTATATGTAGAGTTATTCCTCTTTGCTGTTAATGCGCTCCACTCTTCTATTCTGGGAAGGGTTTCTGCTCGATTTTTTTTGTTTTTGTGTCCAGTCAGCTACAGTATAAGTGCATTAGTAAGGTCTCAGGTGCTGATATCGGGATGTCAAAGAGGCTCCAGTTTTTTATTTTTTTTTTAGTTCATTCCTGAGGTGACGGTTCAGTCGGGGCACTCGAGTTCTTCTCTTGATGTCTGAATGGATAAGGGTTTGAGTCTCTTAGTTCCAGTGAAAGGACATATAGAGGGATCCTGTACAACTGTGAGACAATAGTTCAGGGAACAACCGCATATGCTGAGGTGTCCATATCGGGGTGGGATGGGAGGCACATCAATCATGGCTCTACAGCCAATCATGGCCTTCTGTGAGCTCACGGTCGCAAGCAGCACGCGAGTGAGTGAAAAGCAGAAAAGATGTGGTCAGCTGGCGTCATGTTGTTTTGAAGATAGACGTGATAGTCTTCGGCCCTCATTGCGATTTGGATGCAAGTAAATAAATTAAATAAAAATATGAAAACATTGTAACGTCACTTCATTTGCATGAAGTTAATTACTTTTTTTTTTCAGCTTTTAACGTTGCTCCCGTCTCCCTCTTTGTGTCAACAAGCGTTGCCTTGCTAAAATTCCTAAATTATCTGCAATAGTTTATTTTATTATTATTAATATTTATAAAACAAATTTTATTAACATGTATTTTCTCCGATCAGCAGCTCAGCAGCCGAGCCAGTCCCCCGTCTCCGTAACTCCAGACGCCTCGTCGCCCAAATCGTGTCTGGTGTCTCCCCGAGTCAGCACGCCTCAGACGAACAGCATGGCCTCGAAACCTCTCACGAGCGCCGCAGCGTCTCTGCCGGCTCAAATAAAGGTCAGCACCAGACGCGCTTTGAGTGTCACCTTCATCATCATCATCATCATCGTGATGTTATGGGTTTGAATTGAAGTTGTTTAGAGGGCACACACACACACACACACATAGGCTTAGTTCTTAAGACCAATAACTAAAAAAGGGTTTCTTTTGTTTTAGGTCAGTGAGCTGGTGGTGAAATCGGCACTCCAGCACTCCTCTGAGAAAGCGTCAGAAGTCGAGGATCCACGGCTTCAAAGGCAAAAGTAAGAGCCAGACCGATTTTGATTTTGATCTGATTTTGAGTTTTTCTAGTTTTTGTTTCCTAGTTATGTTTTGTTGTAGCGCCATCTTCTGGTTTTGCATCGCTACTGCTATTTAAAAAAAAAATTGTATATACGTATACAAGACTTTAAATTATTTCAAGATTTATTTGTATATTTTAATGAGCTGTTTGTGCGTATATGAGTGTGTATTTTGAGATCATAAACTCTTCCTTCTGTCCTCCCCCCCCCCTCCTCCCCTCCTCCTCACAGCAGCCAAGGTCCTCCGAGTTCAGGGCCGAACGGGTGCCTGGTGAACAGCAGCGCGCCTGCGTGTCCTCCGACCACCTTCAGCCCGTCACTAGCACTGCACTTCAACGAGAATCTCATCCGACATGTACAGAGCTGGCCTTCAGACCACGTAGAGAAGCAGGTGATTATCATCATGCATCCATTATTATAATGGATGCGGATCAGTTTCGTGTCCGGTTCACGTCGTGTTACCCCCCCCCCCCCCCCCTCTTTGCCTTTTTTCTGTCTACATGAATACAGTTTAATCTGAAAATTAAGCATTTTTTTAAGGCTGCTTTATTGTTTAACTCAGTTTTTAAAAGGTCTATTTAAGTCAGATTTAATTGATCCTAAATAATGTCACTTGCTGTTTAGATTGTTTTATTATTCTTCAATTAGTATTACTACATATTATTACTACTAATAACAATCTGTTTACATTCATTTACTGACTTGTTATTTTAACTGAGTAATTCTACCTTGCGACGTGATTGATTAGGACATCTTGTCATTTTCTGTAACTGAGTAAAAAAAATTTTTTGTTTTTTAAAATAAATTCTAAAAGCAGTTTTTATGTCTGAGTCTCACCCGTTTCCTCTGTGTGTATTCTCTCAGGCGACGAGGTTACGCGAGGACGTCCACAACATGGGCAGCATGAACATGTCCGAGATCTGTGTGGAGCTGAAAAAGCTGCGCTCTCTGGTGCGAGTGTGTGAGATCCAGGCTACGCTGAGAGAGCAAAGGTAAGCATTGCTCATGAACCGTCACTCCACTAGGTGGCGCCGTTTTTTATACACGACGTTGATGTTTTTGGTATTGCATCGCTTATCATTACTAACCAACACCTGTTTTTTTTATTTTTCCCCTCTCTGCAACAGGATCCTCTTTTTGAGACAAGAGATCAAGGAGCTGGAGAAGCTGAAGAACCAGAACTCCTTCATGGTTTGAGAAGCGGTGGCGTCGGTTTAAGCAGAAGGAACTCAGCAGCTGGCTGCCTTTACTGAACCGTGGACCTACAGACTGGACTAGACTGGACTTGACTAGACTGGGCTTTCTCTCCAAAGCTGGAGAACCAAAAAAAAAAAAAAAAGAGAAGAAGCAAAATAAAAAGAAATGCCCACCAAGGGTCACGCTGTCCGCTACACAAAGCCCCAAGGTTCATTCATAGATCCATCGTTGTACATATTACCTCTCTATATCGAGTCATTAAACCGCAACAAACACAATAGCAGCGGCATGTTTGGGGAAAATTCCGGATATAAAACGGTTTGTTTAGGATGATAAGAAAACGTCTGAAAAAGAACTCTTAAATAAGCAGAAATGTAATGTTTGTTTTTTCTCTGCCAGTCTCACAGGCTTTAGGATTTTTACAGTCCAGTTTCAAAGAGGGAGTGTGCGAGTGTGCGCGCGCGTCCGTTGTGAACGCAGGCCCGGATGTACCTGTCCTAAATAAACAAAGCTGTTTATCCGTTCAGAGAGGATCCCGTCTGATTACTCGTCATGTTTAACGTGCTTCAATACGACCTTGACATTTTTTTACTAATTTTTTTTTTTTGTTGTTGTTGTTTTTTTTTTGTTGTTTTTTTTAAACTTGTGTAAAAGGTCACTTGAGGTCAAAACTTTCCACATGCTTTTAGAGTAATGTCTCGCACCCCACCCAACCCTACCCCACCCCACCTTGAAGCCTGACCCTGACTTCCTCATGTTCAGGCGTTTATGATTTTCGACAGCATTTGCACTAACTGATTTGATATGAATCCACTTTGTGTATCGACCTTTAACCCAACTTATCCGCTGTAAGTACTTAACGAGGCTCAATCCATTAAACCTCATTTTGCCTCTGTGTCTGTCCTCACTGTCATCCCTGGTGAACTTTCTAACATCCGTGCACCGATATCTACAGGCCGGCTGAAGAAGTCTGCATCCATGGGGTTAAAAAGACGTGTTTCAGGAAATGAGGAATTTAGTTGACGCTTTCTAACTTTGCATAAGCTGAATACGAGAACGTTAAACATTTCCTCCTTTAGGTGTAGATTGTTCTTTAAGATTGCAAGTAGTCCCTGATTTACGAAACATTCGAGTTATGAATTTCCACAGATACGAACGGACCGCTGTTCTACTTCCGGTTCAATTGTGGAAGTAGCTCAAGTGTATTGTGCAAAAAATACACACTGCAGAGCACCAGATTCCGATATTTACCATCATATATGATATTTTCAGTCTGTAAGTGAATGTATAAAATGTCCAAAGTCCAGTATATAGTGTAGGGGTGCGTGTTTGCAGGAGAAATGAGTCGGCCTCACCGGTTTCACTGAATCAAACCGGGCGGGAGCACATTGATAAAGCTGTAAAGCTGTCCTGATGGTGAATAATCCTAATTTTGGAAAAATCCTCAACAAAAGAGTTTACTGTGGAAAACAGCTCCGAGCCAAAATGGCATCCGCGATTCCACTCGCGATTTTGAGGCGCAGAGACAGCAAAAATCCAAAAATATGGACAGCCTATTTTGAATCACCTCTTTAAAAAATCTCAACAAATCACAACGTAATCCAAAAAAAAACCTGCAAAATTTAGAAACCATCCTAAAAAATAACCCAAACCCGCTTGATTACCAAATTACACTAGATTGTACACTAGTAAATTGGCTGACGCACTGAAAAACCTTCAAGACATGAAAGCATGTGGTCCTGACAGCATCAGGACAGAAATGCTTAAACACAGCACTTCTCTAATGAATCGTGCTCTATTGAAACTCTTCAAGCTGGCTGTTTTCCTGACACCTGGACCCGGGGGCATACATCCTTAATTCATAAGCGTGGAGATAAATTAGACCCCAACAACAACCGGGGCATCTGTGTGAGCAGTAATCTGGGGAAGGTGTTCTGCTGCATCATCAACGTCCGGATCGAGGCTTTCCTTGCCGAGCACGCCGTCTTGAGTAAGAGTTAGATCGGCTTTTTACCAAACCATCGCCCCACTGATCATATTTACACCCTAATCAACCAACGTTCACCAAAAAAGCAATACTGAAATTTTTTTTGCATGTTTTGTGGACTGTGGGGGAAAAAAAGCATTTGATTCGATTTGGCACACAGGATTATTTTATCCAACTCCGTTCAATATTTACATCAATGAGTTAGCTTTGTTACTGGAACAATCTGCAGCTCTTGGACTCACCCTAAACAATACGGAAGTCACATTCCTGCTCTACGCAGACGACCTGGTGCTGCTGCCTCCTACTGAACACGGCTTACAGCAGCGCCTGGACCTGCTGGAGCGGTACCATCAGAACTGGGCCCTGACAGTCAATCTGGCCAAAACCAAAACTGTCATCTTCCCAAAGAAAGGCCAGATCTCAGGAAAACAGACATATGTTCACTCTGGGAAACTCCGCCCTAGAGCACACGTTACACTATGACTAATGACTACCTGGGACTGAAAATCAGCGGCTCAGGAAGCTTTGATCTGGGTGTGAATGCACTGAAAGAAAAAGCACAAAGAGGTCTATATGCAACCAAGAAAAGCTTCTACAGAATACACATCCCGATTAGAATCTGGTGTATAGCCGTCCAAAAAAGAGCAGTAAAGCATCTTACTATAAGAATCTTAAACTAAGTAATGAAAGTGTGTGTGCGCTGCCCCCTCTGTCAGCTGGTCCTGAGACTCAGTAACACACTAACCCCTAACACACTGCAGTCTCAGAGCAGCACTGCTCACCACGGTCTCATCAGAATCAGACAAATCACTGATCAGATGAGGAAAGAATATCTGGAGCACTAGGACACTAGGCCCTAAAGAGAGAGTATGAATTGGCAGAGTATCCCTTCACCGTCAGAGTTATAAAGCAGAGACGGATCCTGAGCAGGTACAGGCTGAGTGAGCACCGTCTGGCTGTGGAGACGCGCAGACACAGGAGAACCTGGAGCACCGAGAGCAGAGACTGTGTGTGTGTGTGTGTGTGCGAGCGGTGGAGGTGCAAGGCGACAGTGCTAATCACTACACCACCGTGCCGCCGTTATTATTTTAATTTTATTTTGTTTTATTATTGTAATTGCTTTGGCAACTTTGGTTAACTTTGTTAATGTTCATGCCAATAAAGCTCCTCTGAACTGAACTGACAGCACCGTTACATTTCACTGTGAGATTCCTTTCCTTAGGTGCGGTTATGGTTGTTGTCCACATGATGGCAGTGTGGGGAAAGTAGGCAAAGATTTAGCCAAGTGGGTTGGGATTCTTTACATTGTATATTTGTGACAAAGGCGATTAAGACTCACTTTGTCAGACTTAAGAACAAATCAGACTTACGAACTTGCTCCCGGAACGGAACTCGTAAGTAAGTCGTAAATTCGTAAGCCAGGGACTAACTGTACTGACTGAGTTGTTGCATGATTTGCATCTAGATCTATTCCATCTACTAGTGTCTTAATAGTGTGTATTATGTCAAATATCTAACTATCAGGGCTTATGAATCCATATGCCAGCCTGAGCATTTTATACTGACTTAAATAATATCTGATATGTGATGATTCACAGCTTCATGAGTAATTTTCTAAGTGTGTGCTAAGGAACACGTCTGAATTATTTGCTTTGAACTTCTAACCATACCTGAGCTTGAAATGAAACATGATGTGATGATAAATGAGTAAGCAATTTTGTGTGCGTGTGTGTATGTGTGTGTATGTGTGTGTGAGAGAGAGAGAGAGACTGACTCCTTGTTAGGACTCCTTGTGTTGTCCATGTTGAGGATGTTGGTAGATGTGAGTCATTCTGTGATGAGTTGTGAGAAACAGCTGTCATTTATAAAAACTCATGGAAAATATGAAAAGTGGACATTGTGAGACTTTGGAGGCATCCGAAATTTAAAAATAAATAAATACATGTAATTAGATTTTAGTATAAAAAGAGGCATGTGTGTTATTGTACGCTGCTCCGGGACATCGTTCGACTCCGTACAAAGTTCCCTGCAAGTCTTTCAAGGCCTGATGCGCAGCAGTTCGTTGTGAGATGCTTTCGGACGCTTCGCTAAATAATAGATCAAACCATTTCCTAAGGAATATGAAGTTTATGCCACAAAGAAGCAGTTCGTTTGATAATTACAGTAAATTACCAACCTACTGTAAATGTGTCCCGTTGTAGCTCCAGGGTCTGTGTCTCACCACGTGTTCTCTTCGTGCCTCGTTATCTTGGTTTTCTTCCGGGTCTTGCTGTAAAACATGCCTGTAGGAGGTTGCTTTTATACAACTGTGCAACAAACACCATTTATTATCAACAGATCATGATTTTTTTTTTTTTTGGTCTGTTTATTTATTCACCATGACTAGTTGAACTAACTTAACTAATTAGTGTCATTAATGGTTATTAGAACGTCAAGAATGCCAAATCTGCATGATAAATGTGGTTAAATGATCCAGCGATACCCTCTGTTATCACCACTCGTGGAAAGCCTCAAGTCCAATCAGATTATTGAGTCGTAACTAGCCATTTTATAATTGGCATTATATTACAGGAGTTTGAGATTTATGTCGAAACTTCCCAGGATAATAGTGTGTGAAGGGGCCTATTGTTTCCCCAAGGATTATTATTATTATTATTATGTTTTCCAACATTTTGGGATTGTTCTGCCATTTTCTGCCATTAGGATGCCTGAGAGTCTGAGCCCCTGGGCGTGGCTCGGGGCCCTCACATGTGATTTTGCTGCATAGCTCATACACACTTGCACATATGCATGTGGAACCGGATACACGGTTAACATTTCTTAACATATTTTGAGTCATTTGTTAAATGCACACAATGGACACACACATTACATACACACACTACACATCCTACACACATACGCGCACCAGAACAACATGTCCAGCCATGACACTCTCACTCACTCACGCACTCATCTTCTATAGTGCTTTATCAGGGTCGTGGGGGGGCCTGGAGCCTATCCCAGGAGGCTTAGGGCACATGGCAGGGTACCCCCTGGACAGGGTGCCAATCATTCCCGGGCAATTTGGGAATTTCTATTAGCCTAATCTGCATGTCTTTGGACCGTCATGGTCTAGGTTAGACCCCCGGCCAGGCTCCATTCCCGTCTCTGTGTGCATGGAGTTTGCATGTTCTCCCCGTGCTTGGTGCGTTTCCTCCGGGTTCTCCGGTTTCCTCCCACAGTCTAAAGACATGCAGGTTAGGCTAATTGGCGTTCCCAAATTGGCCGTAGTGTGTGAATGATTGTGTGTGTGCCCTGTGATGAATTGGCACCCTGTCCAGGTTGTACCCTGCCATGTGCCCTAAGTCTCCTGGGATTGGCTCCAGGCCCCCCGTGACCCTGAATACAGGATAAAGCGGTATAGATGATGAGTGAGTGAGTGAGTGAACACTATCTAAGTTTTTTATACAAAGAGACAACATAAACTGCACGTGCAAATGTGCAAACTGAGTGATAACGCGTGTGTGTGTGTGTGTGTGTGTTTATCAGTCTATTCCCTTTTTGTTGAGGAGATGGGTGGCTTGTGGAAAGAAGCTGTTGCACAGTCTGAATGTGAGGCCCGAATGCTTCGGTACCTTATTCCAGATGGCAGGAGGGTGAAGAGTGTGTCATGGGTCTGTCTGATCAGCCACAATGCTGGTGGCTTTGCGGATGCAGCGTGTGGTGTAGATGTCTTCTGTAGAGGAAAGCGAGATCCCGACGATCCATACTGCTCTCCTCACTATACGCTGTAGGGTCTTGCGGCCCGAGATGGCACAATTCCCAAACCAGACAGTGATGCAGCCGCTCAGGCTGCTCTCGATGGTCCCTCTGTAGAAGGTGGTAATGATCGGCATCATCATCATAATCATCATCATCATCATCACTTCCCAAGGGTTTGCCATCATCAACGCTTCCAACCCCACCTTCATCAGTGACCATCATCATCACTTCCACAGAGATATCATTATACAGTACTGTTATTATAGTGATGTAAATGATTATAAAGGTGTTTTTTTCCCCCCTCGCTGTGCTGATTTATCAATGGAGTTAGCAGCGGGCGTGGCCAAACCCCATATTCACTGACGTCAGTTCGATGGAAGCGGAAACCGTCCAATAGCAGCACGGTGTATCCGAACGCCTCAGGCAGCGCGCCAATCAGCGTGTTTGTGGGCGGAGTCTCTGCGAGGCCGCGTCCCTGCGGTGTGCGCGCGCTGAGCTGAGCGAGGATCAGATGACCTGCGGAGCTTCAGAGGGACAGAGCGCGAGAGACCGAGAGAGCGAGAGAGCGCGAGACAGCGGGCGCGAGACAGAGGGCGCGAGACTCAGTCCGGACTTTTATTCTCTAAAACACTGAAAGCACTGAAGAGCAAAAACTAAAATACACAGCCCGGACGCAGGGATCTCTACCTTTGAACGAGTGTTTTCCTGGATGTGAGAAGTTTAAAAGTCTTTTATTTGTTGTTGTGATTTATTTGGGATGTGATTTGCGATGGTGATGATGAAGATGAGGTTGGATTATTTTCCGGATTGGTCCAGCATCATGATGTGATGTGATGTGATGTGATGTGCGTGTCCTGGACAAGCTGAGACACAGAGACAGAGACAGAAGTGTGAAAGTGTCCTTGATGGAGCGCCTGCTGTCCATCTGGCTGCAGCTGGAGCTCTGGGCCATGGCTGTGCTCTTAACCAGAGGTGAGGAGACCGCAAGCCTGGCAGCGCATGAAGAAGAAAGAAAGCACTTTCCTCCCTTTAATCTTTAAAAAAAAAAAAGGGAAAAAAAAATCTTTTTTTCCTTTTTTCAAAGTCTTTCCTGCATGTGTAGAAAGGTGGGAAAGAAGGTGATCGGTTCGGTGTGCTTCTTACAACAGGCTTCAGTTTAGGTTAAACGTAAACAAACAAACAAACAAAACATTGCATTTATAATTAAAGTCTGAATGACAGTATAGTTTAGACTAAATAGATAATAAGATTCACATTGGAAGATCTATGCATGCACTGAACACAATGAGGAATAAAGCTTCTCCTTGAAACTTATATACTGGATATTCCACAAAATGCATACGTATGACTGTACAGTTTATTGCAAAGTATATATTATTTACAAATCATATTAATTGCTCTGTATAATGGCACAACATTCACGTTTCGGTTAAGCACAGCTTTCACGGTAAAACACACTTTATGGTCACCCTATATATTTTTAGTCAAAATTTTCTGTATAATATACTGTATGTATAAGAAGTTTGGATGAATTTTTCTACATTCTAGAATATAACTGAATTAAAATACAATAAAAAACTATAAAGTAACCCATACTGTATGGTATTAGGTAATCAAGTAACAATGACATGAGTTTAAGACGTGAAGGTCAGCTACAGCTAGGCATTTGGCAGACGCCCTTATCCAGAGCGACTCACATTTTTTATTTTATCTCATTATACATCTGAGCAGTTGGGGTTAAGGGCCTTGCTCAACCCCCACAACTTGGTGGTAGTGGGACTTGAACCTGGGACCTTCCGAACCGTAGTCCAATGCCTTAACCACTGAGCTACCCCTGACCAGCTGTTCTGGAACAGTTCTTGCAAGAACAGTATTGTGTCAAGTGCATTTGCCAAAACCCATAAGGCTCCATCATGAAACTGTCTCTCATGAAGACCTTCCCAGGAAAGCAAGACCAAAAGTCTGCTCCTCTGCTGCAGAGCAGAAGTTCATTTAGAGTCACCAGCCTCAGAAATCACCAATTAACAACCAGCACCTCAGATTAGAGGTAATAAATAATAGACACACCTCAATATCACCTGTTCAAAGGAGATTATTGTGTATTTTGGATAAACGCCTTCAGTATTGTTTTACAGTGTAAAAGGAAATAAAAATCAGGACCGACCATGGAGTTAGAAGGCGTGTCCAAACTTTTGACTGGTAGTGGTAGTGTGTATGGTCTGCATCATGGAGCTTGAGGGGTTTTTGCAAACGCACTTAACAGTACTGTTCCTGCAAGAACTGTTCCACAACAGCCGACCTTAAGGTTTTAAAATAACAGCTGACTGATCATGTTGTCGTTGTTAATTAAAAAAAAAAAAGATTCTTTTTTTGAAAAAAGAAATCCAGTATTGTTCTTGAATGTAGAACATAAATCACAAAACACTGAATTACAAGATGTGTCCGGACTTTTGACTGAAACTAAATATGTGTTACTCACCCCTATATACAGTAGATGAATATATTCCAGCTCCTGGATTTTTATGACGTTAGAAAGGACCGAGTGCGACAAAGTTACCAGAAGAACTCCGGAATATTCTCCGGCACACTCAGTAAAACCTACCAGCTGTTTTACTTATAAAACTGCACACATCTGTATCCAACTCTACTGATCATTTTCAAGCCAAGAGATTTCACACCAAATATTGATTCTGTTTATTTTATTACCCATCAAAGCATGTTTTGCTTATGGCATTTTTTTTTTTTTTTTTTTGTATGTTCCCAAGACTTTTGCACAGTATTGTAATTAAAACAGCTGGTAGGTTTTACTGAGCGTGCTGGAGAATAGCACGTACTAAATATAATACGGTGCTAAATGATATGCTATGGTACACAAAATCTTCACATTGAGGTCGGATAATAAGTGGGCCGAGTTGTAAATAATGACAGATTAACACATAACCAGGTGAAAATGAAAGAAACGTGTTAGCCTGAGGGTAGCAAAGTCTCAGCCACCCCCCAAAAAAAAAGTTTTTTATGGTGAGGTGAAAATAAATGAAGAGTGTAAAAATCACATACAGGTAAAAAGTGACAAAATAATGCACACACACACACACACACACACACACACACAAAAAACCCTCTCTCTTTCTGCTCACACACTCACACATATGCTTCCTTAGTGTGAAAACAGAACATGTAAAACCAGGTGTGTAAATACATTCGACTTATTTTGCCCTGAGGCTGACGAGGTCAAATAAAAGTGAAGGCGTGAGAGGAAAGTTTCAATTCGCACGTGAAGCTACAAGCTGTGTGAAATACTTAGTATGAAATACTACACATGGAACACAGAAAGTCAAGTGTCTGAACCAGGTTTGTCAATTATGCAAGGTCAAAGTAAGGTGAAAATGTAACATGTGACGTCAAGGGGACCAGCTTGTGAGCATGCCTAGAAACTAAACTTTGTAAACAAATGTGGTCAAACAGTATGTGGTGGAAATAATACCCTTATTTGTCGCCTTTTCCTTTTCTAGGAGAGATCCGCTGTTATTGTGACTCGCCCCACTGCGTGGCTACGGGTTACATGTGCAAGTCGGAGCTTAACGCTTGCTTCACGCGCATCTTAGATCCCCAAAGCTCCAAATCTCCGCTCTCGCACGGCTGTTACGATCCCGTGCTGAACGCAGGGAGCGCGTGCCGAGCCGAGGCTACCCAGGATGCCATGCGCGGACCTGCCACGCTCGAGTGCTGTCAGGAGGATATGTGCAATTATAGAGGACCGCAGGATCTCAGCTACGGCCGGGGAGAGAGCCTGGGTAAGGGCACGATAATCACACCTGGGAAGTAGGGCATAATGATAAATCAGGCAGGTCCTGAAAGCAGAAGGGGATTGTCAGGATAACTGGGTGATGTTGCACAATGTTAAATGAAACTAAAGGGATAAAGACAAATACTTCATGTGCTACTCTTTACTATGATTAAATGGCCTGTTCACTAAAACTATCCTATGTTCTTTCTCACAGATCACCGGAGCCGTGCTCAGGCTGAAGGCGGCCGCAAGATCATCGCCCGCGTGCAGGAAATCCCCTCCGCCAAGGAAGTGTGGTTCCGCGCCGCCGTCATCGCCGTACCTATTGCCGGCGGCCTCGCGCTCGTCCTCCTCATCACGCTGGCTCTCCGGATGCTCCGCAGCGAGAACCAGCGCCTGAGGCAGCAGCGACGCGAGATGCTCTCTCGCCTCCACTACGGCTTCCACGGCCAACATCTGGCCAAAAGCCGCAGCGCCAAACTGGACCTGGAGTGCATGATGCCTCTGGGAGGACACGAGAGCTGCTGTCTGACCTGCGATAAGATCAGACAATCCGATCCGAGCAGCCAGAGACTCTTATCGCTGGTGCACTGGGGACGTCACGGCCCGAGAGGCAAGTTGGAGTTGGTCTGAACTTCATTCTGCAAAGCGTCTTTGTTGCGGCGGCTGCTGCTGTAGAAGCACTTTACTTGAATCTGGCACAAGAGACCTTTAAAAAAAAGTGGACCCCTTTCTAATAACCGAAGGAAAACAAAAATGACAATGAGACGCGTGTCCAAGATTTGCACTTTTGTATAAAGAAGAAGAAGAAAAAAATGGACTGCCTATATGCTTCCTAAGTGTACAGATTTGTCCGTGTAAATAATACATGACACAAAATCAGCCTGTTGTGTCTCGTCTCCTTTTCTTTTTCTTTCTGTGCTAATCATAAGTTCTAACAACATTCATAGAAATTCCTCAACACGACCATGTTCCTACAGTAGGTCTCTAAACAACTCGAAACTTTGAATAAGAAAGGTTCAAGATATAAATAACGATATGAATGTCTGTGATTTGTAACGTTTTATACGATCGCTAGTTTAAAAAGTCATTCTAGTTGTAGCAAGTTGGTTCAGTTTGACGGTTTTATCTAAAGAAAAAAAAACAAATACAAAAAAAAAAATGTGTTTAAAGATAATGAATTGAAAGAACCTTCCAGAAGCAGGTCTGAGAAAAACAAAGTAGGCGTCGCCTCGTCTGCTCTGTAATTATCGTACGCAATTATCCTTCACAACAAGATTTTCTTTATGAGTAAAGATGAACAGCAGTATAACGGATGGTAACCGTCAGGGAGGAAGGCGTGGGAAGGCGGTCTTGTTCTTGTCACCTACAGAGCTTGGTAACTATGAACGTCTTTCTGTCTGCACCAAGAGAGCGAGAGAGACGGATGCAGTGTAACAGGTTCGTTAAAATACAGTAAATCGTTTCGCTCGGTAGTTACGATCTCGTAAATTTACACTTATCACGAATACGTTTTCTTCAGGACGTTTTCCTACGGTGTTCACACACAGTCCTAAACTTGGAAAAAAGCATATTGATGCAAATAAAAAAATCTATTCATGAAATACAATGTGTCTAGTACAGTCAGTGACTGTGAGCACCAACCATTATGACTTGGGGTACCGCTGCGAACAATCACACGCATTTCTAAATTATTTTGCTAAACGTAATCCATGGAGGAAGCGAACCCTAGTAACTAGTCCTTGTTCGGTCTGAGCAGTGATATCATAAAAAGTCAAAGGCAGAGAATTGTGTATGCTTTGTATTTTGGGTTCAAAATAGATGTCTGATCTGTTCAGGATTTGTCGCACTAGTCAAAACATCACAACAGAACTACTGTGAAACACCATCATCGTACAGCTACTTCAAAACACGTCACTGTAGAGCTTCTGCAAAACAACACGTCACTGTAGAGCTACTGTAAACAAAATATCATCATGACATGAACGTCTCTAATTCACGTTTTATATGATCGCTAGTTTAAAAAAGGCATTCTTGTTGTAGCAAGTTGATTCGGTTTGATGGTTTTGTCTAATGAAAAAGAAAAGGAAAGAAAACTTAAGTACAAAAAAAATGTGTTTAAAGATAATGAATAAGGAGAATGAATGAACGAAGAAAATGTAATCGAAAAGTTACTACAAAACAAAACATTACCATAGAGCTATTACAAAACAAAACGTCATTGTAGAGCTATTACAAAACAAAAAATCACCGTAGAGCTATTACAAAACAAAAAATCACCGTAGAGCTATTACAAAACAAAACGTCATTGTAGAGCTATTACAAAACAAAACGTCATTGTAGAGCTATTACAAAACAAAAAATCATTGTAGAGCTATTACAAAACAAAAAATCACCGTAGAGCTATTACAAAACAAAACATCATTGTAGAGTTATTACAAAACAAAACATCATTTTTTTTTTTTTTTTTTTTTTTTTTTTTTTGGAATTTTCCCCGATTTTCTCCCTAATTTAGTCGTGTCCAATTCCTCCCCGTCACTAGGGGGCTCCCACATTAAGGCTACTACTACCACTCAGCCGGGAGGGCCGAAGACTATCACGTGTTTCCTCCGAACCACGTGACGCCAGCCGACCGCATCTTTTCGAACTGCTCGCTCGCGCACCGTTGGGGGCGGCGTAACACACTCGGAGGACAGCGCTATCCACTCCCTCCGTTGCGCGAGCTCACAGACGCCCCTGATTGGCTGTAGAGCCGTGATTAATGTGGGAGCACTAAGTACCTCTCATCCCTCCCCTCTGAGAGAGCTCGGCCAATCAGCTCTCTCTAGACCTCCGGCTGCGAGAGGTTACAGCACCACCCGGGATTCGAACTAGCGATCTCCGGATGATAGGGCGAGCGCTTTAACCACTGCGCCACTCGGAGGCCCCAAAACAAAACATCATTGTAGAGTTATTACAAAACAAAAAATCACTGTAGAGCTATTACAAAACAAAACATCATTGTAGAGCTATTACAAAACAAAACGTCATTGTAGAGCTATTACAAAACAAAACATCATTGTAGAGCTATTACAAAACAAAAAATCACCGTAGAGCTATTACAAAACAAAATGTCATTGTAGAGCTATTACAAAACAAAATGTCATTGTAGAGCTATTACAAAACAAAAAATCACCGTAGAGCTATTACAAAACAAAACGTCATTGTAGAGCTATTACAAAACAAAACGTCATTGTAGAGCTATTACAAAACAAAACATCATTGTAGAGCTATTACAAAACAAAACGTCATTGTAGAGCTATTACAAAACAAAACATCATTGTAGAGCTATTACAAAACAGAAAATCACCGTAGAGCTATTACAAAACAAAACATCATTGTAGAGTTATTACAAAACAAAAAATCACTGTAGAGCTATTACAAAACAAAACATCATTGTAGAGCTATTACAAAACAAAAAATCACCGTAGAGCTATTACAAAACAAAACATCATTGTAGAGCTATTACAAAACAAAAAATCACCGTAGAGCTATTACAAAACAAAACGTCATTGTAGAGCTATTACAAAACAAAACGTCATTGTAGAGCTATTACAAAACAAAACGTGATTGTAGAGTTATTACAAAACAAAAAATCACCGTAGAGCTATTACAAAACAAAATGTCATTGTAGAGCTATTACAAAACAAAACATCATTGTAGAGCTATTACAAAACAAAAAATCACCGTAGAGCTATTACAAAACAAAACGTCATTGTAGAGCTATTACAAAACAAAAAATCACCGTAGAGCTATTACAAAACAAAACGTCATTGTAGAGCTATTACAAAACAAAAAATCACCGTAGAGCTATTACAAAACAAAACGTCATTGTAGAGCTATTACAAAACAAAACATCATTGTAGAGCTATTACAAAACAAAAAATCACCGTAGAGCTATTACAAAACAAAACATCATTGTAGAGTTATTACAAAACAAAAAATCACCGTAGAGCTATTACAAAACAAAACGTCATTGTAGAGTTATTACAAAACAAAAAATCACCGTAGAGCTATTACAAAACAAAACGTCATTGTAGAGCTATTACAAAACAAAAAATCACCGTAGAGCTATTACAAAACAAAACGTCATTGTAGAGCTATTACAAAACAAAAAATCACCGTAGAGCTATTACAAAACAAAACGTCATTGTAGGGTTATTACAAAACAAAAAATCACCGTAGAGCTATTACAAAACAAAACGTCATTGTAGAGCTATTACAAAACAAAAAATCACCGTAGAGCTATTACAAAACAAAACATCATTGTAGAGCTATTACAAAACAAAACGTCATTGTAGAGCTATTACAAAACAAAACGTCATTGTAGAGTTATTACAAAACAAAAAATCACCGTAGAGCTATTACAAAACAAAACGTCATTGTAGAGCTATTACAAAACAAAAAATCACCGTAGAGCTATTACAAAACAAAACGTCATTGTAGAGCTATTACAAAACAAAACGTCATTGTAGAGCTATTACAAAACAAAACGTCATTGTAGAGTTATTACAAAACAAAAAATCACCGTAGAGCTATTACAAAACAAAACGTCATTGTAGAGCTATTACAAAACAAAAAATCACCGTAGAGCTATTACAAAGCAAAACGTCATTGTAGAGCTATTACAAAACAAAACATCATTGTAGAGTTATTACAAAACAAAACGTCATTGTAGAGCTATTACAAAACAAAACGTCATTGTAGAGTTATTACAAAACAAAAAATCACCGTAGAGCTATTACAAAACAAAACGTCATTGTAGAGCTATTACAAAACAAAAAATCACCGTAGAGCTATTACAAAACAAAACGTCATTGTAGAGCTATTACAAAACAAAAAATCACCGTAGAGCTTACAAAACAAAACGTCATTGTAGAGTTATTACAAAACAAAAAATCACCGTAGAGCTATTACAAAACAAAACGTCATTGTAGAGCTATTACAAAACAAAAAATCACCGTAGAGCTATTACAAAACAAAACATCATTGTAGAGTTATTACAAAACAAAAAATCACCGTAGAGCTATTACAAAACAAAACGTCATTGTAGAGTTATTACAAAACAAAAAATCACCGTAGAGCTATTACAAAACAAAACATCATTGTAGAGCTATTACAAAACAAAAAATCACCGTAGAGCTATTACAAAACAAAACGTCATTGTAGAGTTATTACAAAACAAAAAATCACCGTAGAGCTATTACAAAACAAAACGTCATTGTAGAGTTATTACAAAACAAAAAATCACCGTAGAGCTATTACAAAACAAAACGTCATTGTAGAGCTATTACAAAACAAAAAATCACCGTAGAGCTATTACAAAACAAAACGTCATTGTAGAGCTATTACAAAACAAAAAATCACCGTAGAGCTATTACAAAACAAAACGTCATTGTAGAGTTATTACAAAACAAAAAATCACCGTAGAGCTATTACAAAACAAAACGTCATTGTAGAGCTATTACAAAACAAAAAATCACCGTAGAGCTATTACAAAACAAAACATCATTGTAGAGCTATTACAAAACAAAACGTCATTGTAGAGCTATTACAAAACAAAACGTCATTGTAGAGTTATTACAAAACAAAAAATCACCGTAGAGCTATTACAAAACAAAACGTCATTGTAGAGCTATTACAAAACAAAAAATCACCGTAGAGCTATTACAAAACAAAACATCATTGTAGAGTTATTACAAAACAAAACGTCATTGTAGAGCTATTACAAAACAAAACGTCATTGTAGAGTTATTACAAAACAAAAAATCACCGTAGAGCTATTACAAAACAAAACGTCATTGTAGAGCTATTACAAAACAAAAAATCACCGTAGAGCTATTACAAAACAAAACGTCATTGTAGAGCTATTACAAAACAAAAAATCACCGTAGAGCTATTACAAAACAAAACGTCATTGTAGAGTTATTACAAAACAAAAAATCACCGTAGAGCTATTACAAAACAAAACGTCATTGTAGAGCTATTACAAAACAAAAAATCACCGTAGAGCTATTACAAAACAAAACATCATTGTAGAGTTATTACAAAACAAAAAATCACCGTAGAGCTATTACAAAACAAAACGTCATTGTAGAGTTATTACAAAACAAAAAATCACCGTAGAGCTATTACAAAACAAAACATCATTGTAGAGCTATTACAAAACAAAAAATCACCGTAGAGCTATTACAAAACAAAACGTCATTGTAGAGTTATTACAAAACAAAAAATCACCGTAGAGCTATTACAAAACAAAACGTCATTGTAGAGCTATTACAAAACAAAAAATCACCGTAGAGCTATTACAAAACAAAACGTCAAAATAGACCTGAGCTACCGCGAAACAGAAACATCGTAGAGCTATTACAAAACAAAAAATCACCGTAGAGCTATTACAAAACAAAACGTCATTGTAGAGTTATTACAAAACAAAAAATCACCGTAGAGCTATTACAAAACAAAACATCATTGTAGAGTTATTACAAAACAAAACGTCATTGTAGAGCTATTACAAAACAAAACGTCATTGTAGAGTTATTACAAAACAAAAAATCACCGTAGAGCTATTACAAAACAAAACGTCATTGTAGAGCTATTACAAAACAAAAAATCACCGTAGAGCTATTACAAAACAAAACGTCATTGTAGAGCTATTACAAAACAAAAAATCACCGTAGAGCTATTACAAAACAAAACGTCATTGTAGAGTTATTACAAAACAAAAAATCACCGTAGAGCTATTACAAAACAAAACGTCATTGTAGAGCTATTACAAAACAAAAAATCACCGTAGAGCTATTACAAAACAAAACATCATTGTAGAGTTATTACAAAACAAAAAATCACCGTAGAGCTATTACAAAACAAAACGTCATTGTAGAGTTATTACAAAACAAAAAATCACCGTAGAGCTATTACAAAACAAAACATCATTGTAGAGCTATTACAAAACAAAAAATCACCGTAGAGCTATTACAAAACAAAACGTCATTGTAGAGTTATTACAAAACAAAAAATCACCGTAGAGCTATTACAAAACAAAACGTCATTGTAGAGTTATTACAAAACAAAAAATCACCGTAGAGCTATTACAAAACAAAACGTCATTGTAGAGCTATTACAAAACAAAAAATCACCGTAGAGCTATTACAAAACAAAACGTCATTGTAGAGCTATTACAAAACAAAAAATCACCGTAGAGCTATTACAAAACAAAACGTCATTGTAGAGTTATTACAAAACAAAAAATCACCGTAGAGCTATTACAAAACAAAACGTCATTGTAGAGCTATTACAAAACAAAAAATCACCGTAGAGCTATTACAAAACAAAACATCATTGTAGAGCTATTACAAAACAAAACGTCATTGTAGAGCTATTACAAAACAAAACGTCATTGTAGAGTTATTACAAAACAAAAAATCACCGTAGAGCTATTACAAAACAAAACGTCATTGTAGAGCTATTACAAAACAAAAAATCACCGTAGAGCTATTACAAAACAAAACATCATTGTAGAGTTATTACAAAACAAAACGTCATTGTAGAGCTATTACAAAACAAAACGTCATTGTAGAGTTATTACAAAACAAAAAATCACCGTAGAGCTATTACAAAACAAAACGTCATTGTAGAGCTATTACAAAACAAAAAATCACCGTAGAGCTATTACAAAACAAAACGTCATTGTAGAGCTATTACAAAACAAAAAATCACCGTAGAGCTATTACAAAACAAAACGTCATTGTAGAGTTATTACAAAACAAAAAATCACCGTAGAGCTATTACAAAACAAAACGTCATTGTAGAGCTATTACAAAACAAAAAATCACCGTAGAGCTATTACAAAACAAAACATCATTGTAGAGTTATTACAAAACAAAAAATCACCGTAGAGCTATTACAAAACAAAACGTCATTGTAGAGTTATTACAAAACAAAAAATCACCGTAGAGCTATTACAAAACAAAACATCATTGTAGAGCTATTACAAAACAAAAAATCACCGTAGAGCTATTACAAAACAAAACGTCATTGTAGAGTTATTACAAAACAAAAAATCACCGTAGAGCTATTACAAAACAAAACGTCATTGTAGAGCTATTACAAAACAAAAAATCACCGTAGAGCTATTACAAAACAAAACGTCATTGTAGAGCTATTACAAAACAAAAAATCACCGTAGAGCTATTACAAAACAAAACGTCATTGTAGAGCTATTACAAAACAAAAAATCACCGTAGAGCTATTACAAAACAAAACGTCATTGTAGAGTTATTACAAAACAAAACGTCATTGTAGAGCTATTACAAAACAAAACGTCATTGTAGAGCTATTACAAAACAAAAAATCACCGTAGAGCTATTACAAAACAAAACATCATTGTAGAGCTATTACAAAACAAAAAATCACCGTAGAGCTATTACAAAACAAAACATCATTGTAGAGCTATTACAAAACAAAACATCATTGTAGAGCTATTACAAAACAAAACGTCATTGTAGAGCTATTACAAAACAAAACATCATTGTAGAGCTATTACAAAACAAAAAATCACCGTAGAGTTATTACAAAACAAAACGTCATTGTAGAGCTATTACAAAACAAAAAATCACCGTAGAGCTATTACAAAACAAAACGTCAAAATAGACCTGAGCTACCGCGAAACAGAAACATCGTAGAGCTATTACAAAACAAGACATCATCATAGAGCTACTACAAATCAAAGCATCGTCATAAAATTACAGTAATACAAAACATCACCGTAGAGATATTACAAAACATCATTTCATTGTAGAGCTACTGCAAAACAAAACATCAAAATAGAGCTTGGCTACCATGAAATAAAAATATCATTGTAGAGCTGTTACAAAAAAAAACATCACAAGAGAGCAAATACAAAGAGCTACAGAGCATCGTCATAGAGCTGCTACAAAACATCACTACAGAGCCACTGCGAAACAAAACATCTACATAGAGCAAATACAATACAAAACATGATCTAGTTATTACAAAACAAAACATACTATGAAACAAAATGGCTCCGTAGAGCTTCTATGAAACAAAATATAGCTAAAAAAAATAGCTAATTGTTGGCACCATTTATTGATTTTAGTGTCTAATCAGAAAATATTATTATGATTATCATTGTATTATTTCACACATTTTAATTCCTGTATGTTTTTCTGAATGTTTAATTCGATTTGCCGAATTTACCTTGGAAAAACCTGACCTAAGATAATAAAGAATACATTAATCAAGCCAGGAAGCGTTAGTGTCACAGATGGCGCGGCTGAACATCCGTAAACCTTGGCCAGTGCTGCCAGTCTGAAACCTTCTCCTGATGTGATGTGGGTGGTGCAATCAGCGGGACCACAAGACCAAGGAATTTAATCCCCAGCACTCTCGATAGCTTAATCAATCCCAGAGAGCGGTTGTGTTAGTATGTCAACACTCCCTCACACACACACACACACACACACGCACACACACACACACACACACACACACACACACACACACACACACACAGTACTGGAGTCATTAGTGGGAGTGTGTGGGCTACCACTGTGAAGTGTGGAAGCTCTTACGTTAATGTCTCATTTTATCAAAGCGCTTCCAGCCAGGCCGCACTCGCTCTGCCAGCACTCTTTCATTCATCTGTCACTCCTCCTCTACACTGTTACCTAGGAGGCTTTTCCACCATCTTTCTCTCTCTGACACACACACACACACACACACACACCTGTCTGTCTTTCCCAGCCTCAGATAAACCAGCAGACAGGTGCTGTAACCGAGCCTCCGCGCAAAACCTCATCCGCTAATCTGTTAACGCCGCTGTCGCTCTGCTATTATCCCCTCGCTAATCTCTTGATTTTGCTCAATTAGACCTTATTTACATTCCTCATCCAACTGCTCGGGTTTAGTCATTCCACCATTAGTGCGTGTCCAATCCTGCAGTGGATGACGAAGTGATTCATCTGCCGGTTCACTTTTTCTTTCTTTCTTTTAATAGAGGCTTTAAGAAAAGGACAGGACTTTCACACGTTGTGGTTTTGGTGTAATATGACAAGCTGCATTTTTTTCTGTGTAATTTCCTTCAAGAGAAAGAACGAGGGAGACAGACGGACAGGGTGCAACTGTTTAAATGTAGAAGGTATGATGCGTCATTCATTAATAAATTCGAAATTGTACTCGCTGTCAGGTTGCCTGGCAACTTGACAGGACGTGGTGTTAAAGGTCCCATATGCTGCTATTACCTGAACAAGTTGACACAGGTCTCAGACCTCCCCTAGTGTGTGTGTGTGTGTCTTAATGCTCTCGCAGAAATACCTCGCAGATAATGCACTTTATACACCTTAGTCACCCTTTATTTTATTCCTTCTACAAATGTGCTGTTTCAGGGTTGATGTAAATGAGCTGCTGCTGAGCCATGCCCCTCTAGAGAAAGTGATGGCAAGTACACACTGAATGGGGTACCAATCCATCCCAGGGGACACAAACATATGCACCATGGGCAATTTGGGCATGCTAGTTAGCCTAATCTGCATGTATGGGAGAAAAACTGGAGTACACAGAGGAAACCCACCAAGCACGCGGAGAACATGCAAACTCATGCACACAGAGTCCGGGACGGGAATCGAACCCTTGACCTTGGAGGTGCACGGCGACAGTGTTAACCACTAAGCCACTGTGCTGCTTGGAAAGTTTCATTGGATTGTTTGAACTTTTTGAGGCAAATTAAAGGAAAATGAAAATCGACTTTGTGGTCCCAACAGAAACTCCACTTCATCACGGCACTTTGTCTTTAATTAGTTTCCTACAACACCATGACCCCAGGGATGTTGTCCCTTACCTCTCTGAATTTTTTTTATATATACTGTACATTATCTCGAATTAAGGACAAAAACAAGACCCGTCTTTCTGTCTCTATGAGCAGGTTTTATATTCTAGTGCAATAATATAAAGTGCCGCCTCATATTGTAGTTCGCGACTCAAAGCCCTTTCTTGAATAAAAGGAGAAGAAAATGTGACGCATCATTCTTTAATCAATTACAAACTGAAAAATAAGCAACATCAGGTTGGGGTAGTCATGACTTCATTCATCACACAACCTTGGTATTGATTATTTGCCTAGAACATCACAACCCTAAGTGTGTTATTCCTTGAAATATACTGTCCTTATACATTTTTGCACAAAAAACATCTCTCTCTCTCTCTCTCTCCCTCTCTCTCTTTTGTGCCACAAAGCAATCTGACTGTCAATGGGATAAGTTCCGCCCCTTGTTCACAGTCGAGCTCGAAGCATTTGTGGGAAAACATGTCGGCGAAACCTCTTTCCTTTTGTTTAGTCTTAAATGTAATCAGATCAAATCATGTTTTTGTTACATTTATTTAATAATTTAACTGGTGTTTTTCTTTTAAACAAATCCCCTGAATCGTTCCTGGCTTCCTTTCCCGTACGCCGTCTCTGGTTATACTGAATCTGAGTGACCGGACTGAGCGGAAAACTCACACAGGACTGAAATGTATACTTTCTGCAGACCGTTTCTGCCTCGTGTGAAGGAAAAAACCTGGCTTCGTTACAGCGACTATCAGAGCGGGCGTTTGCTCCTGACCGTAATAACAGGGACCTCCTTCTGGAACGTTCTATATATATTTAGGTCTTTACTGGTTTTATGGATTTTATGTTTTCTTAGCCAAAGTCATGATTACGTTTGGATAAAAAAAAAGAAAAAAAAAAAAAGAAAAAGTCTCGCCACTCCACCCCTAATTTTCTAAGATTCTGCTTACTATAAATATTTTGAATGGCAGCTGATTTACAGCCTGCTGTCGTCACCATGCGGGTCAATATCCGAGCTGGTCAACAGACTCTAAAATGTCTATATATCGTAAAAAGGAGTCGGCAGTTATTATCTGCAGTTTGCAGAAATAAAAAACTTTCGTACAGGAAAGTCTTGAACTCCGGCATGCTGCGTTGAAACTGTCTGCCTGCTCCGACTTGCCAGATAATATCAAAGTGCTCTAAATGAGAGACTTCAAACTTGGAACGGCTCCATTCCCACTGAAAACAATGGCGAAAGGTGTTAGGAGAAGAAAGATGGAAAGGAGGGGGGCGGGGGGGGGGAATGCCTTCCCTAAATGTCTTTTTAACTCAATTACCAGAATCTTGACAGGCTGTCTCAGGGATCAGCTTTAACACTTTCAGCCACACACACACACACACACACACACACATACACACACACCATTATCTCCATTCCTCCAGGTCATGTGAGAGACAGAGGCTTTTTAAGGGGGCAGATTTGGGGGGCTCTTAGCGAGGTCCTGCTCTCAAATCCCCGGGCCTGTTCCAGATTTGATCAACAGAGCGAGCATGCACTTTGAACTTGGAGTGCGAGGAATGCGGTTAATGCAGGAGCTCATGAGGCGTAGAGAAGTCCAAGAGGTCGAGCGACATCCTTCATGGCCACGGCAGCTGAGCCGTGGACGCTGAGGGGTTTGTGAGACCGAGATATGTCGTGAGAACAAAGTTTTCATCAATTACGTATGGAATCGTTGAAGTAAATAGAAAAATAGAAAATCCTGCGTTCGGATTAAGATTAGATCCATGAAATGACATCGTGCATACAGGAGAGGTTTGTTTTGCAGATATTGCTGTAAACCTAACGTTACCAATAAACCAAATTTTATCTGCTGTAGTATAAAAGGAATGAAACACCTTGAGTTTTGACAGCACATACTGTATACGCTTCATCATAACACACATACAAAGGGATGTTCGAGTCCAAGTGGGACTTTTGATCGGGCAGAACGAAAGAACACAGTTATTAGAGTAAAAACTCCCTTTATTTCTCTATATAATCCCCTGTTGCACTTATGCAAACACCCCAGTGTTTCACCCATCAAGGTAGAAAGTTTTCTCAGTACACCGGAGCAAGGAAAAACTCCCTGAGATGGCAATATGCAGAAACTTTGAGAGGAACCAGACTCAACAGGAAACCCATCCACATTTGTGTGGCTCTCATAACTGTGTTCAGTTATTCTGCACAATCAAAAGTCCCAGTTTGGCTTGAACACCCTTGTAGTTGTCTATTATCTTTTAACAGCATCATTCCAAGTGTATTCATCCTCTTACCATAAACACGTTTTAAATTAGCGAATAATATGGTGCAAAGGTATTTAGCATTGTTGTGCTACATCCTAGCAACTTTCTCTTCATACGGCCAGACGCTACTTCTAACACACGACAGGAAGTACAGGGTCAGAGCATAAGGTCAGCCTGTTTTTTTTTTTTTTTAATTTACCTACCCCCCAGAAGCATTTAGGGGTTTTAGGGTCTCACTAAAGATCATGGATTAGCCCTGCTTAGCATTGTATTGCTAATCCTTGCAATACAGGATTATAATTATGGATAAAGTGTGAGATAATTATTAAAACCTCCATTACATTAAATAAATTCATCCTTTTTGTTGTAGTGTGCAATAATACAGAAACTCGTGTTAAAGTAAAAAGTAAAAGGCTAAAACATTTCCAATATGTCTACAGACCCTCGTCTGGTCCTACATACACACACACACACACACACACACACACACACACACACACACAGACAGAGCGCTGACCCACACTCGGGAGGCACATACAGCACGCTGACAGACAGGAAACACTTAGTCGTCTGTTGGTGGGTCTCAAACCATGGACATATGATACCTATTCAAAGCAGCGCTTTTTAGCAAAGAGCACTGCTCGCGTTTTTTCCCCCTGTGCAATTTCAAAGACATGATGAATGCATGTAGAATGTTAAATATTATGCTCACATGCAATGCTCTTTTATTCTTTTGGCTCCAGTGAGACCATTTTAAATGCTTCTGTATATCAGATTTCTAGCGGAAGATATACCTCATCCCAGTGCTAATGTTGCTAATAATTTACGAAAGCTTAAAAGACTCTAGCACAAGGTTACGTCTTTGTCAGACATGCTAGCATCCATTTAATATCAGAATAAGGATTTTAAAAAGTCTTACTGAGAGAAACCAAAGTCTTAATTGTTGTTGTAAAACTAGCCTAATTTAGCATTTAAATTGATTTAGCTTTCTAAATGCATATAGTGTACATTTACAAAAGGAATAAGGTTTATGCAAACTTTTGGTTAAACACAACAAGGCTAGCATAACAAGTATGTTTGATTGAGATTACCATAACAGCCCAAAGATTGTGTTAAAAAAAAAAAATAAATTACAATACTTCACTAAGGGGTTTATTTAAGTTAAATATAAATTTGTGACTATTCCAGTCAATGGTTTTAGCTAAACAAACAGTGCTAGCTTAGCAGGATTATCTCTATATAATTCTTTGGAGAAAATGAAACTTCTCCTTGTTTATTCTCTTTATTTAAAAAAAAAATCTTATTTTTTAAAAATTTTCAGTGTGATGATTCAATTGTTCTACCTTCCATGTATGTACATATAATAAACATTTAGGCTAGCTTAGCTTCATTTAGTGTTTGTCTACTTAGCTAACACTGTTTACATAAGCCACTACACAGCGGATAAACTAAGAAGGATACAAATTTAAAATGGTATATTTTATGTGAATCTTTTAGTTTAAGATATGAATATGCTTTGTATTGTACTATTCCTGTGAGGAATTCTGAATAAACTGTCTTTGGTGGCTTAGCATCATGTTGTTTATTTTGCCCTCTTTTTAAAGCAAATGAAGTCTTTCTTATAACTGTTATTTTTTGTGTATTCTTTTAAGCAGGAAAAAAAAATGTGTTAAAAATGTGTATCTTACTCAAATCTCAGGTTGAAGTTTAACTCTGAACTAAAAAAATAAATAATAAAATAGTGCTAGCATGATCGTGTCAGGAGAAAACATTCATTTTCTGAACTTCCCATAAGCACTATTTTCAGTATGATGATTAAAGTGTTCTACCTTGAATTGAAAATAATAATATACATTCAGCGCTTAGGCGTGTTGGCTTTGTTTAAATTGTTCACTTACAGTACCTACTAAATTTTATACCAGTCTCTAGCTATAGCTGTCATAATAAGAAAAAGAAGTTAAAATGTGGATCTTATGTTAATTTCAACATGGTTTAAGGTTGAGATCTAATTGTACCGAACTATTCCAAATAATTTTTTTATAATTGAACAAACTGTACTAGCCTTGCATGACTTTATCTGAATTCCTGGAATTCTGACTTGTTTCCTTCTCTTAGTTTAAACATAACAAGGACTATGAAGACATAGTTTGATGAGTTCGGTGTGGAAGAAATTGACTTGAAAGCCTTGACCTCAACCCCATCGAGCACCTTTGAGTTGAACTGGAACGGAGATCCAGAACCAGAACCTCTCGTCCAACATCAGTGCCTGACCTCATAAATGCTCTACAGAATGAATGGGCACAAATTCCCTCAGAAAATCTTGAGGACAGCCTTCCAAGAAAGGTGATAGCTGTTACAGTTGCAAAAGAGGGTCCAACTTTATATCGAAGTATTAGTATTTGTATACAATGTCATTGGCCAAATAACGTTGTCCTTGTAGTGTACATTTTAATAGGTATTATTATAAGAACATTAAAATGTAATATGGATTAGGTTACAAATGTATTTGATGGGTTTTTGTTTGGCTTATGTCATCCTAAAGTTATCATTATCCAGTTCATGTAACTGTAGTTTTATATAAGGGACAGTTAAATCTATCTCTATATATAGTAGTTTATATATATATATATATACACACATTTATACTAATCTTTTCGTCTTACACCAGCACATTTTGACTTCCATTAAAAGAAGTACTCAAGTCAAAAAATCCTAAAGACAGCGAAACCATTTTAAAACGGCAAATCATTCATTTTATAGCTCTTGCCTACAAAAAAAAAAAAAAAAAAAAAAAACCTCTTAATTTGACTCGCTGATGTAATGGATAAATGCAGGACATTCGGTTTACACAACGTCGACACACGCCTCGAATGTTTATCGCACACGTTTCAGCAGCACTCACAAAACCTTCTAGGTCACATTGTAAAAATTTGAAAGGAAAAACCTTTTGCCATATCGGGTAAGATCTCTGCCCTGACCCTTACATGCGTTTAGCTGCTGCGACGTCTGCAGATAATAAACAGTCTGAAGGCTCCAAGGAGAGAGAGACTGCTCATTTTCTGCCCTCTGTTTAAGGCAAAGGGGGTGATTTTCAAGACTGTCGTTTCCAGCCTCATGATTAAGGTTTTTGCGATGACAGCGACTCACACACAGAGCCAGGTTTGAGTTTTTTTTAAGGCCTGAACTGTTCTGATTGTACTTGTCGAGTTGGCATTTTAGTTTGAGCAATATTCTCTGTAAAACCATACGAGCCCCAGCACCACCCAGCTCTATTGTGCCTTTCTCTTAAGTTTTAAATCTCTATTAAACCTCCACTACACATAAACCTTAAAACTACACATAGCTTTTCAATTTCTTTAAAATACTTTAAAGATCTATATTTGCATTAACACGTAAATGCATTTAATATCTCATTCTTGAAACATCATGGTTTAAAATTTTTTTTATGTTTTTGTTCACATTCACTCAACTCTGTTAGCTTTAAACATTCACCCCATGAAATATTTGATACTTTCCACAGGTCACATGTTCAACATGGAAACGGCATCATCCAGACTTTCTGAAGATCTTCATAAGAAGTTAAGTTATTCCATTCCTTTGTCTTCATTTATTCTTTTTTTTTTTAATGTTTTTTATGGCTTTGCTTTTTTCTGTCATATGATCTGTGATGCAACACCACCAGCTGGACAAAATAGTGGCTCTTGTGGATAAATAAATGTGTTTGCTAAACGGTTCACAGTCTGTTTCCGGCACTGCAGTTTCCCCAGCAGTCATGGACTTCCATAATAAGGTGCTGTCATCAACTACCAAAGTGAAACTGGTATAAAAGGAGGCTGATGATGCCTCTACACTGACCTTCATGTATTGCTCATGATTTAAAATTTTTCATGATTTAAAGGGTTTTGCAAGCACTGAAACCTTAACACTTTTTTAATTGCTCCCATTTGTTGCCAGTTTGTCGCAACCAAAAAACTCAACCAGCATATTCTTGATACTAAATTGCACATGTACATGTCCGTAAACAAAACTGTAGGAGGTTTCATGGCATTTTGCAAAATCATGAAAAAAAAGAAAATGGTGTTGATTATGACCAAAACCATTTTCACATGATAGTTCTGCACATGTGCTTTTTAACACTTTTGTAATTTTTAGAAACAAATGCAAAATAATATTCTCTTTCAGTTTAAAAATAAAATAAAATAAAATGTTCTTCTCAAAACTGCCAAAATGGATTTATCTAGTTTTATTTTAAAATCTTTCATAAATTTGTCTAAATGGTGACAGAAACTCAAACCAAGATTTTTATTTATATGTTTTTTCTCATTTTAGACATGACATGAACAACAGAAGAACAATTTTCAGTAGCTTAAAAATGTTTGATTGCTCTAAAGAATCATTTTTGCACAAATATCGTTTTACGTAATGGTAACGGCTATGATGAAAAATATTTATTTTTAGGTCTTTGTGGCGACAACAACAATGATTAAAGATATGTTTTAGTGCCACATTAATTAGAAGGTTCTTCATGAAACCACCAAAGTTTCTTCTTTAGTTTCTGACACTTTTATTTTTTAAGTCTAGTATTTAAGAGCAGATCGTTAATGAGTCCTTACAATGACTTAAAGACTTTTGATGGAACATATGTTATTTATATTTTTAATTATGTAACTGATTTTAGTTTTTGGTCTGTGGCTGGAACAAAACAGCATAGGGCGTGGTGTTATAGGAAATAATCAAGAAAGAGGTGGTGGGTGTGATGTGGCCTGAAACAAAGCGGAGTTAATGTTATGACGTACCTGGTGGTGATTATTTTTCTATAAAGGCATTTCCCAAAGTGTTTCATTTATCTTACACCACAGCCAATAGTTCTAATATTAACAAAAAAAAGTAATACTCTTTAAATGTACTTTCATATTTACATTTTAATGTTGTGGAACAGCCATGAAACAAGTTAGTTACTTACATGGCAGCAGCTGTAAACTGTTGTTGCCTAACAAGCTGCTCCTTTAATCCTCTCTCCTGAAGTTAGAAGACAAAATTACACAACTTGTCATGTTCTTGAGAAACTACAAAGTAGTTTCTCAGGTTAAAACCAAGCACACCATTGTTTTTCTTGTGAAATTCCCAATAAGTTTGATGTGTCACATGACCCTCTTCCTATCGGAAAAAACAAAAGTTGGATCCAAGATGGCCGACTTCCAAATGGCCACCATGGTCACCACCCATCTTGAAAAGTTTGCCCCCTCACATATACCAATGTGCCACAAACAGGACGTTAATATCACCAACCATTCCCATTTTATTAAGGTGTATCCATATACACCTTACATGTACATTTGCCAAACATGTTCTTGTGAACTGGTGGTTATTATAAAAATTATAACATACTTAAACAAGACAGACAAAGAACACCTAATGACCACTCAGAGTCAAGAAACGAATAGTGCTATTAGACAGCATTAATTTATAACATATAATTTAATGTAAAAAAAAAAAATCTCACAACTGGAATTGCACTAAAAGTGCTCTCCACCCAATTCTACGGTACATACATCTATGGGTTACAGATGCCCATGATTTTTTTTTTTTACGAATATACCAAATCAGTAATATACCAAATTGAGTAATATTGAAAGAAAGTATGCTACCCATTTCTTCCATTTCCCAATTTTGCTCTTTTGGACTCCCCACCCATCAGGATTTAGACTAACACACTTAAACTTTCAAGTTTGCCGCTGCATCTCTTGGAAGCTGATGTCAAGACTTTTGTGTAAGGCTGTCAACAGGTTGTACAGGCTACTGTAAGAGGTTTCGTAAATGTGTGTGAAAAAGTGCTACAGGATGAGATCAAAGCACAGCATTAGCCTCATCCGACACGGGACCGTCCCCTATCGTGTCCCGTCATGCTCGTAATTACACAAAGCTTTCTCCCTTAGAGCCAAGCCCTCACACTCTATCATACACCTCTCTCTCTCACACACACACACACACACACACACACACACACACACTTGAACACCTTTGACACAGAGCTGTACGTCTCAGTCACATGAGGCGGACCGCATTCCAGCGGTCGAGGCTTTAATAACAGGGCCGGCTGTGTGTTCCTGCATACTCTGCTCCACTTTGCTCTGCTCTCTGTAGGACGTCTGACCAATTCACATCGCTTCGACATCCACAGAACACATGTGTTACATTACAGCAGATCAATCAGTAGTCTGTACCGGCGCCAAAGACGAAGTTCTACTAATCTGCTATTGGGTTATTATTATGTCAGCGTAAATGTTGCACTAGCAATGTAGACGCCAAGAATCACTAGCTAAGAGATAGTCGCATAAAGTGAAATGCTCTTTTGTATAAGATCTTATAGTGAAATACTTTCTGACCTGCTCACAATTACAATTGTAGTGTTTTTTTTTTTTTTTCATTTGTATTGATTAATGTTGGTATTTCAATAAAAAAAAAAATCTAGTACCCTTGAAAATTCCTTTGCTTTTTTTAGTCTGTCGTTAGCAGCAAGCTGTCCAGCTTATGCTAACAATATACGTGTTACTGTTTCTATCTTACTCCATCTTGCAAAAGGCGGAGCTTTAAACAAAATCCAGATTTATAAGACTGTTTATATCCTAATGCTTGCTACTGAGAAATCTGTTTTGTGGGGATTTAAAGCTGCATTTTGCATTGAGCTAAACTGGTGGCCAAAAGCTCCACATATACACATTAGTGACGTTTAGCCTAAACGCAAAACCCAGCATACACCAGGTTGATTGATTACATTTGGGGAGAATTGCGTAAATGAACTATTTCTGTATTGAATTTCATGGTGGGATGGAGGGGAGCCAGGAGAGCATTAAGACCTCCTGATCAGGTAAGTGTAGTGACCCGGCAGCTGGATCGAATAAAGGAGAACCAGGAAGAGATGCAATCGGCGCCTCTGACGAGATTAAGCCGAGGGAGAGGCCTGGACGGGAGAGCGGAGTGAATGGGGTTGACGAGATAATGCTTAAGGTCAACGTTTAGCCTGGAGCTCTGGACACATTAACACTAGGCAGGACATTAGCCATGGCGCGCAACTGCTGGGTCAAAAGACTTGTTTGATAAAGCAGAAATTATATTTATATTTAAAGCTCTTTATATGAGCAATATATCTGACACAAATGTGAACCAACACAGAACTAACATGCATATTCAATGCTAAGAGTTGAAAGACACCAAATATATATTTCTCTCTCTCTCTCTCTCTATATATATATATATATATAAGAAACACATATGCAAGCTGAAACTCACATCTGAATCATGTATGTGTGAATTTGAACATATTTATATTTTATTAGTTACATAACGGTTAAAGATAACTGATTATAATTGCGTAATAAAAAGTCGTTTATTCAGTGAGAAAGATTACATTACGTAACAGTTAGCACTGTGAACCCGCACCTTCAGGCTTGGGGTTCAGTTTCCGCCTCGGGTCTGTGCGTTTGCATGTTTTCCCCGTGCTTGCAGGGTTTCCTCTCGATACACTCTGGTGGCTTACTGGTGTTTTCAAATTGCCCGTCGAATTGTGAGTGAGTGTGTGAATGAGGTGTGCTTGTGTGCCCTGTTATGGATCCAGGGTGTACTTTCCTTTGTCCCCCGTGTCCCTTGTACATGATAACTGTACAGAGAACGAGTGACTGAGTGAGCAAATAGCTGTTCGTGTTCGCTAGTTTTGCTAGTCTGCTTATCTAGTAGTGAGTGTTAGCAGAGGAAACAGATATCTAGAAAGAAAGGCTACAGTTAAGTGAAATAAGCAGTGTCTCAGAATGCACAGTTTGTCGAGGAGGATAAGCTTCAACAAAAAGGTGTGAATATGAATCTGGTGCTATAGTGCACATCATGTGCTGTGTAGCCAAAATTGTTTTGAAGAAAGCAAAGGTGGTGTCGCGTGAAAGGTGTTAAGACAGAAATCCGTCGCCAAAGAAGATTTGTAGTATTAAGTTCTTCTAATCGGCTAATGTTAGCGTAAATGTTGCACTAGCAATGTAGACACCAAGTATCACTGGCTAAGAGATAGCTACTGTAGCATTAACCTGCAAAATAACCAACAGTGAAATACTTTGTGACCCGCTAACAATTACGATTGTATTGTATTTTTTAAATTTATTTAAATTTAAATAAAAATTCCTTTTTTTTTTTTTTTTAAAGTTTGTTGTTAGCAGCAAATGCTATCCAGCTTATGTTAGCAATATGCATGTTAACGTTTCGGTCTTACTCCATCTTGCAAGAATAAACAGTTTAAGAGAAATGCAGGAAACTTTAAAAAAAAAAAATATATATATATATATATTTTTTTTTTTTAATGAAAAAAATTTTTGTTCTGAAAGTACTTTCTGCTCAAACATCATAACGGCTTTTTGTGTTTCCGAACACAGCCGGAGTGTGAGCGCGCTCTGTATATGTTTAGCAGCCATTTCCAAACCTTCCCACTTTTCATTCCTTCCGCTCTTGATTTCCAGGATTTCCTGACAGGCCGCAAGTTGGCAGAGACGGCACGGGCAGTTTATTTAGCGGCTGTTTGCCTGTGAAGCTCTAACATGTGTTTAGTTTTAATCTGCTAAGGCCATCGAGGGCTGCATAATAACCGAGGGCGGCGGAGAGGTGCTGCGAGGGTTTTAGGGCTCTTCGGAAGACACAGGAGCTGAAAAACAGTTCTGATGGCCAGAGGAAACGCATGACTCAGCAGAAACTCTGTGCAGAGTTATAATTTTGCTTTCAAAAAATAGAGCCCGACCACTGAATACCATCCTTCTGTGCTCGCTCTCTCTCTCTCTCTCTCTTTGGCTCATCTAATTATGGGTCCGGAAGATTGCAGGGTTTAAGTCATCTCCACAAGACTGGCCAAAACTGGAGTCTGTGTGTGTGTGTGTGTGTGTGTGTGTGTGTGTGTGTGTGTGTGTGTGCACTGCAGATGCAGAAAAACACACTTTGTGCTGTAACTTATGTCTTTTTTTTGGTCATTCTGTGCCTCGGTGTCCCTCCCTCTCTTTCTGTCTCACTGTCAAAATAAATATTACAAATACTTTCCCACTTTCGTCTTTTAGGAAGATTGGAAATGCTTCTGTGGTAAGATACAGTGCAAGAACAGGAACTTAAAGAACTTTCAGGGTCCATTAAAAAGTGGTTTCCGTGTGATAATAATCACAAAAGCAAAAGCCACGTGATGGCCAGGTTGGAAATGATGACAGATATTATATATATATATATATATAAAGATAAGGTCATGTTCATCCAGTTTTAGTTCTGTACGTTTTGTTAGCTCGCTTGCTCATGACATACATGTTTTCTCTTACGCTGTAGGAATACTGTATTCAGGTCAGTGTTTTGTCTAGATGTCACCATGGCTTTGAGATAAAACTGCTTTGAGATGATGTTTAAATGATAACTATTGATGAATCATGATGTCTCCGTGTTTAGGTACTGGACAAAGTCTGTCTATTTTGATAAGGTGTAATTACCTAAAAGTATGTGGCTGTATTTTGTGTATCTTTGGGCGGTGTCTTCACGCAGTGTGTTATCAGCAGGGCCTCAAGCTGCCTCCCTGCATTTAGACGTGTGCTGCTCTGTAATTATACACGTGCCAGGCTGTCTGGAAAGCAACAGGACAGGCTGGAGAGAGAGAGAGAGAGAGAGAGAGAGTCCAGAGTTAAAAAGAGGGAATTACTTCTGTTATTCATCAGTCTGACGACCACGGCTCCACTCCACCCCGTTACCAAATCCTGCTGACCCAAGGTCAGTTTGAAGGAGTCGCTCAGAATGACTAAAGGGTTTGAACTGCTGATCCTGAGACTGTAGTTCTACACTCGATTTATTTAGGTTTCACGTGTTAATTGTTCGAGTTAGTTCTCCAGGTTAGCTGTTCTGGTCATTATCAAGTCGACGTAAGTTAAGTCTGCTAGCGTTGCCAGTCTTAAAAAAAAAAGCAGCCTGTTGTCAGATAGCATATCTGATAGTCAATCAAAGCTAGTCCAGCAAAAAAAAAAAAATTATATCCAAGTGAAACCTGGGTTTACAAGACAGATTTGAGTCTGGCAAGTTCTGCAGCTAAACACCAAGACTAAGGTCCGTTAAAGTCCGTTGTTCCTGCTTGATGCTGGTACATGAACAAGATTGAGCTGAGAGGTTTAAGAACCCGTTCAGATTTCATAGCAAGCATCAAGAGACTGAAGACTGCGGCTATAAATGGACTGAAATTGACACTTGCCTTATGGATAAAGGATCTGAGCCTTAGACTAAGCAAAACCAGTTCAAAAGGTCACCAAAGGTGGACCAAAACCTTGCCTTTTAAGCCAGACTTCTAGCTTTCACCAGATATTCACCAGAAAGTCTGCTATTTTTTTTTTTTATAAATATGAGCAAGAGCTGCCTTCTTCCATAGAAAGAGATTATTTGTCTGACATGGCAGATGGCCACCCACAGGCCTTTACCACAGAACATGTACTAGATATACTTTTTTTTTTTCTTTTTCTCGCCGATCTTGAATAACTTTTGGGAAGAGTGTGACGTTTTCAGTTTCAGTACTGTGCTTTAGCTTGCTCCAAAAAGCTTAGTATGCCTTGATGTTGGGGTAAAGTTTGCACACTGAAGTGTGGAGAGCCAAAAAAGATGTCAAGTGCTGCTGTGTGTGGAGACGGAGAATAGTCAAGTTAAAAAACACCAAGTGGCCAGTTAAAGCCAACCGCAAATAAAGAAAAAAAAAATATACCCAAAGCAAATTCTTTTCATCCTAGTTTTCATGCTAAACAAAAGCGACTACATGTGTTATAGATAATGCTATGCTTTGTTTAATAACTTCATGACTTGTGCTACATTTGCAAATCTATTCATATCTTTCTCTACATGTAAGGAATAAAACATGATGGGGATGCCACTCGGTACCATGCAGAGTTACAGGGACCTCAACGGAAATAATAATAATAATTTCCCTGTAACAGCACATTGAGACGTGGTTTATCCTATACAACAAAGGCTTACTGTATGAAACTTACAAAACATGTTAATTACATGTAGGAAATTTATCATGTAAATTGAGTGACAAGTAGCTGGCATAACAAGTAAGTTACAGTACGCAATAACTGCCATAATGAGTAACTTAAGTAATAAGTAACTTATTTAATGACTAACTCACATAATGTCCGCAACAAGTAATGTCTATAACAACTACACGATTGACCCTAATGCTCAAAGTAATTAAACATATTGAGTACTGTTAACTTAAATAATTACAATTAGTTCAATATTAATAGACCTTGATGAGTATTTAGAACTTTTTGGTATTTATGAGTTTGTAGAAATGACACTTTTCAAGTTAGCTGAACAAATTTGATATTTAAAGTAGCTGTAGCTGTAAGTACTTAAGTAACAGTAACTGTCACCTTAAAGTTCCACCAACTTAAAATCTTTCAGACTAGCGATTTTGTGTCTGACGTCATCAGGGCAATAGAGTACTGGTGGCTCAGTGGTCATTGTTTTGGGTACAAGTGCCTGTAATGTACCAAGCCCAGATAAAATGGGAGGGTTGCGTCAGGAAGGGCATCTGGTGTAAATCCGGTGCAAAGCTTGTGTGAGGACCGGATTGTCTGCTGTGGCGACCCATTGCTGGGAGAAGCCGAAAGACCAACAACAATTTATTTGATTTGCAACAACTAAAATTTTTTTTATAATCGCTATGAAATAGTATGAGTTGGGCTACTCAATAATGCAAGTAAAGAACGATTAATATGAATGAGTACAACAAACTCAAAAACTTATGGTTCTGTTTACTTAAAATGGAAAACATCGCTACTTTCAAAAAAAAAATGATGTAACTGATTACCACAAATTTTTAGAGGTGTGGCAAAAAATTTATATTATAATGTTATGTTATGTTATAATTTTCTAAATATATAACTAAGGTAACAAGTATTTTATTTAATGACTACATACGTAACTATTAATTTATTTAACAAGTAGCTTCTGTAACAACTAACTTACATAACTTTGCATAATGAGTAACTTATGTAACAAGTAACTTATCTAACAACTTATGTAAGTTTGTTTTTTACAGAAGTTACTTGTTGTGTACATTACGTAAGTTGTTAGATAAGTTACTTGTTACCTAAGTTACTCATTAAGCATGTTATGTAAGTGTGTTTTTTACAGAAGTTACTTGTTGTGTACATTACGTAAGTTGTTAGATAAGTTACTTGTTACCTAAGTTACTCATTAAGCATGTTATGTAAGTTTGTTTTTTACAGAAGTTACTTGTTGTGTACATTACGTAAGTTGTTAGATAAGTTACTTGTTACCTAAGTTACTCATTAAGCATGTTATGTAAGTTTGTTTTTTACAGAAGTTACTTGTTGTGTACATTACGTAAGTTGTTAGATAAGTTACTTGTTACCTAAGTTACTCATTAAGCATGTTATGTAAGTTTGTTTTTTACAGAAGTTACTTGTTGTGTACATTACGTAAGTTGTTAGATAAGTTACTTGTTACCTAAGTTACTCATTAAGCATGTTATGTAAGTTTGTTTTTTACAGAAGTTACTTGTTGTGTACATTACGTAAGTTGTTAGATAAGTTACTTGTTACCTAAGTTACTCATTAAGCATGTTATGTAAGTTTGTTTTTTACAGAAGTTACTTGTTGTGTACATTACGTAAGTTGTTAGATAAGTTACTTGTTACCTAAGTTACTCATTAAGCATGTTATGTAAGTTTGTTTTTTACAGAAGTTACTTGTTGTGTACATTACGTAAGTTGTTAGATAAGTTACTTGTTACCTAAGTTACTCATTAAGCATGTTATGTAAGTGTGTTTTTTACAGAAGTTACTTGTTGTGTACATTACGTAAGTTGTTAGATAAGTTACTTGTTACCTAAGTTACTCATTAAGCATGTTATGTAAGTTTGTTTTTTACAGAAGTTACTTGTTGTGTACATTACGTAAGTTGTTAGATAAGTTACTTGTTACCTAAGTTACTCATTAAGCATGTTATGTAAGTTTGTTTTTTACAGAAGTTACTTGTTGTGTACATTACGTAAGTTGTTAGATAAGTTACTTGTTACCTAAGTTACTCATTAAGCATGTTATGTAAGTGTGTTTTTTACAGAAGTTACTTGTTGTGTACATTACGTAAGTTGTTAGATAAGTTACTTGTTACCTAAGTTACTCATTAAGCATGTTATGTAAGTTTGTTTTTTACAGAAGTTACTTGTTGTGTACATTACGTAAGTTGTTAGATAAGTTACTTGTTACCTAAGTTACTCATTAAGCATGTTATGTAAGTTTGTTTTTTACAGAAGTTACTTGTTGTGTACATTACGTAAGTTGTTAGATAAGTTACTTGTTACCTAAGTTGCTCATTAAGCATGTTATGTAAGTTTGTTTTTTACAGAAGTTACTTGTTGTGTACATTACGTAAGTTGTTAGATAAGTTACTTGTTACCTAAGTTACTCATTAAGCATGTTATGTAAGTTTGTTTTTTACAGAAGTTACTTGTTGTGTACATTACGTAAGTTGTTAGATAAGTTACTTGTTACCTAAGTTACTCATTAAGCATGTTATGTAAGTGTGTTTTTTACAGAAGTTACTTGTTGTGTACATTACGTAAGTTGTTAGATAAGTTACTTGTTACCTAAGTTACTCATTAAGCATGTTATGTAAGTTTGTTTTTTACAGAAGTTACTTGTTGTGTACATTACGTAAGTTGTTAGATAAGTTACTTGTTACCTAAGTTACTCATTAAGCATGTTATGTAAGTTTGTTTTTTACAGAAGTTACTTGTTGTGTACATTACGTAAGTTGTTAGATAAGTTACTTGTTACCTAAGTTACTCATTAAGCATGTTATGTAAGTTTGTTTTTTACAGAAGTTACTTGTTGTGTACATTACGTAAGTTGTTAGATAAGTTACTTGTTACCTAAGTTACTCATTAAGCATGTTATGTAAGTTTGTTTTTTACAGAAGTTACTTGTTGTGTACATTACGTAAGTTGTTAGATAAGTTACTTGTTACCTAAGTTACTCATTAAGCATGTTATGTAAGTTTGTTTTTTACAGAAGTTACTTGTTGTGTACATTACGTAAGTTGTTAGATAAGTTACTTGTTACCTAAGTTACTCATTAAGCATGTTATGTAAGTTTGTTTTTTACAGAAGTTACTTGTTGTGTACATTACGTAAGTTGTTAGATAAGTTACTTGTTACCTAAGTTACTCATTAAGCATGTTATGTAAGTTTGTTTTTTACAGAAGTTACTTGTTGTGTACATTACGTAAGTTGTTAGATAAGTTACTTGTTACCTAAGTTACTCATTAAGCATGTTATGTAAGTTTGTTTTTTACAGAAGTTACTTGTTGTGTACATTACGTAAGTTGTTAGATAAGTTACTTGTTACCTAAGTTACTCATTAAGCATGTTATGTAAGTTTGTTTTTTACAGAAGTTACTTGTTGTGTACATTACGTAAGTTGTTAGATAAGTTACTTGTTACCTAAGTTACTCATTAAGCATGTTATGTAAGTTTGTTTTTTACAGAAGTTACTTGTTGTGTACATTACGTAAGTTGTTAGATAAGTTACTTGTTACCTAAGTTACTCATTAAGCATGTTATGTAAGTTTGTTTTTTACAGAAGTTACTTGTTGTGTACATTACGTAAGTTGTTAGATAAGTTACTTGTTACCTAAGTTACTCATTAAGCATGTTATGTAAGTTTGTTTTTTACAGAAGTTACTTGTTGTGAACATTACGTAAGTTGTTAGATAAGTTACTTGTTACCTAAATTACTCATTAAGCATGTTATGTAAGTTTGTTTTTTACAGAAGTTACTTGTTGTGTACATTACGTAAGTTGTTAGATAAGTTACTTGTTACCTAAGTTACTCATTAAGCATGTTATGTAAGTTTGTTTTTTACAGAAGTTACTTGTTGTGTACATTACGTAAGTTGTTAGATAAGTTACTTGTTACCTAAGTTACTCATTAAGCATGTTATGTAAGTTTGTTTTTTACAGAAGTTACTTGTTGTGTACATTACGTAACATGCTTAATGAGTAACTTAGGTAACAAGTATCCTAGCTTATGTAACAACTGACTTTCATAACTTGCATTACATAAACATAAACAAATTGAGTATCTAATTAGTAAGTTACGAGATACAGTAGATGCTAAAATCCACTCATCGCCGTAATATCCTCTTTTTCTCTTTATCGTTAGAAGTTAAAATGACAAAAATTACATTGTGCCTTGTTACCAAGAAACCACAAACATGTTGAACTTTGAGAATGTGGTGGAAAACTTACACTAAAGTCTTCTACCATAAATGACATTTTCTTTGTTAAACAGCAGAGCGAAACAAAATAAAAATTCTTTGTTAAGTCAAAGTCACACAGTTTCTGACTAATGAGATTTGAGAATTCAAATGGTGTAATCTAACAGAACATGTAGCTGTAAAAAACCTTTTAAATTGGGCTATTTTAAAATTGATGTCAGATTTGAGATGTTTTTTTCTTCTTAAAGCAAGTCATGTTCCAGTAAAAACCAACTCAACAGATATGATTAGTATGATGATCAGGCGTCTATAACTTTGGAACTTCAAATTGCCTGTTCACGTCAATCCAGACGTCGGTTGTTGGGGCGCTGAAGGACGTCAGGATTGCACGAAGCAATAACATAGTCTGGGAAAAAGTGTTTTTGTTAGGTAATGAGCTACCACAGGTTACAGTGTTCCATTATATAGGCTGATTTATGGTCCAGGGTTATTGATGTAAGTACCATAAGAAGGAGGTTTTCCTTTGGTCCATACCTTGTTGATACACACAGTCCTATTATAGACTAGACAAGAAATATATCAAATGAACTGCCTTCAAAAATGATCGGTGAGGTTTTTCAGAAGTCTGATACCGAATGTGAAACGAATTCCGCTACGTGTTTTGGAAGCCATTTATCTTTTTAAGTCTTGCAAATGTTTGACATGAAGCTATTGTTCTTCATATAAACGTGGCCTTAGGGAGAAAGGGAGAGTGTGGTGAGGAATAACTTAGAAAAAAAGAATAGCTGAGATGGAGTTCCAGATGATGGCTGCTCCTGCCAGTAGTTTGTAATTGTATTTGTATTAATAGGCGTGTATTTGTGTGTATTAAGCCAGTTGTGGCACTTGGGGAAGTTTGCGGTTATCCCACAAATGTATATTAGTTTCCATCCGAAAAATAATCTGCCGAAGGCCTCCGGATGTGAAAACAAATGTGCGCGCCTGTAAACTGACATCTGTTCGTGGTTTCGGACTCCCCTCCAGACGAACCGGCCCTCGAGTGCTAAGCGATTGGCTCACTTTAACAAAAGCCTTCATCGCTAATAAGCTCAGTGTTAATTAGTGCGTGTTAAGCAATGATAGCTGTTTGGACATGTGGGAAATGACTCATGTCAAAGCTAATCTACTGCAAGTTACAGTTTGGAATTTCTAACCATGTTTCTCTTTCAAATGTTGAAAGGTTTTTGGGTTGATGGCAAAAAAACATGGTGTTGAATGACGTATGAATGTAATAAATTTGGACAAATCTTAGGTGTCTAAAGCGTTGTTTGGTGACTATACAGCCTAATGTCCTGGAGTACCTTTGGTCATGTGAGAAAGCAGTTTTCAGCTACATTACTGGGAAAATGTTATCTCATCCAACCAAAATTAGCACTCTAGGGTTCACTGGACGTGAACGTGGTTGTGGACCAGACACCTTTATATTTAATTATCTACTACAGATAGTAGTACTTACTAAGACACACTTGTTAATACATTTCATTTGGATTGTTTCTGCAGTAACGACTAGTCTAAAAGAAGTTGTATGGCGAACGTACCACATAAGTGCACTTTAATGATAGACAGGTTAAAAAATTGTGTTGAAAAATTAGAAATGAAAAAATGTAAACTATTCAAATGAATAAATTTTCTTTAAAGGGACGTTTAAAATTCATGGAAGACGTTTCTACAGTAACGGTCTGTAATTATTCCGCATGAGAGAGACTGTAATTGTCGGCAAGATGAGGTTTCTCAGCATTGGATAAATCAACCTTTTCCACGTCTATGGTTACTGTTTTCAACAATATCCCACCTTTCTCCGTCTGCTTAGATCGACTTCTTACTCAGATTTTCTCATACAACAGCATTTAACTCGAAACCATTTCAAAAATGTTAATATTCAAAGGCTGTGACTGGCAGAGGATTTATAATAGAGGTTTAGAAGTAGAATTTCAGCCACTGTTTTATTATTTGGTAATAAATGAGGGGGACCAAAGGAATTCTCTCAGTCTTAGTAGGAGATCATTTATAGGTCATCCGTTTTGTCAGCAGGGGGAACGCAGGACTTCAATGACTTCCTTAGGAAATCCACAGTTATAAAAATATTATTCACGTTGTACTTTTCACGTCATGCTTTTCTAGACGAAGTCGTAATTCTAACAGTGTTCTAAGTGTGTGTAAGTCTCTCTGTGAGTAGCGAAGAACATTTTCGCAGTGTGTGTGGGTGTGTGTGCTGAAAATGAGAAAAAGAGCATGTAGCGTGTTAAAATAGAATAGATTAATATATGAATGTAAATAAAAAAAACTTTCCAAATGTAAACAATTCAATACAGAAATAAATGAATAAACACTGGTTAGCACTGTCGCCTTGCACCTCCAGGGTCCGGGTTCGATTCCCGTCTCTGTGTGCATGGAGTTAGCATGTTCTCCCTGTGCTCGGTGGGTTTCCTCCGGGTAGTCCGGTTTCCTCCCAAATCGCCCACAGTATGTGAATGAGTGTGTGAGTGAGTGTATGTGTGTGTGCGCCCTGCGATGGATTGGCACCCTGTCCAGGGTGTATCCTGCCTTGTGCCCTAAGCCCCCTGGGATCGGCTCCAGACTCCAGAAGATGAGATGAAATACATGTAACAATAAGTTTGCTTAACATGTATGTTTTTCCTCCAGTAAACTGTTATGTTATTGATATTTTTATCCCTATTCATACATTCCTGTATTAGAATTATAATAAAGTTAAATGTAACCTGGAATTTGTAAATGTGGAATACCAAGGAAAATGTCATTCTCCCTTAATATAATGCTCATGAATATTAATCATTCTTTGTAAAACGAACAGCTTTTGGTCTAAATCCATTATAGTTTTGCCCCATACATATAAAAACCCTTTGATCTCTTGTCTCAAAGTTCATTCTCACCTGCTTTTAAGCCAGCAAGAAGTTCCTAAAAGCTGGCATCTTTATTGTTGAGCCTTGTGCCCAGAGAGACTGAATTAAATTGAAACATGGAGTGCTGTAAGTGCTTTTGTGGGCTAGAGGAGACCGAAATAAAAGGAGAGCGTGCCGAGAAAAAGCCGGCCCCTCCGCTCTGCGTTAAAGACAAGGCAGCCCTAAAATCAGAGCGAGAGCACTCTCCGTAAAGTGACTCGGAGACGGGCCTCTTTTTTATTTGGTTCAAACAGGAGGTTTGTGTTAACGCCATGGCCAACTGTACACAAGAGAATCGCTGGTCTTTTTTTTTTTTTTTTTTAGCTCTGAGGCCTGGAGTTGATTAAGTCTCCGCAGGGAGAGGAGGATGATGAGGGTGAGGACGAGGATCACAGACCAGATCTTCATTAGAGTGCCATAATTTGGCATCATGAAGCTGAAGAACGTGCAGACCATCACTTACAGTATTCATTCAGGACGCTGGACCTTCAATGGCTTTCTTAATGATGTTACAGAAGGTTGGATGGATGTGCAACTTCCAGCTGTCTCAATATTCCAGATGGAGCAAGTCACGTAACCTTCAACTGCTGGAAGCATAAAAGGAAATGCCAACACCTATTCTTGGCAGAGTTCACAGAAATGTAAGACACTTTTTTAAATTAAAGAACAATGTAGGAAAACAATGAAAAATTATAATTGTAATGCAATATACATTACTGTGCAAATGTCTTAAGCCCACTCATTATCTCATATTTTGAGAGCCAGACTTTATTATAGACCTACGTTACATATACATACTCTTGAGGACTAGCTCTCCAGGTGTCCTGAAAGGCTTTTCTTAGTTCTCATTTTCGGCTAATTTTCAGTCCAGTCCCTGTACCTGAGTCGTTTCAGAGGAATGGTTTTTGTTTGTTTAGCCACATTGACCTACTGTATGAATAATTCAAGGATTAAAGTAACATCTTACTTCATTCATGAACCAGTGAGAAACAGGTGCCGATGATGACGGATGATCAGGCCGGTGATTAGTATACTGGTGATGCTGAATACTAAATGGTTGGAAAAGGTGAGAGGGGAAATGAGGTTGCTGCTGAGGGTGTTGTTATTCTTTCGGCTGCTTCCAATGAACCAATAAACCTCAGCACAGCGGAAAATACAGTCCACACAACAAATTCACACATGTTTTATTTCAGATGCCCTTCCTGACACATCCCTCCCATTTTTATCCGGGCTTGGGACTGGCACTGCATCCAGCGGCTAGGGTTTGGGCTTTGGTGGGAACTGAACCCGGGTCTTCTGCATGGCAGGCGGGAAAACCACTCAGCCACCGATATGCCCATGGTGTTGCATAAGCAATTCATTTTTAAATTGTATCTTTAAGCACTTTGCATCAGAAAAGCAACCTCATTATCAAGACATATCGAGCTAAAATGCTGAATCGCTTTAGCGAGATCATTAATGCAGTTAAAGATTTGTTGTTGTCTTGCTTTGTGCATTCATTACTTCCCCCGGCCTTAACCTCTTTTTCAGCAGACAGCATTCCGGCATTTCACAACCGTAAACAACTATTACACTAATGGCTAGAAAAATCATTATAGGGTGAACATCTGTGGACCCCGAGCAGCTGGGTATACAGGAAAGTCTAGTAAAGCCGTTTCTGATTGGCCGCGATTCGGTTCCAGCTAGCCAATCAGAATGGAGCTCTTTTTGGTTCGTTAAGCCAGAGGAGGAGAAAAAAAATGAATGAAAAGAAATGGAGGAAAAAAGAATAGAGTGCAAATTTAATGGAACACATGGAAACATTTAGCCCTTGACTGCTACGATGTTCTCTCTACACCCAGCCGCCTGCAGCCCCCCCCCCCCCCCCCCACCACCACCACCACCACCACCACCCGCCCACCCCCTGTTTTTTCTTTTGTCTTCACATCTCCACCATTAATTCCCTTTCATTTCTCCAGCATAGGACTTAAGGATGTTGCTGACAAGGTGGCTAAACTGTCAAAGGAGGGGGGTTGGGGGGTGGGGGGGGGGGAGCGTCTCTGATCGTAAATCACATAATTATAAGGTCCAAAACAGAGGAACAGACTTTATAAAAAGAAAGAAGGAAATCTGTTTCCCACCAGAGCTTCCACTTCAATCAGAAAACACAGGCGCCCTCGAGGCCCGCAGGAAGGTCGAAAAGTGTCTGAGAATGAACGATATTTCTTCAATCCGATTGAAATTATTCCAATGATTACCTAATGCTGATGCGGATCTGATAAGATGTGCTTTTACATGCTCAAAGCGTTTAATCGGGAAATAACTTTTTTTTTTGAAACGTGCAAAGTGGTTCTGCTCGTTTAGTCTGCTGGAAACGTAACAGAAGAAGAAGAAGAAGAAGAATTTTTCTCCAGTTTTGAGGTTAGCTTGGGATTCTGATCTTTTCTGATAAATCCCCCTTCTGTGTTATGATTGGTTACAAGTATTCAGCCTCATCTATGATTGGTTAGACGCTTTACTACTTGTGAAATTGTGAGCCAATCAGAAATCTTCCTTAAATGATGAAGGTCTGAAAAAGACTGGTGGAAGAGTTTAGGATACGGGCAGAAGCAGAAGCGCCGATCTGTGAGCGTACTGTATACAGGGCTGCTAATGCTAATAAGCTAAAAAAAAAAAAATAATAAGAACGCGAAAATTGTTTTTAAAAAGTAAGAAAACCAGATACAATTAGATTTGGACTTATGGCACAGATGTCAAATTCACTCCATGTTAGCATGAATTAGCAATAGTTTGGATAACCTCTGCTAGCTCCCTGTAACAACAGCTAATCATGATGCAAAAGTTGCTACATGTATAATGCTGAGTAGAAAAACGTTTGCTGATAAAAAAAAAAAGGCTGTAAAATTCCATGCTAAGAATTTACCCAAAGTGTTACTTATTTCAAACCTAGTTTTTATTTTTATTTTAGAGAAACCATTCATTTTTAAGCTTGCTAGCTTGTTTCCTGATCCTGTAAATCCTGCTATACATTGGCCACCATATAATATAATATAATCATTATTTAACAATATCCCTTCATAATTATTTATGAATAGTTCGATTATTATCGAACCGTGGAGGTGTGAGGCAAGTTATTAGTGAACAATATACTGTATATAATTTATAGGCTTATAGCCGGGGTAAAACAGTCCTCCTGTACCAGACGCTCTTTACTTAACTCACGCTGTCATGTTACCAAACCCAATCATAACTCCTGAAGGTTTTTCTATGGCAGAAAATTTAAAAGCAGTACCTTGCTTATTCATAGGTGGCCCAGAAGGCCTGGGTTCGATTCCCAGGCACTGGATGCATTGCCGGTCCCAAATGTGTATAAAATGGGAGGCTTGTGTCAGGAAGGGCATTCGGTGTAAAAACCTGTGCCAAGTTGATGTGTGGATTGGATGCTCTGCTGTGGCTATGGGATCAGTTGAAAGACCAACAACAACAACAACAACCCACATGATGACGTTTTCCCACATTTATGAGAAAACGTCCTGTGAATGAGCTTTAACTATAGAAGCCATAGCGTACTAAAAAGAAGCTAATTAATAGAAACGTCTGATTGAACGAGGTCTAGAACAGGAAGTCGTAGCTGCTCAAACAAAGATCCAGCTCTTTTTAAACTGTTCTCAGGACTGTTTCCATTAGCGGAACTCTGACTTACAGTGCTAGAATTTGTCGAGTCAGACGATCCCTGCGCCCCAATGAGGAAGTGCAGCCCAGTCACTAGCAACCTGTAGATCCTACCATCAAGAGCTGCAGTCACATGGCTACAACAGCACACCTCATCGATGAAGATTGACATATGCAACCGTTTGCAACAACTGCTCGCAATGCTTTAGCTTAGCGTAAGCTTTGCTAAAATGCTAAGGCAGCTAACATTACTTTGAATTTGTTTGAAATTCATCGTCCCGTATCGGCTCCTACATTTCTTTTGGTGAGACAAACTACAGTGATTCCAGTTAGATGGTTATCTAACGTAATGCATAGTAGACAGCTAGCGGGTTGACAGCCGCATTGCGACTGTCAATCAAATTAGCCATGCCCCCTTATTTTAACTTGTGAGCAAACATATTTTAACTCATAAGCATTTAATGTAAAACTAGACCTCCTGCTGCTGTCATGAATGGGAAATCGAGCTTTGGAGACCAGAAACCCTTTTGTACTAGGCTATAAAGATTTTTTTCTTCTGTTATAAATTTACTCACTTTAAAACGTGGTGATTTGAGGAACTGCATTTATGGCACTCCCGAGTGGAACTAATCTTTCAGACCCGGAGGTTGCCCGTTTTTTTCATGCAAAGTTGCATTTTGCATCATGTGTTATTCTGCTTGTTTTTTTTTTTTTTTTTTTCATTTAATAATGTATTAATCATTGTATATTTTAATATCATAATAAGTTCAACTTAATGTTCATAGACGTTTGTTCCTGTGACTACGTATGTAAAAGCTGCGATAAACCGTCATTCCCTCACCAGCTCGTCTTTCTCCGTCTCTCACACAACAACCTACTGTAATGCAAAGTGTTAGTAGACATTTCTCTAAATTAAATCTCTAAGCGTAACACAATGAAGTCTAAACTACTCCATGGTCAGCGGTAAAAGCGAAGAATTTTTTTTTTTTTTTTTTTTTTTTTTGCACTTGGCTCCATATTGGTATGTGACCCGCTTCGCTGTCTCTTTTGTTTGGACACAGTGACATTTTCCAACCACAATGGAGCTGTAAGTGAACTAAATACCCATGAGAGGACCTCCAACCATCCCTCATAAACATCATCGACCAACAAAACCTACAATTTCAGCCTGTTTTTTTTTTTTTTTTTCCTTTCTTCTTCCTGCCTTCATTCTCTTTCTCAATCTTTCTCATTCTTTTTCCTTCTCTCTCTCTCTCTCTCCGTCTTTCTCTCGACCCTCCCTACTCCCACACTCTTTTTGTCATGGGCACGGAGGCATGAAAATGGGCTCCCAAATGGGGATAATTAGAGAGAAAAAGCCCTGGCTGGTCCGCCTAATCAACTCGCACAACAATCGGCGGATTGTTCCGGAAGGCTGGTGACACAAAACCTTGTCTTGCAACATTTGCGCTGTAATTAGCAAGCACTTACTGTCATGCGTGTCAGAAGCGGTTGTGGCGCAGTGAATCGGAACAACACGAAAAACTCTGTGTGTGTGTGTGTGTGTGTGCATACACTTTTATATTTATTGCATGCTATATACTGGCATTTTCAAGCAAAGCACAGATAGTGTTTGAAGAAAGACAGACGGGAACATCACAGCGAGTCCTGAGCAGGCCTGTTGTTGATGTATTTACCTCTCAGAACCGTGGTCTTTACGGATTAATTGGTTATGTATGCGGCTCTAGAAGGACGCCCGAACAAACGCATAAATAATTCTTGAGTTTCGAACCCCTCCTGACCAAAAGTTCAGCTGAAAGTATTTATCTCGGCTGGGCTCGCCGTTCAGTTCCTTTTGAAGATTTTCTGGGCAAAAAAAAAAAAAAAAAGAACAAAACCGCAACTCCACTACAGGGCTCGGCTCTGAGAAGAAGCGCGGAGGGGTTCGTCCACTGCGCTTACTTTTTTTTATCAGGTTACATCTCCATTCACATTAGCCGATTATTCAGACTTTTATCAGTGTAATGTAGGAATTACTTAAACGCTACCTTCAGGATCATTTAAATCGATGTAACTCTAATAATTACAGACTCGGAAACGAACCTCCTGCTCCAGGGGATCGATGGCAGAGTCGACAGCAGGAGAGACGCTGATCAAACCCGATGCAGGCCGCTACTCATCAGTGAGAGTGATCGTGCTCGGTGTATTCAAGCCAGAGGGGGTTTTTATTCGATATGAAACCAGACTGAGCGTTTACAGTGAAGCAGACGCCCCGGGCGTCCGTTTCATAAATGCTTTAAAACCATTTTATTGAAGAATTGAAGTAAGTAAATAAATATGCATATGAATGTATAAACATCCAGATGGGGAAGGGAGAGAAAGAGTGATAGACAGACAAACAGATAAAGACAAAGAGAGACAGAGAGAGATAAAGTGTGAGGGAGGCAGACAGACAGATGAGAGCCAAGTTTAGCCTAATGGTCACAGAAAGAGAGAGAGACAGACAGACAGACAGAACTGAGATCATACATGGAGAGAAAGAGAGAGAAACAGACAGACAGAAAGACAGAAAGAAGGCAGCGGGGGGCCTCCGAGTGGTTAAAGCGCTCGCCCTATCATCCGGAGATCGCTAGTTCGAATCCCGGGTGGTGCTGTAACCTCTCGCAGCCGGAGGTCTAGAGAGAGCTGATTGGCCGAGCTCTCCCAGAGGGGAGGGATGAGAGGTACATAGTGCTACATTAATCACGGCTCTACAGCCAGTCAGGGGCGTCCGTGAGCTCGCGCAACGGAGGGAGCGGATAGCGCTGTCCTCCGAGTGTGTTACGCCGCCCCCAACGGTGCGCGAGCGAGCAGTTCGAAAAGATGCGGTCGGCTGGCGTCACGTGGTTCGGAGGAAACACGTGATAGTCTTCGGCCCTCCGGCTGAGTGGTAGTAGTAGCCTTAATGTGGGAGCCCCCTAGTGAGAAGGAGGAATTGGACACGACTAAATTAGGGAGAAAATCGGGGAAAAAATCCGAAAAAAAAAAAAAAAGAAGGCAGCGGAACTGAGGCCATACACAGAGAGGAACAGACAGACGAAGAGGCAGACGGATGGCTGCATGGCCAAGTTTAGCCTTACGGTCAGAGAGAGACACAGAGAGAGAGAGCAGGGGGTTGTGGGATTGGGGGCTGCTCGACTGAGGTCAGCCTGTTGGTCACACAGAGAGGTCGTGACCCCTGGGTGCGAGGCTGTTATCTAACCCGAGGTGCCACTTCCCTCCTGATTAGATCTTTGTCTGCAGAAATGTGTGTTTAGAGACGGCGGTCAGTGAGATCACAGGCTCGGACGTTCCTCTGAAACATCTAATGAGTCACGTGGGCCGAGCTGCTGCTCGACAAACAAACCTGCAGCAGTCGTGCACTTCGTCCTCCTCCTGCATCACAACGCCGCGGAGTAGATCTGAACCAGATGACCTTTCATGTTTCCCCGCGATAATTAAACGCTTTTATTGAGCCATAAACGTTCGTTAACACTGGAAATATGGAAAGGCGACCTGCGTTTTATAACGATAAGGATCATAACGGCTAATAATAGATCCGGTTCAGATTTACTATATAAATCGATTATGTACAACCTGGATAGTTTATTCTCTCTCTCTCTCTCTCTCTCTCTCTGGGCCTCCATAAGTGGGGTTTGTTTAATGAATATTCTCATTGAAGTCAGGAATAATGAAGATAAGATGTAGCGTCGGTGCATGCTCCAATGTTTTTAAAGCCGAATTAATGGCAAACCGCTGGAAACTCGGCTTCCTGATAATTCCCCGTAATTACAGGCTTGTGTCGGAAAATGCTCAATATGTGGCAGGGAATCAAAGCTCAAAGCTCTTTAAACGAGTCGGTGTGTGTGTGTGTGGGGGGGGGGGGGGGGGGTCCTGGGTTGGGGGCACAGCTTTCGGCCCCTGGGCTGATTTCATCAGGAGTAAAAAGGCCCTTCTCTTTCTGCGGTTAGTTAATTAAACACGTTTGCAGGAGCTCAGAGCTCGGAGCCGACGCACTTAAGATGGAGAGCGAAACCTTTTTTATGTTTTTTTTTTAAGAAGTGTGAAGGCAAGAAAATCACACTCTACACCTCTTAAACCTCAAGGTCTTCAGGACAAATAGGTCATGTACTGTGTAAACAGGCAGGACTCGAAGTTTAGCGCTCTGGCCCAGGAAGCTGGCGTGTTTATGCTCCGTTTTTATGGGGCACAGCAAGAAAAAAAAAAAAAGAAATCTTGGACAGCTTGATGGGAAAAAGAGACTCATCTATACGGAAACGGCGCAGACTCGTTCAGCTTGACGCGTCCTCTACAGCTACAGCTAAGGCCTTTGTCCAATCGCCGACGCCCTCCTCGGTCTCACCCTCACTGACCTACACACACGCACTGCTTTTTAAACGTTGCCACCCCATAAATACTGAATCAACCCTGATTATTTAGCCTGCGTGAAGTCGGAAATTGGAGCTAGCAGGAGTCACGGGTTTCGCTTCGTTCGGTCCCAGAAAAATAATGCTGGTTATAACGTGCAAACAGCGGCCGATTAAAGGATGGAGGATTAATAGTAATGTATAGAATTACTTCAAGCCTTAAAGGAAAACTCCAAAGTTTAGCTTTTTCCCTCGAATTAATTTTCATCCAGTGTGTCTGCTCCAAATATCCAATGAACACAAAGCAAAATATTCAACGTTTCACTTTTGCTGAACAAGCAAATTCATACGGTTTTCATAAGACTCATCACATCAAAGCAGGTATCAAATCACGTTGTGGATGATTTGAGTTATGCATAGAAATTCAAACATAGAAATTCTATTTGTAGCATATTTAAATGAGAATTCTATGATATTGTGAGAAACTTACTGCATAGGGCTGGACAAACCCTCCGTGACATCACATATAGGTTTTCTGAAGAAAAAAAAAACGAAGCGGTCTTGAAGTTCACCTGGTCATCGCCATCTTGGCTGGAGCTGACTTGGCCTAAACCCAGAGTAATCTATAAATAGGCATTCCAACCTCTTGGTTGGAACATGCCTACGTACTTCAGTTGCCACAATGTAGCTTAGGCTTTAGCTTAGTGAAAATACTATCGTGGCTTATGCTTTCCTTCCAGTTCCATCATCCATACCCTACATGTCGTCCCTTGTTAACTCCTACATTTCTTGTGTTAAGTTAAACTCCAGTGATCCCAGTTAGCTGGTTAGCAAGTGATGCATAGCAGACAGCTAGCGGTTTTACACCTGCATTGCGTGTATAACTTTGCGGCTTCATATAACCTCTGTACAGTTATGAATGGAAAATCTATCTATAGAGACCAATACCATTGTTGTAACTGGCTGCAAACATTTATTTTTATTGTAAAGTTGGATATTTTCAAAATGGTGCTCTATGGCATTGACGCCTTTTGAAGCTAGCTCCCAGTGGCCATTCGTGGAACTGCATGTTTTGGCACTTCCATTTTTACTGAAAATAAGATATTTCTAAAATAATTTTGCTGAAATTGAGGATTTCACCTACTAGTGTGAAGATTTCACCTACTATTGGCCATAGCGCCACACTAACCTGTGTGACGTAATACCTTACTTGATATTGTATTACAGGTCACACTTTTCTGGGTAGTTTCTCCTTTAGAGATAAAACGACAGAAAAATATGCATGCCGATAATCAAAAAACAAGTTTTTTTATTCTAATCTAAAATCAACTGGAATTTTGTTGGATGATTCCAAGTCAAACAACACTGAATACATTTTAGAGATGAGGTGGAAAAACCCTCGAGTGTTTCTTTAAGGCCCATTGTTATATCAGTATTTTTATTTGGTTTGTACCCCTACAGTCCTGACAGAGTAACAGCCCGGAGATGAATCTGTCCGTTTAAAAAAAATCTGATAAGGACAAAACGGAAAATAAGGCTGACCGGACGGGTTCGTCTTCTGCTGTGCACACACTTTTTTCTGTCTCGGTCCACCCCTCGTCCTTTAGCATTCTAGGAAACAAAGAGCAACTTGACGTTTCTTCTTGGAAGCCCTGGTGCCATGCAGTCTTGCTGCGCTGTCCTCAGCTCTCGGGCCTGGTTTACCACAAATGTGCCTGCGAGTGAAGAAGCCACCAACCTGACAAAAGGATCCTGTACTGACTCACAAATGTGGTTACTACAAGTAATGGGAGAATGGTTTCGCTCTGAGGGTTGGGGAAAAGGGGGAGAAATTTTCGTACAGTTTTAAGAAAAGGACGTTTTGTTCCCTTTCGGGAAGGTACAAACCACTAGACCCGGTGTCAAACGTAAATATAGGGCGACTGTTAAAAAAGCTGACCGCACAAATTTGTATTTGTGTCAATACTTTAACTAGGGAGATAATGGAATTCTGTCTATGACTGGTAGGGAAAAAAAAAATTTCAGAGGCACCAAACTGAAAAGGGAGCGCATCCTCATTTGGGTGATAAACCTGTTCTGTAACTTTGTTCTGTTGGGTTGTAATTGAATAACAGGAAATGTGTTTCTGGTTAACATGAAGTCCACTTTGTTGAGGTTACTAACTGTTCACTGATGGAGACTTGGTTGCAAAATTTCCCTTTTGTGGCAGTTTCAGTCCTAAAGCTCCACTTCTTAATCAGGCCATATGGATTTTTTCTTTTCTTTTCTTTTTTCACTAGGAAAAATGGTGTACAGTGACGAAAACAGTAAGAACATAAGGAAGGTAAAAATCACATGCGCACTAGAGCATTCCTTTATCATGCATAACCTAACTCATGTCTTTTTGGTGCACTTGCACAATATTGGACATGTGATTATGTCCAGCTTGCATGTCTCAGTGTCAGAAACTCCTTTTGTCCTCACACTATCATGCCCCGTTTAGACAATGCTAGCAGAGAGAGAGCGCCATCGGAATCTTTCAACTTGGTGCAAAGTGAGCAGACGTCAACAGGTTTGGAGTTCTCAGGGATACCATTTTTAGACTGTGGAACAGATTTCCAACAACTGGTCACCACAGGTCTTGAAGGACAACAGATGGTGTCATTCATACAGAGATCATACAGAAAATCCTGCCTGTATTCACTCAGTATTGACTTTGCGAACATGATTGTTGAACTTTATGCTGACGACCTCAGAACTTCCATGATCTCTGGATCTGAACATTTTGAATTTCAGGTGATGACAAATTTTTGCCTTAAATGTAACTTTTTTTTTTAATTTATTTGGCAGAAATGCATTTTGTAAGAAATTTAATTGTTCAACGTTTTTTGTCCAGGGGTATAATTAAATAGCAAAATCGTAGGAATTTGGCATATTTTTTGGATGATCTATTACAAATACCTACAGTAGGAACCACCTACAAGGTTCAGAAGAACCACTACAATCCCCCTACAGAGAACTCATGCACTGTACTGTACATCACACTCATGTACATACCTTTGAGAATGTCTTTCTTTCTTTTCTTTCCTTTCTTCTTTCTCCAGCATTGTGAAGATTCCTGTACTGAGCTCAGGATAGCTTCCTGAAAAAGACCCTTTGATTCTTCTAAAGTCTTGAGATTTCATACAGTATGCTCGGAATCTAATTCTAATTCTTGAACACTGAAAAGTCAGGTTACTGAGGAGACGTAGACGGATACACTTTTTTCGATCATGAAGCTTCTTACATAAGAGTTAATGAACTAAGCATCTTAATCACCTATTAGGTCATAAACTGTAAACTTGCGTTTTTTAGTTTGAATGCAGATATTTTCAAAGCACATATTTGTTTAATGCAAACAGGAATTATTTATTTATTTAAAACTAGTAATAAAAAATAAAAAAACGACTTCCATATAAATATTCAGGTATGAATATTATGAATTTGTTAACCTCAGACCTCAACTCACGACCAAGCCATTTTTTAGGGAGATTATGTCTGAGATCGGGCCAAAGGTGTAACGCTGGCTCACAGTAAACAGGGAGCTGGAAAAACAAGGTGTCATAACAGATCTTTACTTTTCTTTCATTCCATTCTTCAGGTCTTTCACATATTTTTCCTCACATGACTATAGAATTTACCAACATGCTCTAATACCGTATCTGTTTCCTGTTCTCATGGCAGAAACTAAATCCGCGTCCCCCACCTGGATTTCTACAGCTCGTGCCGTCCACGCCTGATGTGTCTGGGCTCGCCGAGTGGCACGACTCCACCTGTTTATCTCTGCCTGTTATCAAAGCCCTCTTGTCCCCCCCCCCTCATCCCCCCCCCCCCCCCCTTCCACCCTGCCCTGCCGGCTCCCCGCCTGCCCGGTGGTCCTGAGCTCCGGCACCGTGAACAAAGCTCTGCTTGTGAACCTCTGAGTCGCTTTCATCAGCAGCGCTATGACTGACTGAGACCTTTCTGAGACCTGTGGAGGTTCAGCTAGGCGGCTTGACACGTTGTACAATACACAATGTGTGAAAAGTGTGAATGTAATTTTTGGCGCGTTAAATATTTTCTTGACTCAAATTAAACCTGAAGGCAGTCGATACAAATTAAGCCTGTTATTTATTTATGGAAAGGATGATTAGTGGTGGATGTGTAAAGCCAGAGGTGCCGAGTGTGTTTATTGAGGGGTTTCCAAAAATCATAAGCCTAATCCATTTTAGGGGTCCAAGCACTGGGCAAGTTATGATTATGCAGGAATAAGCATAAGCAAAATGACTAGAAACACGTCTTGCTAAAGTCCTTTAAAACTGTAAATAATGAATATAACTGCTATTAAAATGCTATAATATTCTTTTTACAGAACATACAGTATATAGGTTATTCATACTAGAATTATACTAGATATACTAGATATTCTTCAATCTATAATTTCTTAAAATATGTTTTCAACAAACCAAATATAAGACCAATAAGCTTATTCCTAATCAAATGTTTTTTTTTCCTTCTAAAAATAGCAACATAAAATAAAATGCCAATAGAACAAGAATATTTTGCTGAAAAATTGTATTAAAATTTGATTTCAAAATAAACATAATAACCGTAGATTTGGTTTGTTGTATTCTTATTTTAAGTGTTGTGTTTGTAATAACATTTAAGTGTAGATAAATTTAACTACAGGTCCTTCTCAAAAAATTAGCATATTCTGATAAAGTTCATTATTTTCTGTAATGTACTGATAAACATTAGACTTTCATATATCTTAGATTCATTACACACAACTGAAGTAGTTCAAGCCTTTTATTGTTTTAATATTGATGATTTTGGCATACAGCTCATGAAAACCCAAGATTCCTATCTCAAAAAATTAGCATATCATGAAAAGTTTCTTTAAACGAGCTATTAACCAAATCATCTGAATCAAGTGAAAATATTTATAATCTGGCCAGATGTTTCTACTATTTTTATTATAAGAGTATAATAAACTAAATATAATAAACAGTTGAACTTATTCCTAGGCATATTTTGCTATTTTAAGCATAAATCCCTTACACTAATAGAAGATATTTAGCTTATATATATATATATATATATATATATATATATATATATATATATATATATATATATATATATATATATATATATATTTTTTTTTTTTATTTAGCACAATTATCTGACAGTAAAGCTAGAAGTTAAAAAATACTTAATATAATATAATAATAATAATAATAATAATAATAATAATAATAATAATAATACTTCTATTTTTAGAAATAGGTTTAATTTTCTTATATGTGGTTTGTTGTGCGAACAGTTCCCACAGACAGATGTGTCTCTTCTGCAAGTTGGTCACAAGTTATCCATTCATTTTTAAGGATCAGGCGTTTGACTTATTACTGCAGCAGGCTCACAGTGACCTCGTCCATGATCGTCATTCACGGATGTACGACCTTCTTTAAAATGTTTTACTGTGGCCAAGAGTCTCATCACCATACTGCGCTTGATGTCTTCTGTAAATGGCTTTATGGCTTTTTGTTCACAAGAAATTTCCTCACGAGTTTGACTTGAACACCGCTCTTACAAATAGTACCTAAAATAGCAAAATTGTGACTGAAACTAGAACCTAGACTTGATCAGATTTCAAGTCAGCTGGAAACACAGTTACAAAGGGTTGAATCATGAGGCCAATAAAACTAATTGCAAGTAACAGGTGTGAACAAAACCAGACACTGGTGCAAACTGTAATCATGAGGCATGAATGATTACAGAACTGGGACAGGAGGTGGAAAAAAAACAGGAGGTGGTCATGATGATGTACATGTACACCTGACCCAGTTCACAGACTCCTGAAAATTCTGACGTCATACAGTACATACTGTATTTGCATATGGGAAGAGCAATAACTTAAACTTTCTTGAAGAATAAAATACAAGTTTAACTATGATTTTCAAGAGGGAAAAGATGATTAAGCAGTACATTTAAATTAGTGTTTTTTTCTAATATTTAGAAAAAAAATTCAAATAATTGAGGTTAAGTTAAAAAAAATGGTTGGAGGCTGGTACATCTCATAGATAGACTGATAGGCGTCAATTATTTGATTCAAATAAACAGTTTTTTTTAATTTGATATACGGGGTAAACAGTTTTTCACACAGGGCTATGTAGTTTTGGATTTTGTTTTCCCTTAATAATCATAAAAATAAATAAATAAAAACCTTCATTTAAAAGCTGCACGATGTGTTTACTTGTGTTATCTTTGACTAATATTAAAAAATCTATATTTTTTATACATTTTTTTTCTGCACAGAACTTTTTTTTTTTTTAATGTTCCTCAAGGTGGAGTGTTGGGTCCTCTGTTGTTTTAGCTCTTATTATGTGTTTTATTTCTTTTCTTTTTTTTTTGCAATTGTGCTAATGTAAAAGTGCAATTTCTTTGAATAATTGACCTAAATCCTGTATCCTGTACACACACTGTCAAGTGCTTGAACTTCCACTGCATTAGAAACTTTCTTCAGCCTCTTTCAATATCATACCTCGACTTCCTGTTACTCTTTATCGCATGTGTAAAACAACTTCCCCAGTCGTGGGCGTGTCTGGACCTGTGCTCTTTCTCACAGTACCTGTCAGATCTGTGGATTATTCATGGCTCTGGGTCAGATTCCCTTCATTGTGTGTGTGTGTGTGTGTGTGTGTGAATGTTAATCTCGTTAGTGTGAGATGTGTGATTTTTCATTGTTGGCATGTATCCTTTTGGTTATTCGTACGAATCTGTTTTATAGCTAAGGGCAGGCGTAGTGGCTGTGTTATTGGTTCAGTTGATTAACGCCAAGTCAAACTTCACGATGGCCATCAATCACATTCCAGCTCCATTTCTGAAGCATTCGTACATTAATCATAATTTATTTGTTTTATGGTTCTATGTCTACAGAGTGCTATTATCTAATTGTTTTAAGATGTCTGATTACAAGGAATGGTGTTGGTGGAACATTTGTTATTACGGTGCTAAAATTTACATTTTCATACTTTAATTTTAGTTCATATTTTATTTAAACATACTGTATGAGAGAAAAGCCAGAGGAAAGCATCTTTTTCAATAGAGCCATGTGATTAAAATGATTATGCGACTGAAAAGATCCGTTGTTGTTCGATTCTATTTACTGAATTGATAGTTTGGGTTTCTATTCAGAATCTATTCACGCTTTTTAAACGATGTAGGTAAATCTGTAAGTATTAAATGATATAAAATTGACAATTTTTTTTTTTTTGCTTCTGGAAAGTACAGTACTTGCAAAATACTCTCTTTTTGCAAGACCAGTGCCTCTTCTTCTTCTAAGTTAATTGGCAGTTGGTACAATACTGCCACCTACTGGACTGGAGTGTGGCGCAGAAGATGAACAAAAAGATGCTTTGTACGCAACATGACAACATTGCAATGTTTATTCGATATTTTATTTGTTTGTCAATTTAAAGATAAATACCTATAGCTGTTTAAAACAAATCAGATGATAAACTTTAGTCTTAGATCAGAAATCTAACCAGAAATCTAACTGAATTTTATTGTCAGTGCTCGAACCTTCTCATTAATCTAATTATTTACAGACTGTTGCACAACAGCCCTGAAATGAAATTTCACATGACATAACTTGCAACAGAATCGCCATGCTGCACCAGCGAACAAGCTAGCTAGTGTTAAAAAGGATTGCTTGGATATTTATCGCTACATAATGTGTCATAATGGATGGAATAAAAATGTTGAAGGTTTCTGCATTGAACATTTATGGAAGAAGTCTCCAGTGTCAAGGCTTTTAGCAAATATTACATCAATCTGTAGAGGTAATATTTCTAACGTGGGATATAGTTTTTTTCTTAGTGAGCTGTTTTATTTTTGTCGTAACCCTTAATCAGAGAAAGACCAACATTTGGTAAATAATAAGTACCTCAAGAAAAAACACATGAAAAAACACATTGGTGGAAAATAAGTTTTTTCCCCCTAGATATATTTAAATAAATATGATTTTAACATTATCAGTGTTTTTGAAAATATTTTTATATATACACGTTTTGGGAAAAAAAGATGCATTGTAATTTCACTGACATTTACAACACAAAAATGACAATGAAAAATTTTTTTGAAGAAAAAAAAAAAACCACCACAAAAGTAAAAGAAAAATGATTTGAAAAAGTTTTTTTTGAAATTCAAACTTTTTCAAAATGAAACATTTTTGAAATTCAAAATGTAAGTTTTTTTTAAATCCCTGCAACCCGATTTTGGATAAGCCGCTGAAGATGTTTTTTAAATTTCCAATTAGTTCAACGAGTAGCCTATAAAGGGTTAAAAACTTCAAGATACAGTAAGAGAATTTAAAAGTAATTAGTTTGGAGTTCCTGAACAGTAACAATAAATGGATAAGAGTATAATGTTTTGTTCTTAAATCATTTTTAAATAATTAAAAGCATGACCACACCCAGTTTTGATGAATTTTCTATAAATAGGAAGAATCCTTCAATTTTTTTTTTTTTATTCCTTACACTTTATTATTAAATAAATTACAACCTTGTAATCTTGTAATACTTGTACTTTAGCACTAGCACAATGTTGTGATTGTATGTGGTTAAAGGTCCGGCACAGGATGCAATTCATCCACCTTTCATTCCTCAGTTTCTCACCGTGGTGTTAAAACAAGATGTTATTTTCACCAGATTTTTCCCTCCTCCTGAGTGTTCTTTTCCTTTTCCGTTCTACCGAGCGAGCAGTTTGTGCCATTTTTTTTTTTACCCCCACCTTGGTTGAGAGGAAACAACCGTGACATTTATTTTTCTGCTTTTCACCATTGTTTTTATTGGTCAGGGGACTCGGCACCGTGAAAAGTCCTGGCTAACATGTTATACCGTGAGAGCGCACTAAGAAGGCAGTTCTCCTGTCCCATATGTTCTATCTCTCTCTCTCTCTCACAGACACACACACACACACATTCACAAACATACACACATTTCTGCTCTGTGTTTTTTCCCCTTTCCCCCAGTCATGTAAATATTCAGGAGGCGATGACTGATCCGAGCCAATAAAAACTCTCGAGCTGTGCTAAACTACAACATTATTGTTCTTCGGTTCTAATTTGGTAATTCACTTCACATTTCCTTTCCCGTTAGACCACATTCAAAGCCCAAACAAGCCAGAGCTCGAAAGAAGCAACTTGTAAAGCGTAAATGGTGAAGCGTGAAATCCTGATTAATGGCGCGACTTGACAAATTAGCTGATGAAGGACAGGGTCATAAGAAATAGCGTCACACCCGTGTTGGGTCTTTTCCTGGTCCAAGGGTGTGTTTGTTGAGCGTTAAGAGAGTAAATGCAGCCCTGGAGTGAGTTATTGACTTTTAGATTAGGACACCTGTCTCTGGAATTCTTCTTTCAGACGTTTTTAGGCTTAAAAAGCAGCCACTGAAATGAAAATAAGCGTTTGCTCTTTAATACTCATGACTGTATATCTAGGCAAATAAAAATCGTATTTTAATCGAGTTCTTTTCATTTAAACCTGAACACATACGGAGATCTGCAGTAAGGACATTGAGAATCCCTGAGAGATTTCCTACAGCATTAAGTCAACAGTGTTAATCACAACCGCACATTATCCGTATCAACTGTAGACATAACTTTTTTTCATCTGTCATTAAGATTGGGTGGATCTAATTTTACGATTTAACGACACGCAATTGTTGTTATCTGATATTAAACTGTAACGTTCCACGAAGTTGACTGTCAGGAATTCTAGACATTGACCAGAACGAGAAAAAAAGTGCCTCAGGGAGGTTCTCGGCGCTTCCCAGGGCCGATGTTCACGTGGAGGTTCTCTGATGGTTCTTGAATTGAATTAAGAGCTACAAAGGTGTACAATCTTCACCTTTTCCAAATGGTTCTGATTTTCCTGTACAACACCATGAAACTTTATCGTTTCACCTTTGACTTTTGTACATTTTCACCCGCTATCAGTTTACCATCAACCCAGTTCATGGATGAATTTTGTTCGTTTTGTTCGTTTTGTTTGTTGATGAATTTTCAACAAAGTTTTAAAAAGTTCTTCTGCTCTGTTTATGAAATCAAAACATTTGCGTACGGATAAACTGGTAAAGCATACACGTTATGCGAGTTAAACTTTTGCATGAATCTTTTTTCATTTCCTTTTCGACCCAGAGGAATAAATACATTTAGAGCAAGTCAAGCTGATAAATATGTAGGAAATAAAATAATTATTAACAACAGGTTGATTTAAAAAAAATTTTTTATAACTGCACAACCTGAAGCATTTGATTCCTCTTATACAGTGTTATACCTTACATATTTTTTCATTAATTAAAGAATGACATTATAATTCCAACAGAAACTTTTGTTGTAGCATGTTGTAGCAACATGTATTTGGCAACATTATGGACAGTTATTGAACGTTAGATTTTCTTTTTTTTTTTTTTTTTTTTTTCCCCGATTTTCTCCCTAATTTAGTCGTGTCTAATTCCTCCCCGTCACTAGGGGGCTCCCACATTAAGGAAACTACTACCGCTCAACCGGGAGGGCCGAAGACTATCACGTGTTTCCTCCGAACCACGTGACGCCAGCCGACCGCATCTTTTCGAACTGCTCGCTCGCGCACCGTTTAATTTTTAAATAGATTTTCAAAATAACACAAAAAAAAATCCCAAAATACCAATAGATGCAGCAATTAACAATTAGCAATAGAAATTAACAATCATTGTCATTGTCGAAATGCAGCTTTACACAATCAGAAGAAAACTATGGAAATTTGTATGAAATGTGAATTAATCAAAATGATCAGACCCTCCCCTTGCTATTTTAATATTTGTATCGTTTATTGTGTTTGTATTGTTCGTATTAATATTAATATTTAATATTTGTTATTTTATAAATGTTTACTTTCATTTTCTTTAACATTTACATATTTACAAGTTGATTATAAACAACTGACTTTCATTTTACCTTTAAATCAACTGATAATCCAAAGCCTAACCCTCCACACACACAGATGTGCCTTTTATTCATTTACTTATATACAATAAATAATTGCCCAAGCGTAATAACTTTTGTCTCATCGTTTTGAAAACGTGTGAAAATCCGGAAAATTTCTTGAAAAAAACATATCAATTTTTGAAGGGTTCACAAACTTTCAGTCACCTCTATTTGACTGTGTGTTTCTACAAGTATGACTCGATGTTTACATCATATATTTGCATATTATTCTTTAATATAAAAATGAAAAGAAAAAAAAAAACTTTTCAACTGGAAAATGACGTACTTACGTTCTTATGGTTTACTTTTAAAAAATGATATATTTTTATAACACTACATTCTACAAGGTCATTTTGATGACATCATGAATCCCATCATCAAACCGGGTTCCATAGGTTTAAAATAATCTACAATATTGGATCTCCATGCCCAAAGTGACCCGTTATATTTTTCCTCCACAGCTACACACACACACACACACACACACACACACACACACACTTTGCGCATTATTGCGAGTCATTTCCTCTCCCCCCTTTACCCATAGATACGCATCGACATGACGCTGTTACACGATCCACATGGCCCTCTGACTTCTTTGTGCAAACAGAGCCATGACAGCAGAGGTCAGAACCGAACCCCGACTCGGGAGCGCCACATGTCCCAGGAGCTGCGTGGGCATACCAGGAATCCAGCTAAAGTTTCCGTCAGATTGAAATCGTCAAATGTCAGATCGAACAGAATTTTTTTGTGCATTTGGAAGGAAAAAATAATAATCTATGGAGTCTGTGAAGAACTCAGTATAATATTTCCTTAAGCTCGGTTTAAAATAATATTTTGGGTTTGATTTTGGGTCAACATTTTATATAAGCGCCTCCATTTAGAGCGCCGCAAACGCCACATATTCAGCTTACATCTATAGACTCCGGTGACGTATTATTAGAGTGTGTTTATTTATTAACTTGTGTACTGTAAATAAACAAACATACAGTATAACTCCCGATTTCGCACTTCTCTTCCTCTTTTCCGTCGAGCTGCTGGGGTTGGACGTGCCCCTGTAGGGCTGCCAGCACGGATGAGTCTGGTTAAGTTACATTAAACCGTGACCATTGTGACGTAAATATGGTTTCCAATTCCTGAAGCCCAGTGGAGATAATCACAGCCTGTAAGCAGCCGATTTTTTTCTTCTTCTGTTAGGGCAGGAACATATTTTCATCTGGTTCAAGCAAAGCAAAAATAGATCCTGATCGACATCTGAGCTTTCCCAAGGGCCTTTATGGCTCGGCTGAAATTATCCCGAAACGCAGCGACTTTAAACAGAAAAGCGGCCCTAAGAGAGCAGCGTAACTCAAACGCTGCTATCTGGATCTGTTTATATACGTATCTGTTTATTTGGAGTGGAACCAGAAGTGGGCGTGGTTTTCTTAAACCAGGGAAGGGTTTTTGTTGTTGTTGTTGTTGCTTTTTATTGAAATATGAACTTGTATTACAATGATGATATTGTAGGTAAAATTGGAAAATAACATAACAGGGCAGGACGGTTAATAAGTACGGTTCTGCTGTAAAGTGGAATGGAAATGTTTTTTTTTTTTTTTTTTTTTTTTGGGATTTTTCCCCGATTTTCTCCCTAATTTAGTCGTGTCCAATTCCTCCCCGTCACTAGGGGGCTCCCACATTAAGGCTACTACTACCACTCAGCCGGGAGGGCCGAAGACTATCACGTGTTTCCTCCGAACCACGTGACGCCAGCCGACCGCATCTTTTCGAACTGCTCGCTCGCGCACCGTTGGGGGCGGCGTAACACACTCGGAGGACAGCGCTATCCGCTCCCTCCGTTGCACGAGCTCACAGACGCCCCTGATTGGCTGTAGAGCCGTGATTAATGTGAGAGCACTAAGTACCTCTCATCCCTCCCCTCTGAGAGAGCTCGGCCAATCAGCTCTCTCTAGACCTCCGGCTGCGAGAGGTTACAGCATCACCCGGGATTCGAACTAGCGATCTCCGGATGATAGGGCGAGCACTTTAACCACTGCGCCACTCGGAGGCCCGGAAATGTTTTTAAAAATGAATGAGATTGTACAGCACCAAAAAGCGTGAACACTAACGGTTAGCGAAACTGTCTGGCACAAGACTCGCAGTTGCACTCGATCCATATGGACATGACTTGTGCATTGTGCATGAATGATCACGGTCAGGAGAAATACACAGCTTACAAATGTAAAAAAAAAACGTTTTTTAAAACTTGCACGAGTAACTAACTAAGCGTTCACTTCCTACTTCTACTATCTGCATATTGTGAATATTATAAATAAATACCATGCGTTCGTATCAAGTTACATTCCTTGACATGCCGTTAAACAATTTAAAAACGAGAAGAAAAAAAAAGTAACGTTTTCCCAGTAATCTTTCCAATCTGCCCAGTTTTGCCCCTGTTCTGTTCACACCTGCCATTATTAACCACATGCCATGCGTCTCCTGCATGATCGGGTTACAGGTGGACAGCTGAGAAGCGGAGCTCCTCACATCTAGCACTCTGAACGCATCTTCAGTGATCAGATTTCATACATCGTTGCTGCTGGAGGAAGGTTGTTACACAAATTCAACCCATTGATTCTATTTACTTTCAGGCAGGAATGTCCAACGAAGCCTGTCTGTCTCATGCAGACATTTTAATCATGAGGTCCGCTAACAATGGGGGTATGGGGGTGATACGAAGGCTTAGTGGTTAGCACGGTCATCGCTCCTCCGGGTGATGTCTGTGATGACGTGGACTCTGCATGTTCTCCCTGTGGACAGTCCAAGGACACGCACAGTAGGCTGACTGTTGTTTCCAAATTGGCATTTCATCTTGGGCGGTCGACTAGTTTGTGCCCTGACATAGGGGTCCAGATCGCCCCGTTACCCAACACAGGCTCCAGGCTATCTGGAGCAGATACTGTGGGGTTAAGGGCCCTGGTCAAGGGTTCAACAGTGGCAGCCTTGGCAGGGCTGGGGCAGGGGCTTGAACCCCTTACGTTAGAATCAGTAACCCACAGCCCCCACCTTTATAGTGCAACCTTTATCCCTTAGCCCAGTTACAAAGAGAATGATTTCCAATCAGGCTTGCGTATTTTCCTGCTAGAACAATGACGCATTAAGACACATTTGTGTTCATACTATAAAAGTAGCAATAAGTCCCAGTTTTTGTGAATGTGGTTCAAGTGACCGGATCACACAGCGTCTTCGATACACACCGCACTTACCCCTTTTGATCCCATCACTCAGGACACACAACTCACTGATGCCAGGTGTTCTTATCTACCAGCAATCAAACCCGATGCCGGTGTTGGCTCATTCACTTCGAGGTTTGTTTTGCCCTGAGATGCTTTTCTGCTCCCAATGGTTGTAAAGGGTTGTTTTTAGAACTAAATATTAAAACCTTCCTGCCCACTCATACAAATCGGGCAAGCCTCTAAACTCTCTCGAGCGCTCTTGCTCTGGGGAAGTTTTTTTGTTTTCGACGCCATTCGGGTGAAAACCTCAGATCAGCAGTTACTTAAAAAAAAAACAAAAAGAAGAAATCTTTATACCAACAAAGACTTTGAGATCATATTTCTTTTTTTTTTTTTTTTTTTTTGGATTTTTCCCCGATTTTCTCCCTAATTTAGTCGTGTCCAATTCCTCCCCGTCACTAGGGGGCTCCCACATTAAGGCTACTACTACCACTCACCACGGGAGGGCCAAAGACTATCATGTGTTTCCTCCGAACCACGTGACGCCAGCCGACCGCATCTTTTCGAACTGCTCGCTCGCGCACCGTTGGGGGCGGCGTAACACACTCGGAGGACGGCGCTATCCGCTCCCTCCGTTGCGCGAGCTCACAGACGCCCCTGACTGGCTGTAGAGCCGTGATTAATGTGGGAGCACTAAGTACCTCTCATCCCTCCCCTCTGAGAGAGCTCGGCCAATCAGCTCTCTCTAGACCTCCGGCTGCGAGAGGTTACAGCACCACCCGGGATTCGAACTGGCGATCTCCGGATGATAGGGCGAGCGCTTTAACCACTGCGCCACTCGGAGGCAGAGATCATATTTCTTTCTTGTTTTTGACATGAACGTTACCCGAGGCTCTCGACTTACAGTATATCTGCATGCTGTTATTTAGTTGATGCTTTATTAATAATGCATGCATTATGTAGACTTATGGACTTATGGTATGTTATGCAGGTCCGGTGCCTTGGTTCCAGGGAATCTATTCATCGTGTGTGTGTGTGTGTGTGTGTGTGTGTGTGTGTGTGTGTGTGTGTATAGAAGTCACCCCCAGGCTTCCAAAGCAAACCAAAGCCAGGCCCGGGCCGAGTCTCAAAGCTAATGTGACACTGAGGTAAATACAATTAAGGCAGCCAGAGGAAAAGCTGGCTTATTACTGTTTATCTTTAAACCTGACTCCCTGACTTTCCAGTTGGCTCCATGCCTACACACATCAGACCGTTTTTCTCTGGAATACAGGTCATTCATAGCAACCTTGGGGAAAGAAAATACCCGTTCTCTCTGCATATTTCTGAGATTAAGAATAATATCTATCATTTTTCATTCTTCATGAGTGCAAAGAAAAAGATCCAAATATTAAAAAAAAAAAAAAAAAGATGGATTTTCCCCCTTGATTTTCTCCCTAATTTAGTCGTGTCCTATTCCCACCCGTGTCTCTGTAAGGGCTCTTTCCCATCAAGGCAGCAACTAAAGACCAGGGAACGGAACAGACTATCGAATGCTTCCATCAGTGACGCATGTTTCTCACGCAACCTTGTTGGAATGAAGTAACGCACGCAGGGGAAAGCGCTATCCGCCCCTTCCACTTGCGTGATGTTAACAAAATAGTGATTTAAAAAAAAAAAAATTTTTTTTACGTTTAAATCATTTTAGCGACTCGGTTCTATGAATCTTGTTCATCAAAATTAACAAATCTTTTTTTGAGTCATTTAGTTCATTTCGTTCTTGTGTTCAGAAATAAAATAAAATGTTACATTTTCAATAGACAGACACCCAACACGTCTACACATACAAATGTTGGCGCACATTACACAAAGTTCCGGTAATGAAAATATTACAATGCAGCTAAGGACATATTATGATAAACAGAATGAGCAGCTCACCTCTCATATCTTCTGGTCCGAGTCGTTCGTTCTTTTGAATCTATTGCGTCTATGGGAGTCATGTGACAAAAGAACAAAAGACTCGAAGGTAACGACTCATTTCGGTTTCCTGTACATAATTTACGGAGGTCTTGCGATGCTTTTGCGTATGCGCGCCCATTAAAAAAAACAAAAACAAACGACGAATCACTCCACGAGACTCCTCGTTCTTCTGAGTCGCATTAAAGACTCGTTCTAAAAGAACAACGACCCATCACTATAACAAAAGCACATGATCTCTACAGTATGTCTGACGTGAGACTATGGACTCTCGGGTGTGGATGGCTGCAGCATCACATCAAACGAGCGAACTATGAACAGAACACCTTACCACTTGTTGTTGACTAATCGCGTTTAATACATAGTAAATAAAATGCATCTATCTGAATTAGCATGGGACTAGCACTTTTCTTTCTGAACTTATCGATTATATCAATTTCGTATCACACGCAATCCTTCTCAGCCCTCTTTTCTTTTCTTTTCTTTTCTTCCCCACGGCTATCATATCTCCAAGTGACACGTTCCTTCATGAGGCAAACAAAACTACAGAGAGACCCTGGCTTTCATCTCGCCCTTGCTTTCAGTTCCTCTTTCATAACCAGACATGAAAGGTCTCGCCGAGCCGCTAATGGAATAAACTTCACTATGACGGTGTAAAATATCTCTCTGATGCCGTGGTGCCGGCGTGGCTCCTTGATCCTTGGCATCTGTTCCTGCTTATTTAATCCACAGCCAGACTCTTGTTCTCATCTTTAGATCCGTGAATTCAGCACGATGGACCATGAGAAATCGTACTTAATTAACATGGTTTAATTGATATAAAACTGTACAGACCTTTTGGAAACGATTGCATGTTGTTGTTGTTTTTTTTTCAGAAACGAAACGTATCTGTTATATAGTAGCGTCGGAAAGTCTGCCACTTGTACAGTATATCATATTACATGAACTAGATTACGTCTGGAATCTAATCTGGATTATGCAATCTTTCTGCAAAGGGAAGCATCGTGTGGAGAATTCACTGTAATAATATTCCTGATCACATTAGTTTTTTTTTTTTTTTTTTTTTTTTTTTACACACTAGTCTTTTAATTCTACCTTTAATGCCTGTATTAATGCAATAGATTTACTAGCGAAAGAAATTAAACAAATATCTAGCATAATATCTATATACAGTAGGTGTATTACATAGAGATAGCTATTGTTTAATTAATTTATTGTGTTAATTGCATTATACCGTATATTTATTCATTTTGTAATGTTGTACAAAATAAATAATTAAAATCAAATACATAACATTTTTGAAGTCAAAAATTAATCAATATGTGCGGACAAATCAAGGCTCAAATATCCATTGCAGATGAATAAAAATATTACAAAATCTACAACTGATCATAAAAAAACATTTAAAAATAAACACATTATTTGAGATTAGCTTCAAGAGAAACTCCTACATCTTCCTATTTACCTCTTAATTCTGTATCCATTATTTCATATTTAACTCACAAAACTGGCATCTTGAAATCTATCTAGTGTTATAATGTTTAGCCGAGTTAATGATCTTAAAGGATCTAATGTTCACATCAAAAAAATTTTTTTCTTTTTTTTTCTCTTTGTGTGTATTTAAAGAATATTTCATTAATCTGCCTTTGAAGCAACATGAAGTACCCGATGTTCTTATCTCTTTTTGCACTTTTATTAGAACCAGCGAAACAAGCAAAGCTAATGAAACCAAACAAACCAGTTAGTTTGGGGAAAAAAAGGAACACGATCATATTAGAGAGCAAATCTACAGTAAGAGATGACATTACTGATTGCGTTACACTTTACTCGTGTGATTTGTAATCAGTACCGGTGATCTACCCAGGACACAATCATACCAGGAAATCACGAGGTCGGCTTGTCCTTGCGTGACAGTAAACATCATACAGCCAGTTATCTGAGGGGGAAAAAAAAAAAAGCACACCAGCATCCACATTTTCAATTTGTGAGCCCTCAGAGGAACAGTAGACATCGCTATGATGGATCTGTGGCCGGGTGAGAAGATAAGATCCATGTCTGGCTCGGTCACTGTTTATCTTTGGAGAGGCTGAGCACGATGGCTCCAGGATGAAGATTCCTCTGGAGGCTCAGGGAGCAGACTTTAAACGTCTTGATAAATAGCACATTTTTTTTCTCCAGTAAGTCATGTGTCAGCATTAAACCTGAAAATCAAGTGTGCTATAAATGACGGTGTGAGAAACGTTCGAACGTTTTGCGTTTTGCTGGATTTATTTTTGTCAGAACAAGAACGGCAACTTCTCAATGTGAACATGCACGCAGCTAGAATCTGATGTCAAAAATCTCAAGCTAATTTAGTCTGGACTATTGTGGGAAAAAATAGTCAGAAATACCGTGGTTTCGTCCTTTATAAATGAATAAATAAAAAAAACCCTATTAAGTAAAAGGTAGCCTAGATGAGCTGAATATGACTTAAACATGATATACAGTAAAGAGAAATTTTTCTTTGTCTGTGTCAGAGATAACCCCTAGAGGGCGCCAAAGCGCCCAGAGACTTCCGTCGGTTTTCTGTTTTCTTTGTGTGTTTTTTTCTGTGTAAAACTCCATGTCCCAGAATGCACCTCGGTCAGGTGATGGGAGCGCTCGCCTGAGCCGAGGTTGCTCATTAGTTTGATTATAAATGTTCTTGAGTTTCACCAGTCTAGGTCTTGCATCTGTTTGATTTGGTTTGCTGTTCATTTTGGGTTGTTCGTTTCCCTGTGAAGTTCTGTGTATTCTCCTAGTTCTACTGTATGTGTATTCTCCTAGTCCTATGTGTATTCTCCTAGCTCCATGTTTCTCCTAGCCCTTTGTTAGCTCCTAGCCTTTGTGTAGCCCCTAGCCTCATGTTATCTCTTAGTCTGTTACGTATCGTTTGTCTCCAGTTTGATCCGTCATGTGTTGTTTATCTCCTGGTTAAGTTCCTATTCTGTTTCCCTTGTGTTTTTGTACTCATTAAAAGACTTTCACCCGCACGTCACCTCTGCACATATGCCTCTCCTTCTACCCACGCACAGCACCCGTTACAGTCTGAATTTTTTTATAGTAATAACCCTTAAGGCTATATCTCAGTATTGGGCACCTCCCTGGTGTGTTTGTACTGTAGTTGGTGGTGGAGAGAAGGATGCTGCACAAGCTGTTACCCATCAAACATCCCCTCCTCAATCTACTCTCTAAACAGCGGAGCACTTTCACTGAGAGAAAAAAACGTTACAGGAAGTCTTTTCTGCCGACTGCAATTAGACTTTACACTAACGCTGAGTCAGGAGAGGGATCGCCTTCTCCGACATCACAAAAATTGTTTTTCAGTTGCTTAAGTTCTCACATACATACTGTACAATCATCATGCACATGTCCAGTACATAGACGTAGTATCTACAGTATATAAATAACAGAAAGTGAGTGCAGACAAAATATCTCTTTCAATGATATCTCAACGTTTTAAACATTGGAGGAACTAAAACCAGTATATGTGTTTGTACAGTACAGTATGTCTGTCTAGCCAGAATTTAATGAAAATTTTGCAGTACTTGGGTATCTGACTGATGTTAAACCTGCACCTTAAATTAAATAAAAGTGTTAACCAGAAGGGACGTTATGAGCAGTTATATGCCAGATTATAAATCGCAAGTTTTGACAGCGTTCTTCACAGGCATCAAAACTGTGGACAGAATTTCATTAAACTTTTAAAGTTTAACCTGCGATATTACACTTATGTGCCGAATTTAATAATCTACTTTAAAATAAGCTACTAATGCGCTACTGTCTCAATGTGAACAATCACCTGCACCAATAGATATTAATTAGAAAAGATAAAGTGACTATTTTTACTGGGATCAGTTCATATTTTCACTTTGGCTGAAATAACAGCGCTGAAGTGGTATAAGTGAATTTGGAGTCGTTTTAAGAGAAAACTTCATCTTTATCAGATCTACTTTTTCCATTTCTCATCTGTGATTCTCTCTCCGATTACCGAACAGGGAGTGTACAGTATTTGAGTGATGACAAAAGAAATACAACTTCTTTGGATGAATAAGTTAGACAGAGTTCTGCCGTACAGAGAGACAGACAGACATGTACGTGGACTGAAATAATAATAATAATAATAATAATAATAATAATAATATCACTCATTACATTAAAGATCAGCAGATTATTATTCTACAAACTCTTTGACCGTTAATGACAGATACCTACGATAGTATTCTTATAATTTTGCAACATTTTCAGATTCCCACCTGACTGCACTGTTGTAAGCAGTGTATAATAGTTTTTAAAAAGATATTTTAAAAAAAAACTTTAGACTTTTCTCATTGTGATTTTGAACATTGTTCTTGACGCGTTTCGCTTGTTGTGTAATCTGTGAACTGGGTGCCATAACATTACAATTTCCTTTTGGGATTCTATCTATCTATCTATCGTTCTATCGATCTATTTATCATTCTATCGTTCTATCTATCATTCTATCGTTCTATCGTTCTGTCTCTCGTTCTATCTATCTATCGTTCTATCTATCGTTATATCATTCTATCTATCGTTCTGTCGTTCTATCTATCATTCTATCTATCTATCTATCGTTCTATCTATCTATCTATCGTTCTATCTATCTATTTATCATTCTATCTATCGTTCTATCTATCTATCGTTCTATCTATCTATTTATCATTCTATCTATCGTTCTATCTATCTATCATTTTATCTATCGTTCTATCTATCTATCATTTTATCTATCATTCTATCGTTCTATCTATCATTCTATCGTTCTATCTATCGTTCTATCATTCTATCTATCGTTCTGTCGTTCTATCTATCGTTTTATCTATCTATCTAGCTATCTATCTATTTATCATTCTATCTATCTATCTATCTATCTATCTATCTATCTATCTATCTATCGTTCTATCGTTCTATCATTCTATCTATCTATCTATCTATCTATCTATCTATCTATCTATCTATCGTTCTATCGTTCTATCATTCTATCTATCGTTCTATCTATCTATTTATCATTCTATCTATCGTTCTATCTATCTATCGTTCTATCTATCTATTTATCATTCTATCTATCGTTCTATCTATCTATCATTTTATCTATCGTTCTATCTATCTATCATTTTATCTATCATTCTATCATTCTATCTATTGTTCTATCTATCATTCTATCGTTCTATCTATCGTTCTATCATTCTATCTATCGTTCTGTCGTTCTATCTATCGTTTTATCTATCTATCTATCTATCTATCTATTTATCATTCTATCTATCGTTTTCATTCTATCTATCATTCTGTCGTTCTATCTATCGTTTTATCTATCTATCTATCTATTTATCGTTCTATCTATCGTTCTATCATTCTATCTATCATTCTGTCGTTCTATCTATCGTTTTCATTCTATCTATCATTCTGTCGTTCTATCTATCGTTTTATCTATCTATCTATCTATCTATCTATCTATCTATCTATCTATCTATCGTTCTATCTATCTATCTATCGTTCTATCTATCCATTTATCATTCTATCGTTCTATCTATCATTCTATCGTTCTATCGTTCTGTCTATCGTTCTATCTATCTATCGTTCTATCTATCGTTATATCATTCTATCTATCGTTCTGTCGTTCTATCTATCATTCTATCTATCTATCTATCGTTCTATCTATCTATCTATCGTTCTATCTATCTATTTATCATTCTATCTATCGTTCTATCTATCTATCGTTCTATCTATCTATTTATCATTCTATCTATCGTTCTATCTATCTATCATTTTATCTATCGTTCTATCTATCTATCATTTTATCTATCATTCTATCGTTCTATCTATTGTTCTATCTATCATTCTATCGTTCTATCTATCGTTCTATCATTCTATCTATCGTTCTGTCGTTCTATCTATCGTTTTATCTATCTATCTAGCTATCTATCTATTTATCATTCTATCTATCTATCTATCTATCTATCTATCTATCTATCGTTCTATCTATCTATTTATCATTCTATCTATCGTTCTATCTATCTATCATTTTATCTATCGTTCTATCTATCTATCATTTTATCTATCATTCTATCATTCTATCTATTGTTCTATCTATCATTCTATCGTTCTATCTATCGTTCTATCATTCTATCTATCGTTCTGTCGTTCTATCTATCGTTTTATCTATCTATCTATCTATCTATCTATTTATCATTCTATCTATCGTTCTATCTATCTATCTATCTATTTATCATTCTATCTATCTATCTATCTATCTATCTATCGTTTTATCTATCTATCTATCTATTTATCGTTCTATCTATCGTTCTATCATTCTATCTATCATTCTGTCGTTCTATCTATCGTTTTATCTATCTATCTAGCTATCTATCTATTTATCATTCTATCTATCTATCTATCTATCTATCTATCGTTCTATCTATCTATTTATCATTCTATCTATCGTTCTATCTATCTATCATTTTATCTATCGTTCTATCTATCTATCATTTTATCTATCATTCTATCATTCTATCTATTGTTCTATCTATCATTCTATCGTTCTATCTATCGTTCTATCATTCTATCTATCGTTCTGTCGTTCTATCTATCGTTTTATCTATCTATCTATCTATCTATCTATTTATCATTCTATCTATCGTTCTATCTATCTATCTATCTATTTATCATTCTATCTATCTATCTATCTATCTATCTATCGTTTTATCTATCTATCTATCTATTTATCGTTCTATCTATCGTTCTATCATTCTATCTATCATTCTGTCGTTCTATCTATCGTTTTATCTATCTATCTAGCTATCTATCTATTTATCATTCTATCTATCTATCTATCTATCTATCTATCGTTCTATCTATCTATTTATCATTCTATCTATCGTTCTATCTATCTATCGTTCTATCTATCTATTTATCATTCTATCTATCGTTCTATCTATCTATCATTTTATCTATCGTTCTATCTATCTATCATTTTATCTATCATTCTATCGTTCTATCTATTGTTCTATCTATCATTCTATCGTTCTATCTATCGTTCTATCATTCTATCTATCGTTCTGTCGTTCTATCTGTCGTTCTATCATTCTATCTATCTATCTATCTATCTATCTATCTATCGTTCTATCGTTCTATCATTCTATCTATCTATCTATCTATTTATCGTTCTATCTATCGTTCTATCATTCTATCTATCATTCTGTCGTTCTATCTATCGTTTTATCTATCTATCTATCTATCTATCTATCTATCTATCTATCGTTCTATCGTTCTATCTATCTATCCATCGTTCTATCTATCATTCTATCATTCTATCTATCCATCGTTCTAACTATCCATCTATCTATCGTTCTATCTATCTATCATTTTATCTATCGTTCTATCTATCTATCATTTTATCTATCATTCTATCGTTCTATCTATCGTTCTATCATTCTATCTATCGTTCTGTCGTTCTATCTATCGTTTTATCTATCTATCTATCTATCTATTTATCATTCTATCTATCTATCTATCTATCTATCTATCTATCGTTCTATCGTTCTATCATTCTATCTATCTATCTATCTATTTATCATTCTATCTATCGTTCTATCTATCTTTCATTCTATCGTTCTATCGTTCTATCTATCTATCTATCTATCTATCTATCTATCGTTCTATCGTTCTATCTATCTATCCATCGTTCTATCTATCATTCTATCATTCTATCTATCCATCGTTCTAACTATCCATCTATCTATCGTTCTATCTATCTATCTATCTATCTATCTATCTATCTATCTATTGATAATCCATCAAACTGCTTGAACTCTTTAATGTACAGGTCTCTCCATCCATCCATCCATCCATCCATCCATCTATCAGACTGCCTAAACTTATCTATCTATCTATCTATCTATCTATCTATCTATCTATCGTTCTAACCATCCATCCATCCATCCATCCATCCATCCATCCATCACTGCCATGTGTATGGAAACAGAAGGACATTCTAATCAAGACTAAAGCCTTTATTTACTGAAGTGACTTTCTAGATCTTTCTGTCACGAAGGTAGAATGTTAGTGACCAAGATGCTCTGGTGTTCTTTCGACTTTAACAAACGCAGGGTTACAAACACATGAATCTTTTAGCAGCAAATCAAATCAATCTCTCATGAGTTCTCTTTGTTTAGACGTGCAGTGTACTAGAACAGCATCTGGGTTCAAGTTCTTTATTTGTATTCAAACGAAGTACGTCCCTCCAAGTCGGTTAGATCAACAGTAAAACTTTCCGTTTATTCTGGACTTTTTCCATTTGCGAACAAAAGATGAAATATGACTAGGGTCCTTTTGCTGCATCACGTACAGCATTTGCGTACAGTATAATGTCATTACTCACTTTGCAAGAGGATAAAATGAAATATCAACACCACAGAGCCAATGTACTGTACAGGTTCAGCTGGTATCCATTCGTTCATAATGACAAATTAAAGAAGAAGGAAGAAAAAGAGCATGAACGTGTTAAGCTTTTGGACGACCACAAACTACCAAAACAGCTTCTATCAATTCTGTGGATTGTAACTTAGTGATGAACACCATTCTTCTAAAAGATCTTCCTTCAGTTCTTGTTCTCTTGTTAAAATATTAAAACACTTGAGGCTAATTACAGGCCTGTCGTAGTGGTCAGCAGCTCCAGGGTCCGGATTCGATTCCCGGCTTGAGTCTGTGTGCAAAGAGGTTGCATGTTCTTCCCGTGTTTGGTGGGTTTCTCGGGTACTCCGGTTTTTTCCCACACACTCCAAACACATGCAGATTGCCGTATCCCAAATTGCCCATAATGTGAATGTTGACCAAAAGGTCCCATGATGGTCATAGAAATGGGAATAAATACAAGGGTCACCATTGGCCTCCACGGCCCCTAGTTGGACTACACAGGTCCCCAGATGGATGGATGGAATTACAGACCTTACATAGTGTAGGTTAAAGAGCCGCATCATGAGATGTAACATTAATAAGAGCCTTTTACAAGACTTTACAAGGGGTCAGTGAAATAGAAGTGAGTGCTTATGAGACACACATGGGAAGACCGTCCGGTTTGGAGATAGCGTGGGGTTATTAAATAGGAACTAAAAAGAAAACTAAAGAAAACTGGAAACACAAAATAAACAGAGCATTGCTGTCTCCTCGAGACCGGACAGAGCTGTGGAAAAAATAAAAATAAACTCTGTAACCTCTCGGGGCGTTCGCCCTCACTGAGGATGTATTCGTGTTTTACAGTAAACTCTGAGACCGAGAGCGCGCGCTGAAGACGTCGACTGGGTCTTTTACCATTGACTCGTCTTGAATGTGCACTTTGACTTAAATGCACATTTTTCGTTACAGACAATCTATGAAGCACTTGCCAATAGTGATGAGTCGTTCATGAACGATTCGTTCTTTTTGAACGAATCTTTAACGTGGCTCAGAAGAACGAGTAGTCTCAGAGAGTGATTCGTTCATTTTCTACTGGGCGCGCATGCGCAAATCATCGCAAAACCTCCATAGATTATGTACAGGAAACAGAATCGAACGGTTCTCAGCGAATCTTCCCAAGTCGTTCGTTCTTTGGTCACGTGACTCCCATGAATGCTATGCAGTGCAATAGATTCAAAAGAATGAACGACTCGGACTAGAAGATATATATATATATAGTGTATGTAGACGTGTTGGGGGTCTGCTATCATTTTATTTTATTTCTGGTCAAAAGAATGAAATGAAATGAATCTGATGAACAGATTCAAAGAACCGAGTCACTAAAATGATTCAAACTTCCCATCACTACTTGCCAACCTAGCAAGTAAGAGCTAATGTAACGTAATGTAATGTAAGTCAAGTCAAGTCAAATCAAGTCAAGTAGGCTTTTATTGTCATTCCAACCATATACAGTTAGTACACAGTGAAACGAAACAACGTTCCTCTAGGAACAAGTGAAATCTAGTCCAGTGAGTAACCTAGAAAGCTAAAACAAAACTAGCAAGTAAAAGCTAATAGAGAAAGTTAATGCTAGCCTAGCATATTTGGCCTAATCTAAATTAAAAAGCTAATTCATCAGACTGAAGAAAAAAAATCCCATGAATAAAACCCATAAGACATTGTATTATGATAAATTATAAAAAAAAATGTTATAATACTGTATATGAGAGGATTACCATGGTACAGTACTTCAGACATTATCATGGTAGGCCACGCTGCCATAGGGCTTTATATGGGTACTGTGGTAGTACTATGGTGTGTAACACAGTACTTTGGTGAACACTTTTTACTTAGTACTTATTGGGTACCACAGCTACCAAAATGTAGCTGGTATTTAATATTGTATGTTTATACAAACTGTACCATATTAGACATGTTAGTACAGACAGTAACAATATGTGTAGCACATTTTTTGACAGTATCCTACTGTGTGTTCTATAGTATCAAGTTACTGTACATACTGTATGTAGTACCATGTACAGTACCATGCTATAGTACATATACCGTAGTACCAAAGTATGTAATATGGTATAACCTATCAAAGTAAACCTAGGAAATCTAGTGCAAGCTGCAATTCTCCAACAGCGGATCGAACAATGTACTCCATCCGTAGTGCTTAAAAAAAACAAAACAGAAAGATGACATGATAATTACCTGATGATGCATCTAGAGCGCTTGATAAATGATCTGCAGTTTCACTAATGTTAACGGATACATATATTTCAGGTTTTTAAATGAATAGCTATTGAACTGTTGGTGGGTTAGTGGTTAGCATTGTCGCCTTGCACCTCCAGGGTCCGGGTTCAAGTCCCGCCTCTGTGTGCAGTACAGTACAGTCCAAAGGCATGCAGATTAGGCTAACTGACGTTCCCCAAAGTGGCCTTAGTGTGTGAATGAGCTAAAAATAAAGCTTTCTCAAATAGCATAAAATGAATAGCTAATGCATGATGTAGGTGTAAAGTCATTTGTTCCACACACAAGTAGTGCCCTTGGTCAGGGGTTAGAGAGGGATTCGGGATACAGCCTCGTGTTGTAAGCTAGTTAGCTGGAAAACACAAAATTGGCCAAAATTGGTCAAAGCTAGCCTAGCAAAAACCTTGTGACTTTTTTAATGGAACATTAAAGTTTGGTTACATGCAAACATGAGTGTTATTTAATATATCATTTAATCCTAACATTTTACACAATATTACTATTTATACTGCAGATACGGGCATTGGTGGTTCAGTGGTAGGTCTCTTGCCCTGATCCGACTCCCACCCAATGCCCAAACCCCAGCTACTGGATGCAGTGCCGATCCCAAGCCCGAGTAAAATACAGTAGGAGGGTTGCATCAAGAAGGGCATCACACAAAACCTGTGACCGGGCGACCCCTCGAAGGGAGCGGTGGAATGACTAACAACGCCAACAACTATTTATACTATAGGTGACTTTTTAAAAATCATCACAATTCCATGGTTGGGTTTTTCTTTTCAAAGCCGTATCTTATAACCACATGACCACCAATGTTGAAGATGTTTACTATGAAATATAGAAATCACCAGATCTCCAGAAACATTTCAGTATGTTGATATTTGCTCTTTCATGCTCAGGAGGTCACTCATATCCAGGCATCCGAGTGATGAAAAGGAAACGCCTAAAGTAGGAAAGTTCACAGTCCATTCTCAGCCATCAGCTCAGTGTGTTCTCTGTATGTAGGGCCACACACGCGCTCCCTTCACTCAGTACACCGGTGAGGGTCCTGATGCTATCCGCTGCCCACAAAGACACCACTGGGGCTGTTCACACACCAGCAGCAGGAAGATGGTTGAGCAGATTGGCCTGTAAGAGGATAAACGTTCCATTCATGATTCACCAGGACGGAGATGTAGTTATGCATATATGGATATCCAGGTGTCTTTGTGAAGAGGATGAAAGCGTGATTCATTACGGCATATTTCATCAGATTAGATTATACATAATAATGAATAAAAAAAAAAAAAAAAAAACAAGCATGTTTTTCTGATAAACTCATCATTATGGTGAAAATTCCAAATATTCCTTCGGACGCTAGAGGAATCCTTATACGAAAGAGTGCAATTAAGATTGTATGTTACTCACCTGAAGGTTTCTACCTGTATAATGCATAATGTGTGTGGTGGGGGCAGGTTACAATCTCCACTGGGGCAGATACATGAATGAGAGTTGATCACGGGGGTCAAAACACAGCTAGGAAAAGTTAAATAGTGATTATACTTAATGTGAAATGAGAAACAGGGTTAAACCCAATAAAGCACTGAACTCAGAACAAAAACAATGATCAACTGATGCTATAATATGATAAGATTGATCAATGATAGACTGCTACAGTAGACTATGTATAGCAATAATCAGATGATGGATCTTTCCCAAATTCCTGAATGTGATCCCAAATTTGTTCGAGCTTCAGTTTGTAGAAAATTATACAATAAGTACCATGGTATTCACCAAAGTATTCTGTACACACCATAGTACTACCACGGTACCACGGTATGTACTATAGTTTACCATAGGATAGATACCTTCAGAACTTGGGGAGTCACTGTTGAACAACAAAACAAGAATGACATCTTTTTGATATGATAGGCTCCTACTGTAGTACATGTTTCATAGTACCCTACTAAGGTTCATGATAGAACCGAGTACCATACTATAGTACATTGTACCAAAGCACAGTATGTATGTACCATGGTAGACCCATATACCATAGAGTGTTACATCTACTGTATCAGCAAACAAGTACTACAGTACTGTCAAAAAAACTGTTAAAGTTTCATCGTGTTCAAAATGTTACTATATACCATGGTAAAGATGCCATCAGATACCATAGTACCTATACTATACATACAATTTGATGTCACAGAGTTGAGTGACCAAGCACTGTCACAGTTCTGCACACAGAACAGAATTCCCTGGAATGTGGGAAAGGCTTTTAACATTGAATAAGTGTTAAAAGCCTTTCCAACAAACCACTGACGGGACAGGAGGGTAGACAGGACGAGAACAGAAACCAAACCACATGCACTGGGGAACAGCTACACAATAGGAGGTATCCTAGAAATCCTACATACTTCAACTGCCAGAGAGCTTCTTGGGGTTTTTGAGCAAGATTCTTAAAGGGCACTTTGATACTGAATGCATTTACAAAAAAAAAAATAATTGTCCTGTTGGATATTTAAGAGTCCTTGGATTTTTATAGGGACCTTTGGAAAGCTTTGTACCAGGAAGCACTGTTTTAAGTTTCTCCAAGAGGGACAAATTAAAGAACACATTTCTTGATTGACATTTCTCCAGCGAATCATTGGTGAAATGCTCCCAGGAATATTTATTTTTTACCCCCAAACTGGCAGACTGTTCTAATCGACCAGAGACTCCCTGCCAAACCAGAGAGCTGCGTTCCCCATCACTTTACAAGTTCTTACCGCTATAGCCATCTGGAACCTGAAGATCCCAGCCCAGTTCGATGATTATGCAGCTGTGAGAACTCTGTCTGAGCCTGATGGATGAAGAGAGCAGGAAACTGAATGACACAAATGAAGTATTTTAATTGGAACGGAACGATTGCTTGGAATAATTTGACATGCATGAATCGGTTAACAAAACGGCTGCCAGAATGGTGTTTTTACACCCAGAGCTGTTTCAGGTCCCGTTTCTGCAGCTGTATAAATTATGCACCTGGTGATCTTTTCTGAGTTCCAGACACCAGGATTATTTTAATTTAGTTTAATATCGTTTTCAGCATTTTTCAGAAATGGCATATAAGGGTAAGGAAATCAAGATTGGCCAAATGTGTAATAGTGGCACGAACAATCTTGTTAAGTCAGATACCACACACCAGGCTCTTTTTTTTATATCCAATGAGTCTTCTGAATTCTGTGCTTGTAAATTTCCATCAAACAAAAGAAAGTATTTACACAAGACCAAATCAAAAACTCACTCTGTCAACTCAAAACAAAACCCATCCTCTTCTAGATGACACAGAACTAAGTCAGATTAGAAATCATTATTGTTCTATACCTACAGTATGTACTGCATTTACTGTACTATAATTCAAACTTATGTGTTATATGGATGTTTAGTGCGATATCTTCAGTCCTGGGATGAGTACAATAAGTCCCCTATATACAAACATTTGAGTTATGAACTTTCGAAGATACAAACATGCATTCACGCATGTCCAGTCGCGGAAGTTAGATCACATGTCCGTGTACGGTGCATCTGGAAAGTATAAACAGTACTTCCCTTTTTCCAGATTTTTGTTATGTTACAGCCAATTTCAAAATGGATTAAATCCATTATTTTTCTCAAAATTCTACAAACAATACCCCATAATGACCATGTGAAAGAAGTTTGTTTGAAATCTTTGCAAATTTATTATAAAAATAAATAAATAAATAAAAACACACACACACACACACACACACACACACACACACACACACACACACACATTCGCAGCCTTTGCCATGACACTCGAGATGTTTCTACAACTCGATTGGAGTCCATGTGTGTAAATTCAGTTGATTGGACATGATATGGAAAGACACACACCTGTCTATATAAGGTCCCACAGTTGACAGTGCATGTCAGAGTACAAACCAAGCCATGACGTCCAAGGAATTGTCTGTAGACCTTTGAGACAGGATTGTATTGAAGCACAGATCTGGGTAAGGGTACAGAAAAATCTCTGCAGCATTGAAGGTCCTGATGAGCACAGTGGCCTCCATCATCCATAAATGGAAGATGTTTGGAACCACCAGGACTTTTCCTAGAGCGGGCTGCCTGGCCAAAGTGAGCGACTGCAGGAGAAGGGCCTTAGTCAGCGAGGTGACCAAGAACCCAGAGCGCCAGTGCTTCTGTGTGAAGAGAGAAGAACCTTCCAGAAGAACAACCATCTCTGCAGCACTCCACCAATCAGGCCTGCATGGTAGAGTGGCCAGATGGAGGCCACTCCTCATTAAAAGACACATGACATGCGGCTGGAGTTTGAAGCACTTTTGCTTCAAGATGGTTTTCTTCTGGAAGATCCTGTGAATACGTTCCGGATGCACTGTACATTGTCACGTGCGTGCAGCGTGCATCCCAAGATGTAGTAGCAATAAATCTCGCACTGCTAAGAAGTGGCAAGTAATAACAATGGAGACAAAAGTAAAATAATTGAGAGAATGGTGAAAAGATGGCAGACATCTTTTAACATGAATCATTCAACCATTGGCACGATTCTAAAGAACAAGGACAAGCTCATGAAACCTGTTGGCTTTATATTGTGTATAGCCAATTATGTTAGTATTCTAGTCCCTACAGTATACAATGTTGGTTGGACTTGGTATGAGACGGAACTTATTGGGGACTTACTGTACCATACAAGGAAATGTTTTATGATTGCAGATCAGCTATTTGGTACAAATCTGCAGGATCAAAGGGAGATTATTGACTTTGATTCTTGAGTATGACCTTTTCGAAAAGAGGTTTTTTTTTAAACATCCATGTATGAGGACAAACTCGATTAAAAATGTGGCAAAAGCGCCAAAAAATATAAGCTTATCATATTGAATCTATGTATCGTCAAATCAATTTTAGTAAAATCTCATTCATGTTCTTGTCCCAATCTTCCTCCACTTTAAATTCGTAGGAGCAGATGTAAAGACATGGTGTTCTTCTCGTGGGTTTAACACCATTTTATCCTCATCCAGCTGCTGAGATGGTCAAACCCAATTCAGAATTCTCGGCATCATCCGTGTTGAGCCAAACCAGAAGACTGCCACAATCTTACCACCATCTGACCCCAGTAGAGGACATAAAGGTGTCACTTTACCTGCTGGCATTCTGTGACTGTGGTCAGTGTGTTCTAAGCTGTTAATGTCTCAGTGAGGGAACTTTGAGCATGGCATCCAAGGTTGTGGCCACAACCACTATAAATAGACAATGTCAGGATCAAGGGTTTGGGATGACTGTGGTTATGAAGGGATGGTTTCCGTTTTGTCCTTCTTCTTTTTTTTTGGCAGGAAAGAAGACACAAATAGAAACTGTCTATTTATGGCTGTGTTGGAAAAGAGTAAAGGAGCCGATTCAATAAACAGGAGCTGGCGGTTTATCGAACTTCACATGCGAGAAGATCAAGAAATGGTGCTCTGACCTTATTTAGGGTCATCGTAGGGTCATCAGATCGGGAGGACATCTGCAAAGTGGTCTTGAGGCAGGAAAATTAACTGTGGCTTCAAAGCCAAGGTCAGAGAAGGTCAAACTGTACCCAGATTGCTTGGAAAAGCCTCGCCGCCAATGTTTAACGTTTCAGCTGAGCTTTGTCATTGTTTGGGATTCTCTGGAGTAATTCGGGGAGGTTTTCTGAGAGCTTACACATGTTGGATGTTTGGGAATAGTTTGATAGTAAAAAGGTTGGATGGATAAACACTTACCTAACACTTTAATAAGAACATCTGAACTGTTTGACAGCAAAATGAGATAACTCAGAATTTTCTGGATGTTTAAAACTGAGAGGTTTAAAGCTTTTAAAATGAGATTAAAAACATACAGTATATGTGTCAAATCAATATTGTTGTGGCAATCATGTACATACAGATCAAGAGTTTCAAATAGGAATGACATCAAACATCAGTGGACATTGCTGCCTGAAATTAAACAATCGAAGTCCATCACCCTAAAGTTTGTGCATCTTTGAGATGCTTTCCGACTCGGCATGGTTGTAAAGAGTTGCAAAGAGTTACTTGATTTTCCGTAACCGTCCTACCAGCTAGAACGAGTCTGGTGATTCCTTCTCATCAATGAGGCATTTCCGCCTGTAGAACTGCTGCTCACTTGATGTCTTTTGGTTTTTATTTCATTGTGCATAAATTCTATAGGCTGTCTTTCAGAAAGGTTATATGGTTACGCTAACAGACTTGCTATCTGGCTAACTAATTGCATGAGGTCGTTTCGGCGCGTGTTTATATGAAACTGTTTCAAGTGTGCTGCTTTTTTTCCCCCTCACGGTGAGCTCGGATGTCAGGGAGCCAATGCAAACAAAAACGCAGCCAGCCTCCCTCGGCTCTCCTGTTAAAAGCCATTTGATGAACGTGGCACGGGAAATCCCACACTTTTAACTGCAGCATCGTTGAAACATACAGCACATACTTCAGATGCTATCTCGCAGATGTGAAGTGGAAAACAGAGGTGTGATGGACTCCTGGTGTGGGAGATAGCTCAGGCAGATATCTTGTCTGTGCATTCGTGGAATGTGTGCTGGAAGCATGGCCGTGCTTGCCTTTGTATGCCGTGGAAGGAGGCTGTAAGGGTTGAGAGGACCTCTTACATGCACTGTGCACTTCATTCAACACTCAAGACGAATGCCTAAAGGTCTTAAGGCTGATTTGAATGTTATACAGGAAGCACTTGGCGTGTTTGCTGCTTTATCCTTACAAAAGACATAACTATTAGTTATTGTGATAGGTGTTGATTGACTTTCCCTAGGTTTTAAATTGCATGTATGAGGTCCGTTCAAGTTAGATTAATAGCGCAAATACTGGAATAGAACACAGGAACAGAACACATGAGGATAAAAACTGGCTTTATTTCTCTATATAACCCCCTGCTACAATAATGAACTAATCCCAGTGTTCGATACCATTAAGGCAGAAAGTTTTCTCAGTACGCCCGAGGCCATGATAGGACTGCCTGCATCTCAGGACCTCCTTCAATGGCCCAAACATGTGGAAGTGAGGTCCGGACTGTACGGGGGAAGTGGCAACAAATCCCAGCCAAGATCCTGTAACATACAAGCGGTGTTGGTGAATAATTGTGTGTACAGTTCCCATAGACAGGTACATCTCTTACACAATTTGGCGACAATTTATCTGTCAGGCGTTCCACTCGCTGAATATTCACAGGAACGCCTGCAGTGGGCTCCGAACCACCTCGGACCGGGACCGTCAGTTACGGATGTACAATGTTCTTTAAAACATTTAAACCGTTCAAATGTTTTACTGCAGCTAAGAGTCTCATCACTGTACTGTGCTTGAAGTCTTCTATAAATGTCAATAACTTTTAGGCCTTCATTCACACAAAAAAATCCCAGTTTCACCTGAGCACCCCATTTATATACAGTGGAACCTTGGATTACGAGCATAATTCATTCCGGAAGCGGGCTTGCATTCCAAAACACTCGTAAACCAAATCAAACCTTCCCCATAAGAAATAATGAAAACTCAAATAATTCACTCCACAGCCCAAAAAAATAAATACAGAAAAATAATTAATACAATATATAAAGTAAAAATTAAACAAATTAACCTGCACTTTACCTTTAAAAAAAAGTTCAAATAAATCCCAACAGATAAGTGTGTCAATTTGTGCGTGCAGGCGCCATGTATTTGTGTGTGTATGTGTGTGTGTGGAATTAGCCTTGCCTCGTCGTACACAGTAAAACTCCTCCACCCTCCCCCCACCTGGCTTTTTAAGTTTCACAACAAAAAACTCGGCACTAGTAAACCAAGACATGCTCGTTTTTCAAGTCAAAATTTATTACAAATCTTTGCTCGTCTTGCGGATTGCTCGTAAACTGAGTTACTCGCGATCCGAGGTTCCACTGTATTTATAAATATATATGTATCAGATACAGTATAGTTCTGTTCCATAGCTGTCTTTTACAATGGTCTTATTCGCCTTCAAGGCTAATACCTTCTATACCTATATGTATTCAGGGTCACGGGGGCCTGGAGCCTATCCCAGGAGACTTGGGGCACATGGCAGGGTACACCCTGGACAGGGTGCCAATCCATCGCAGGGCACAGACACACACACATACACTCATTCACACACTACGGGCAATTTGGAAACGCCAAACCTACATGTCTTTGGACTGTGGGAGGAGACCGGAGTACCCGGAGGAAACCCACCAAGCACGGGGAGAACATGCAAACTCCATGCACACAGAGACGGGAATCGAGCCTGGCCGGGGATCGAACCCGGACCCTGGCGGTGCAAGGCGACAGTGCTAACCACTACACCACCATGCCTTCAAGGACATTTAATTTAATATGATATTTATAACATCTGGCTAAAAACTAAGCATTAAAATTTTTAAGTGGGAACACATTTACCTTCGATAATGTAACATTTTTAATATAAAAGTTTAATTTTTACTTTATTTATATCTGATTAATAATACTAATGTTATTTTTTTAACATTTATTATCACTATATACAGCTAGCAAATTTTGAACTATAACTTTTAGGTAATGCTAATCTCATTTACTGCTTGGTATTAGCTAACATTAGCTTGGTGCTTCAATAGTTAGTAATATTAACTTGTAAGTTACAGTGCTCACTGACGCACATGGCTGGCCCGTGTAGTCTGATCCAATAGAATAGCTTGTGTAGATCAGACCATTGGGGAAAATGTTAATGCTGGGTCATATAGAAAGGTGTCAGAACACACAGTCCATCACTGTTTTGGTGCCAAAGTGGGGGCCTACTCAATATTAGTCAGGTGGTCATAATGTTATGGCTGATCAGTGTATTGTAGCTAGTTAGCAAATGCAGTGGCCATTAGCAAGAGGTCAGTGCTTTTAGCTAACAAATGACCATTGGGTTTGCTACATAGCTAGCTTAAGTTCATATTACTAGCTAGTACTGTAGCTCTACTCCTAGTGTTGTGTTAGCATGCTTAGCAGTAGTATTACTTTCAGCAATAGCTTTAGCTTAAGTAACATGGTGGATGCTGGTTTGTGTAAATTAATTATACGATTCTAGCATTCTAGCAAGTGAAGATAAGTTGAAATCACTGTTTTGGTGTGTGTTAGCCAACTAACATCATCACAGCTACACAATATAGTCCTGCACTACATGGGAATCTTGTCCACTGGGATGAAATATAGGGTTTAAATGACCAACAGTACAAAAGTCGTGTATTAAATCATTAATACAGTAAAGGAAAGCATGGAAGTGATGATCGCGAGAAACATTTTTAAAGCATTAGCTGATCATTTCATGCATGTAGTCTTTTATACTGTAACCCGTGTTGCTGAGTGATCCCTGGACAGATTAGCGTGCGTGAGGGCTGATGCAGGGACTCGTTTTACTCCACAGCAATAAGGTCCGGTGTCAGAGTGTGATGAAATGAGCGGGCTCTCAGGTCTGCAATAACATCACACTGCAGTAAAACGCTGTTACAGCCACTGGCAAACCTCCAGGCCACTATTGACAGAGGTGTGTGTAAATACAGCGGTGTGAACACACACACTTACACTCGTAAACTCATAATGTGCCTGTGTAGCAAGGTGTGATTTACAGCATCTGTAAAAAATAAATAAATGAATAAATAAAAATTTACAAAAAAAAACAAGTGTTTTTAAGTTATTTCACATTCCTCTCCATGTGTGTGTATGGGTCTGCGTGTACAGTATGTGGAATGGAGTGGACCAAAAGGGATTGAAGTTACAGAATAATGGCGCCACCTGCTGTTAATAAAGTGACATTGCAGCTGAAAAATAGTGAGAGAACAATTCTCAATTCTCAATCCATAGGGTTTGATATGATGTTGGCCCACTCTTATAACAGCTCCAACTCTTCTGGGATGGCTTTCCACAAGGTTTAGGAGTGTGTTTATTGGAATGTTTCACCATTCCTCCAGAAGCGCATTGGTGCGGTCAGACACTAGAGTCCTCCGCTCTAGTTCATCCCAAAGGTGTTCTATCCGGTTGAGGTCAGTATATATGATAAAAAAATATATAATTTTCTTACATTTGTTCTGCTCGACACAGTTTATGGTCAAATGAGACCTAATTCTGATGTTCCTGAGTTCTAATGTTATTTTCTATCTGCCATTTGCAGGGCAACTGAATATACGGTATATCTTACACAGGAAATAGTTACACTGTTCACACATACAGTACATATGTCACCTACAGTTTCAAAAGCTTTATATTGCTATTCTTTTTTTAATTACATTTATTTCATTTATTTAGTTATTTGGAAACGTCGCAATTTGCGCATTATTTTATCATTTTGTCTGACTGATTACAGCATTTCTAAAAAATAAATAAACAAATAATCGGACATTATGATGAAACAGTTACTCAGTCCTTGAGTAGTCTTTTCACCGAATACTTTTTTTTTTTTTACCCTTACTTGAGTAATATTTTGGATGACTACTTTTTACTTCTGCCTGAGCAATATTATGCAATATTAAGTACAGCTATTCTTACTTGAGCACATTTTTGGTTACTCTACCCACCTCTGCTACTATTGCACCTCTGGAAGATGCTGAAATGCATTTTGTACTATGCAATGGCAATAAAGTTGTGTCTAATGCAAAGTGTTCCAGTTTTCAGAACAAACCTGATAATGGTGCTGAATATTAGAATACTTTAGCATTGTTGTGGGATTTCAGCCAACTAATCTTTTATTTGTTGTCTTTTTATTTCAGTGAAGAAATGGTCCATTGTCCTGTCCTGTTATACCAGATCCACGGTTTGTCAATGAAAGATGTATGGCCCTGAGTTTATTGCTCCATTTAGGCCCCTAATACTGTATATAAATCCAATATTACATTGAGTTATTCTTGTTCTGTATTACACCCAACAGCCTGCCACCAACTACAGGAGACCTGAGAATCCAGCTGTCCATTTTAGTTAACTATAGTAGTTCAATGCAGTTACGGTCTACCAGGCAGCATCGGCATGGAACATGGATTTTGAAGTTCATTTCATTTTCATTCAATTACTTACCTTGACAGAAATTGATAGAAATCTCTTCGGCTAAAAAAAAAAAAAAAAAAAAAAATCCTGAAAAAACATATAACCATTTACATTTTGGAAATATCCATCATTTTATCAGCATTATTAATGTGACATGAAAGAGACAGATGTTTATGAGAGAGTACAGGTTTTCTACCACTCTGTCAGTTTTAAAGATAATACTAGAAAGTGTTTCGCTCGTACCATGAAAGAGACTTGAATGAGCACAAAAAGGTGTCAATTTGAAAATGTTTGGAATAAATGATTCGAGATAAACTGATGTAATGGATGTCAGATTGTCACGGTATGTGTGTGATGTGTCTGAATCATTTCGTTACTAACTATATAAAGAACATACTGGAATAGTGAATTAAATGAAAAACATAACTATGAAATAATTAAATCATTATCAATATATATGGATATTGTGATATTTCTAATGCACCATACAATATTTGAAGCATTTTCTTTGCAATATTTTTTTTTTTTTTTACCTTACCTGAATGTCTATTATGAACAATGAACGTTTATTCTTTTTAATATGAAACGTCATTTTAATCTGAAAGTAAAAACCCTTTTAGAGGTATTTTCTGTTTTTGTTTCTGTAAGGTCACCCAAAACCTGTTGTTTCTCCTGTAGTTAACAATTAAATTAAGTTATTAAGTTAGTTAAGCATGCCGATTAAAGTCTAATAAATCTACTGCACTGTACATATAGTACTTGATATGTGCATCCGGAGCAGGGCAGATGTTTACCAGATGGGGTCACTCTTTCTTTCTTTCTTTCTTTCTTTCTTTCTTTCTTCCCCAGCTTCGTCCTGAACTTGTGTGTACAAATTCTGACACCTTCCTGACACCGTCTTAAATGGACTCTGCCGTGAAGTGTGAATTCACTGAATATCAATAATAATTGATTTATCTGTATAATAAGAATAATAGACCATCCTGGCTGAGTGTTTAATGGCTCCTGCTTTTAACCTTTCATTCTTTGTGTACATAAATAAAAGCTAGAAGGTGCACAGAATTTTTTGTTATTGAATTGAGGTTTCAGACAGCCCTTACTTGGGGTTATAGCACAGTGCTGTTGAAATCTCTATTCTGATTGGTCAGATGGTTCATTTCCTATAACAGCAGCTCAGAGAGTAGAGCAGCTGCAAATCACAGGTTTATATTAAAAGCACTTGTTGTAGTTAATATGTAATCATTTCTATTGTTAAGTAAAATTAGACGCTGTACAAAAAGAAAACATATATATATATATATATATATGAGATTTAACAGGAAAACAATAATGAAGTTATTTTGTGTGCGTTAGATATTTAATTAATATGTATTCAGTACTTATGGATTGATCCGCCTCTGTTTAATTCCTTATAGATCATAATGATTTTTTTTTTTTTTTACACCTTTTTTTATTTATTTATTTATTTATTTATTTACACGTGAAGGGGTTTGGACTGATTTATTGGCCGTGAACAGCCAGTCTACTGAAAGCCATTCTTCTTTATTTCCTCTCACAGCTCTTTCCTTACACGCAGATGAGAATGGTTGACGGGTTCGACTTTTCTCTTCCCCTACTTTTGTTGTATACGATTAAAAGCTGAAAAAAGATTTGATAAGTCAGCTGGTCAGCAGAAACAATCAAGATGAGATTTAATTAAGTGCAAGTTGCAATTAGAGGCAGTAAATGCTTTTTGCCCAACATTCAGGATTTAAAGGCTTGCATCAATGCTCCAGTAGAGCGTCACATTTTACTCAGGGTAAAATAGTGGTGTTGTAGATGTTGTTCACACTTCAGTGGGAATCTTACTGCGGTGCTGCAGCTCTGCTCCACCCTGCTCTCATCAAGAATTAGAGTTGCTATCAAATCTATGCGATTTGATTGGATTTAATACTAACGTAAAGCATCAGGAACGGAAAATAATATTCCCTGTTATAGAAAGTACCCGTTTGATATGTTAAGAAACATATTAAGAAGGAAGTGTTAAGAAATGCATTGATTATTCACTATGACTTTTATTTTTTAACACATGCAGCTGTGAATGATTACACTGTAAATAATGTTATGGATCTCGCTGATTCCAATTTCAACGGTTATATGGATACGCCATCATTTTTGTTGTTGTTGATCAAAATAGAGTTGATAAGAAATAAAGTAAACATGTTCAATCAGAAAGAATATATAAGGTTTTGTGACATGTTAAGGCCAAAATAAATTTTTTTTTAAAAAAAATTTAGTGGAATAAAAGTAGGCGATATGGTGGTGTAGTGGTTTGCACTGTCGCCTTGCACCTCCAGGGACCGGGTTTGATTCCCGGCCAGGTTCGATTGCCGTTTCTGTGTGCTCGGAGTTTCCATGTTCTCCCCGTGCTTGGTGGGTTTCCTCCGGGTCCTCCGGTTTCCTCCCACAGTCTAAAGGCCTGCAGATTAAACTAACCGCTGTTCCCAAATTGCCCAAATTACACCTCCTCCTCCTACTCTCCTAAACTTTTTAAATTAAAGAACGCACTGTTTACACATTTTTATTTATTTATTTATTATTTTTGTTTTTTTTTGGATTTTTCCCCGATTTTCTCCCTAATTTAGTCGTGTCCAATTCCTCCCCGTCACTAGGGGGCGCTCCCACATTAAGGCTACTACTACCACTCAGCCGGGAGGGCCGAAGACTATCACGTGTTTCCTCCGAACCACGTGACGCCAGCCGACCGCATCTTTTCGAACTGCTCGCTCGCGCACCGTTGGGGGCAGGAGTCACACACTCGGAGGACAGCGCTATCCGCTCCCTCCGTTGCGCGAGCTCACAGACGCCCCTGACTGGCTGTAGAGCCGTGATTAATGTGGGAGCACTAAGTACCTCTCATCCCTCCCCTCTGAGAGAGCTCGGCCAATCAGCTCTCTCTAGACCTCCGGCTGCGAGAGGTTACAGCACCACCCGGGATTCGAACTAGCGATCTCCGGATGATAGGGCGAGCACTTTAACCACTGCGCCACTCAGAGGACCCGACATTTTTATTTATTTATGGATAAATTTAAGATAGTGGAATGTCCATGAATCAAGTGAGTTCCTGCTCTCACTATAAACGTTCATTCCTTTTTTAAAATGTTTTTTTTCTTGTACTTAATAAGATGTGGGAAAAAAGGCAGAACAGCACCTGTGGAGAAACATTTTAAGTTACAGCTAAATGTCTGACTGGTATAAAGTGCTGAAACCTGGAGACTCCTTCCATACGTAGATGTTCCCCAAACCTCCCCTCACTGACAAATGCACACATTTTAAAATCTGGTTAAGTGTTGCATCCGACTTAAAGTAGACGTCAGTGCACCAGTTGTTCCTACCCTGTGACTACAGATGGGACAGTGGGATGTCTTTAGCACTATTTAAACTACAGACCTACTTTATTGATGAGATCTTTGGGATAGATTATCGTAAACATGTGAGACATGCATTTATATAAAAAATAAATAAATAAAAAAAAAACAGCTATTGACCAATCAGAATCAAGAATTCAAAAGTGCATTTATGGCATTTGGCAGACGCCCTTATCCAGAGTGACTTACATTAGAACAGTTGCTGAATCTGAGCAGTTGACGGTTAAGGGCCCAAGAGCGGCAACTTGGCGGTACTGGGGTTTGAACCTTGAGACCTTCTGGTCAGGCGTCCAGCACCTTAACCACTGAGCTACCCACTGGGAAAAAAACAAACAAAAACAAACAAAAACAAAACAATTTTGATGTAAGTTATCGTTCCTGACATGTTCATAAGGTCTTTATGTCAGACTTATGAAACCATATTCAAGGCTCCCACTGTGAGAGAGTTTTCATGGATGGAGTAAAATGAAGTAACCAGAATTCAGGACAGCGTTTAGGATCCCACCCAACATGTGGCAGTGATGGATAGCTAGGCCTTCGTTTATTGCTGTGTGGTCGTAAAAACCATTCCCGAGGTTCAGTTCGGCCAAAAGAACGCCCTCTTAGATGGAGTGAATGAGGACGGTAAAGAGATTGTATGTCACGTCAGAAGGCAGCGGTGTGTGGCGGTCCATGTGATTGTTCTTTATCCTGTCCCAGATGTGTAAGACTGGAAGTAGAAGTAGACTTCTCCTGAGGGCTCTGGAGACAAATATCCTGACACGGTGCAAACGAAATGGAGTCAGGGCCGGGTGGTGATTCAGTCTAATTACTAAAAGTGCCGTCAAGCTCGAGCTGCACAGGCCTGTCGTTATCTTGAACAGCAGAGGAGATTAATTTGGGGTTCTGGTACAGGAAGAGCCTTTGGGTTATAGAAAGGAATAAGCCTGTTAGTCATTCATTTGGGTTTATTATTATTATTATTATTAATCATTTATTCATTTATTTATTTATTTATTTTTTATTACACTTCAGTTTCTATGTCATAACTGAAAAGTTGCAAGTGCAAGTCTCAAGTGCAAAGTGCAAAAAAATCCAATAAGGATTCAACTTTAACTGGGGTTAAGTTAATCTATGCAACTATTAATTCACAAATTTAAAATCTTCCAGTATAGAGTTTCACGAAGAAATGAGCAGTGGTGGGACTGTAGGCATCGCCATTATTTTATTTCCCATGAGACGTTCTCTGCATAATATCTCTTATAATAGGAAATTCATCCAAACTGTCACTCAGTTCTGGGGATTCAGTGAAAAGCCCTGCACTGTCATGCCTCCCCAACCGACTGAATGATCAAATGCAGTCTTCCCACCTGTTCCAACCATCCCGCATGCACGCCAACATGTCAGAGAGGAAGGAACACTTCCCTAGTACTGCAAAGACAAAGAGGAGATGTACTGCCTTCATTATATTAACTAAAGAGTGCAGGAAAGCCGAGGTTTGAACTTCATTCAGCTTCAGATCATCATGCTGACGCCTGAAACTGTGCACTACTTTACATAATAGTCATTCTGCTGCACGGAGAGTAGAGCCGCACAAAACCTCTCCGTTTCGCTTAAATATATGCTGTCAAGCAATAATTTAACACCTGCGGTCAGAAACATTTCCTCATTCACTCCCTTCAAAATATAGTGAAGTTGCGGTCTTAAAGGTGCAGGATGTTTATTATCTCTTCATAGAATAATATGACAAGCAGCGCTGGGTTGTAGTGGTTAAACACTGTTGCCGTGCACCTCCAGGGTCTGGATTCGACTCCCACCTTGAGGTCTGTGTGCATGGAGCTTGCATGTTCTCCCCGTACTTGGAGGGGTTTATCCAAAGACATGCATATTAGGTTAATTTTGGCGTTTCCAAATTGCCAACAGCGTGTGAATGAGAGTGTGAGTGTGTGGCGCTGTGATATTGGCACCACATCCAAGGTGTAACCCGCCTTGTGCCCTAAGTCTCCTGAGATAGGTTCCGGGCCCTTTGTGACCGGATATACAGAATAAAACGGTATAGATGAGTGAGTGAGTGAGTGAGTGAGTGAGAATAGCATAATAAGGAATAAATGAACAGTTTGGCAGCAGAACATCACCGTCAGACTTCCACTCATTTTGGAAAATGGTTATGTTCTGACACACAACGTTTTCTATAAGAAAATGAAACCCACTGTATAACCTTATTTTAGAAGCTTTATGGTTCAACATTTTGAGCAAAGCACTACACATGGCTGCCGGACTTCAAGCTAAAATTTAAGCATCTTGAAGTCATGTGATCAGGAACAGAAGACACTTCCTGTGCAGCACAGCGTCTACCGTGAATGGTTTAAATGTGTTCAAAGTGTTTTGGAGAATGTTTAATTGAGATTAGGATGTTTACACTTTATCTGTTTAAGTTGTTGGTTAAACGGTTACCAAGAATCACCACACGTTCATGTAAATGCTAATGAACATGGTATTTGTTGCTATGCAAGTTTCAAAATCCCAACTACTGTATATTGCATGCATAATAATAAATTAAAAAAATCCCCACGTACATTATTATTTTGCTGTTGAAAAGCCTTCTGGTGAGATTTACCAAATATGTACTTTATTGTTTGGAGATCACAATTTCGAATCTCTGGCTGGGAGCCAAAAACGAAAATGTGGCCCCTGCTTTCTGGGTGGGACGTCATACACGTCCTAACCAGTCAATCATAACACTAGCCAATTGCTGTTAGCTAATGTTAGCGCCCATCCCAGGGAGCTGATGGCATATTGCAGGGGACACCTTGGATGGGGTCCCAACCCATCACACGGCACAAACACTTCCAATCAAACGCAAATTGGAAATGCAAGTCAACCTGCACTGCATGTCTGTGGACAGTAGGAGGAAACCTGAGTATGTGGAGGAACCCTACCTATCCAAATTCCACACACACACACAGACAGGCATGGAGCTTTACCCCCATCCTGGTGGAATAAAGCGACAGTGTTAATAACTAAGCCAACGTGGCGCCGAAACACATACTTGTGTCGAGTTGCATCCCTAGAATTACCTGAAAGCATCTGCTGCACTCTATAATAAAACACAGTTTTGTGAACCATTTTTATTTTAGCCCCTGGCTCTCATCCACTTAAATGTGTTTGGAGTAAACTTAAACTGAAAAGCCTGTCTAGACATCTCTATTGCTTTAAGCACAACATTAGTCTAGGTAAAAGGAGCAAAAAAAAAACACAAACAAACAAAAAAGCAAGAGGAAGAAGAAAATGTTCTGGCTCTTTGTGATAACGCAATATCTGAGACTTTGTGATTTTATTCCCTGCTTGGTCTCCTTAGTTTCTAAGCTTCTTGTTTTTTCACGGCTTGTTGATTCGAGGTTCAGAGCGCTGAAGAGGCATCGCAGAAACAGACACGTGTCACTCTGAGAGTACGCAATCCGCCTATATCGATTGAGACGGTGTCTGTATCGCCATCTCTCCCATGAAATCACTTCTTCCTGCACTGTACAAGACAAATGGAGTCGCATCAGCTACACATCACGCTAATCATGAAAGTCATTCAAGCCTGACAGGAGAATAAGCGTCATCCATCACGTCTAAGACTACGTACATTACCAGGTCAGGACAATACAGGACATTTTAAATGCATCAGGTTTGTCCTTGTGAAATACAATGCGTATGCATGCACAAGGAGTAATAGTGATGCAGTATACTGTATATCCAAAAGTTTATGCACCCCTGATATTACTGCCATATGTCCTTATTGAATATAAACTTCCAGATTTATTCTCCATTTGCTGCTATAATTCACTCTACTGGTTTTGTGTACATTCAGCTATAAGAGTATTAGTAAGTCCAGGCGCTGATGTTGGGAGTCGAAGGGGTTCCAGTTCCAGTTCATGTCCAAGGTGATGGTTCATTGGGGTTGAATTCATTCAGGGTTTTGTGCAGGACACTAAAGATCTTCCAAGCGAACTTTAACACACCATGTCTTCATGGAGCTCGCTTTGTGTTTCTCTCACAGGAGCATCGTCATGCTAGAACAGGATTTGAGAAGAAAGAAAAAAAAAATTTTAACGACAGAAGATCCATGTGTGGGTATGATGGCCAGGGGTGCACACACTTTTGATCATATAGTGTTTTCTTAAAATGTATAATCTTTAATATATTTAGGGGAATGACATATAGTAACACACTGTACAGTATGCTTTTTGTTTGACTTTCTTTTTGTTTATGACTTGAAAAGATGTATAGTAACAGCTGGTGATATGATATACAGTAATATCGATAGTGTGATAGAGAAATTTTCCAGTGTATTTTCCTTGGATCTTGGTGGTATGAAGGCATCGTTATTAACTTTTTTCTTCTTGTAAAAATCAATTTTTATTTTTTATTTCATCAAATGCAGAGAATTTATTCTTAACTGTTTTTTACTATTTACAATTTTTAAAAATCTTATTAGATTGATATACTTTTTTATTAATACTTTTTTAAATTATTATATTATTTGAATATTATAAATATTTTTTGCTTACAAAATTCTATAGAAATGTCAAAAATTGGTGTTGAAAGTTTCAATCTTTATACTTCCTGACTTATGAACGAGCTTGATTCCGTGAGCACGTTCGTAAGTCGGATTTGTTCTTAAGTCTGACAAAGTGAGTCTTATACGTCTTTGACATGAATATACAACGTAAAGCATTCCAATCCACTTAACTAAATCTCTGTCCCCTTTCCCCACACTGCCATCATGTGGCCATGTGTGTCTGAGAAAATGAATATCACATGTCAACTATAATAGTGTTTACTCTTTGCCTTTAAATCGCAAAGGGAATCCAAGACACCATTTTCTCTCAGAGCTGTTTTTCAGCAAACTGTTTTATCCAACTTCAACGTTTTTTTTTTTTTTTTTCTGAAATTAGGATTATTAAAATTTTCTTTTTTTACTTTAAAGTTTACTTTTCAAACACTGAAACAGATGCACTTGGAAAAAAGAAGAAGATAAAAACAGAAGTAAAGTGTTGTTTAAAGCCGTGAATAAAAAGGAGTCGTTTTAGACGTCTCGGTTCTTTCTTCCAAAACCGAAGCTCGGGCAGAGTAAAGAGTAAAGGCCTATGAGACCTGTCAGATCTGGAAAGAAAAATAAAAAACTTTGCAGAATTGTGTGAGTTCGTTTGGTAACACTGTCAATCATCGCTTCTCCTCTTTAATAAAAGATCATGGAGTGTGTCCATGAAGATGAATGCTGAGAACACAAGATGAGGCACTTCAAAAGAGACAGACAGACTCTCTTTGCAAAACTCGTCCTTACAATGTTCTTTGAAACTAAAATTCCCCGAAATTGGTTTGGACGGCTTTAGCGAGTACAACTGCTTTTGTTTATACATTAAGAAGTACTTTGGCATTATTAAGAAATTTAGAGTTTAGAGCATTTAGAGTACATTTAGAGCGGCTCTTTAGGGGCTCCAGAGTATATCATTATTATTTAAAATTTCAACCTAAAATACTCCCTGACATTTTACGTAGGTTTGCATTTAGTGAAATATCTGTTATTTGCAGTATCATCTTTACTTTTTTTTCTCACAGGTTTACCGTTGGGATTTTTTTGTTCATAAATAAAACAGAGTTTTCTACTTTGTACAAACGGTTGGATTTAAGGTAAAACTTTAAGGTCTTTGGTTGCTAGAATGTTCTGGAAAACATTTTGGATTCTGTTCTGGGAAAGTTCCCTGTTAGTCTTATCCTGTCCATTGTTTTAGAAAAAAATGTCCCTTCCAGTGTGTCCACATGGTCATGACATCAAAAGTGGGATGTACCCAGAGACTGGATAAAAGAACTAGACAAACCTTCTGTGATGTCATACAGTACATACTGTAGGTCTTCTGAAGAGCCGTTTTGAAGCTCAACTGAGCGTCACCACCATGGCAGTAGTTGACTCCGCCTAATCCCTGGTCACCTACTTACCTCAGTTACCGCAAGCTAGCTAGATTAGCTTTAGCTTTGCTAAAATGCTAAGGTGGCTAACAATAAGTTGTATGCTAATGTTACCTTCCATTTGATCGAACTCAGTCATCCGTACCCTACACATCATCCCGTGTCAGCTCCTACATTTCTTGTGGTAAGTTTAACTACATTGAAGTCATGCACAGCAGAGAGCTAGCAGTTTGACATCTGCAATGCAGCTGTCAGTCAAATCAGCCCTGCTCCTAATTACTGTATGTACTGTATAAGTAGATACATAATTATAATTAAGTATAATTAAAACATTTTTGCTCAGTACAGTTGTCATGAATGGAAAATCTATCAATGGCTTTTATACAGTACAGTATATACAGTATGGTACTGGTGCTGGAACCAGCCTGTAAACATTTATGTATTTATGTTGTGAAGTTGGACATTTTAATGAGGGGCTCTATGGGGATTGACTCACTTTTTAAACCAGCCCCAGTGGACATTCAAAGAACTGCACATTTCGGCACTTATGCAATGGCCTCATTTTTCAGATTAGTCCTTGGGATGTACCAAATACATAGACCTGTGTTTGACACAAAGACATAGCACCATGGGTCCTGCATTATCTGCATTTACTTTATTTCCAAATACATTATTTGCATTTACAAACTATTACAAATTCAGAATTGTTCATTAGTTAGTTCTGTATAAAACGTAAAGTTGTGACTTTAAATTACGTGATCAATAATAAAACCTCTTCTAGATTGTATATACAGTACATTACCAACAGCTTTGACTTGACTTTGATCACGTGACCAATTACGTAAAGCCACCTGATAATGTTTGCATAAAAAAACGATTATTTAAAATATCTTTTTGTTTTCTTAATACGTAACACCTTAATTGTTTTTTTTTTACTGTATTTTACTTACAAGCATGTTTAAAAATGTTAATGATTTGTCATGCCATTTAAATATCTAATTCATAAATATTTAATGAGGACTAAACATACAGTAGTGTGAGCGAGTGTGTGAGTGTTAACGATGTGTCAGCTCTCCATGGACTCATCCTTGCTCCTGCAACTGGCATCTCAGTGCTCAATTCTCTTCTTACTCACGCTCTAAAAACACACACATACACCTAGCCTACAGTAATAAATTAGAAGTCAGCCTCCAGACACACACCCGGTGGACGCACTCGGCGTATGCACTGGACAGCTCCTGACTTGTATAATAATAATCAGTGAGATCTCATGTGTTATTTGCTGCGTCCAATTTTCAAATGGGTGAATTTTTAGAAGATGTGAACAGGGGGCCTCCGAGTGGCGCAGTGGTTAAAGCGCTCGCCCTATCATCCGGAGATCGCTAGTTCGAATCCCGGGTGGTGCTGTAACCTCGAATCCCGGGTGGTGGTGTGACCTCTCGCAGCCGGAGGTCTAGAGAGAGCTGATTGGCCGAGCTCTCTCAGAGGGGAGGGATGAGAGGTACTTAGTGCTCCCACATTAATCACGGCTCTACAGCCAATCAGGGGCGTCTGTGAGCTCGCGCAACGGAGGGAGCGGATAGCGCTGTCCTCCGAGTGTGTTACGCCGCCCCCAACGGTGCGCGAGCGAGCAGTTCGAAAAGATGCGGTCGGCTGGCGTCACGTGGTTCGGAGGAAACACGTGATAGTCTTCGGCCCTCCCGACTGAGTGGTAGTAGCAGCCTTAATGCGGGAGCCCCCTAGTGACGGGGAGGAATTGGACACGACTAAATTAGGGAGAAAATCGGGGAAAAAATCCAAAAAAAAAAAGAAGATGTGAACAGACCCTCCGTCATCATCAGCATTGTTATACTGTAAGCTCAGTCAGTCTGGACGGTCTGGACAGTGGTTTGCTTCTTTCATTTCACCTGTTTATCCCGGATCAGTTTGGTAATCAGCCCCAGGGTGAATGTATTTCACGCTCTCTTGATTCTCTCTGATTTTTTTTTTACTTTTTTGATGAAAGCCTGGTGGTCTTTAAAGGCACTGGACGTGAAGAGTATTGACGGTTTCTCTAGGAGTCTAAAGGGAGATGCTCAGTGAGGAGGTTTGAATGAAGGTGTTAAAAATTGAGAATCTCATCTCTTTTATTTTCATCATAACGCAATACTCATAACGCTGTTATATGTTTACTTTATCATACGTAGTTCATCCAATCAGATCTGGTGTTCAGTTGTTAGTCACACTTGATTCACTCATCATCTATAGCGCTTTCTCCTGTATACAGTGTTGGAAGGGGCATGGAGCCTATCACAGGAGACTTTGGGCATGAGGAGGGGTAGAACCACATCGTGTACAGTTGACCCAAGGCGGGAATCGAACACGGACCCGGGAAGCCTGTTCAGTGGTTAGTGTCATATAAAGGTTTTTTTTTATTTTTTATTTCAACTTGCCAATGTAATTGGAAAGTTTCTTGGTCCTCGAGGTTTTGCCTTCACTTTTTGCTTCTTTTGCTTTTTTACTTTTTGCAGACAGTGGAAACTGGAAGCAGGATATCTTTTTATACCCTGGCTCTGCTTTGTAGGAAAATATTAGCTTTATTTTTACACTCTCGTGCTTAGAGGAGCCTTATTTGCTGGTGCTTTATTTCAATAATAAAAAAAAAAAGTCAAATCCTGCAATTGCCAAAAAAAAGAAAGAAAGAAAAAAAAAAGCAAGCAACCAAAAAAAATTCCAAAAATATCTCTACTAAAAAGTCACAAAAGTTTCCGTACAGTTCAGTAAGTGATTTCAAATCAACATGTCTGTGAACAGCAACATCAGAAAACATATTTTTCTAGAGATTTTACTTTAGATCAAATGAACACAGATACTTACACTCTATAAATAACTCTATATATGTTGCATAGTATATAACAGACGACTGTATAGTCCTCAATACTGATGATACAGTTCAGCATCTTAGGGAGGAAATGTACTCAAAATTAGCTGGCTAGCATGTTGTAAAGATAAACATGGAGACATTCGTGTTTTTTTTTTTTCTTCTCATTTCGTGGCTAAAACAAACAAACAAAGTCTGATTTAATATACAGATAAAAATAATAAATGAAGAAACTTTCTTTATATCTTTATATCACAGCACTGCTCACAATAATGCTGCCTCAGATTTATATAATGTTTAAATGGATATGCTTTCTAATGCATTATACAGTACATTTTAATATAGTCATGTTAATTCATAAAGCAATACTATAGGAAGGTAGGTAACTGTTGAAGATTGATAATAATAATAATAATAATAATAATAATAATAATAATAATATATTTTAACTTACAAAACTTGTTTCAGCATAAAAAACTATGCTACAAAACTTTTTTTTTTTTTTTTTTTTTTTTTTACGAAAGTGTGCCTTACAAAATTATCTCTTCCTCACTCACTCATCATCCATGGATAAAACGGTTCATCCTGTTTTCAGGGTTGCGTGGGCCTGGAGCCTATTCCAGGAGACTTAGGGCAAGAGGCGGGGTACACAGCATACAGCAGATGAGTGGTAGTTATGGCTCAGTCAGGTTAAGTACCACACATAAGATATAGTGACACAACACACGATCTACAAAAAGTTTGGCAGAACGGCAGAAAGGGTCAATATTGACCGATGGAAGACGGGTAGGGGGTTCTGGGACCCATACACAGATAAAGAAAGCTACCTAACATTGGGATTTACTCTCGTCACTCAAAGATTCAAAATAAAGTTCATAAATAATCATCTGAATGCTCTCCAGTCAAAATTCTGCCACTGTTTTTTTTTCTTTTTCTAAAAAATATAATTGTCTTCTAAGGAAAATATTAGCCTTATTTTTAGATTCTCAGTCACATGCTTAGAGGAGCCTTATGTGCTGGTGCTTCATTTCAAAAAATAACCAAAAAAATTCCAAAAATATTTAAAAAGAAAATTTTTGAATCTCTACTAAAAAGTCACAAAGGTGTCTCACTAAAGGTTCTAAGTGTCTTTTAAGGAAGATTGTTAAGAAAGAAAGTACTTCATAATTTACTTTTGTAATTTACACTGTATAATACAGTGAAACTAATATTATTTGCTTACTTACAGTGGAGTCACAAGTTATTGCTGTTGATGACATCACTCATGACGCTCAGTGATCCTGTTTTGAAATGGGGATTTTATTTGGGAACACGAATCTGCCTAATCTGCAGGTCCTTGGACTTTGGGAGGAAACCGGAGTACCCGGAGGAAGCCCACCAGAGAACACGCAAACACCAGAGAACATGCACGCAGATGGCAGGGCGGGAATTGAACCCTTGACCCTGGAGGTGCGAGGCTAATCAAAGGTGACAGTGCTAACCACTAAGAGTGTCGTACTCTCTGGGACAAAAAATTCTAAATATAACCTGGAGTGTCTTAAATACGCTAATGCGGAGCTTTGCTTTCTTAAAAAGGTGCTGGTCAAATTTCCATGAAAGGTTTCAGAGGAGTTGCAGATAATATATATATATATATATATTTTTTTTTTTTAATCTATTATTAGAAAATCTATTAGGTAATGAAATAACTGGTGCACGTCTATGCTTCCCAATTAAGGTTTTTTGGTGAAGATTTTGATCAAATTCTCTTTACTTCACTTAAACGAAAGTCTACGAATGATGACGCTGCCATGAAATGATGGATGGTCATCCATGTGTTTTCTATGGTTTACAGACAGGAGACACACAAAAAAAAAAAAAATAACAAGTCATTTCTCTTCTCTCTAATGAGTTAATGAATTGAAATGATGAATTAATGATGAACAAAATAATTTGTTGCATTCTACAAGGACAATAAAAACTGCGACAAGAGCTGCAGACATTTGGTGTGCATGATGCATAAACTATTTAAGTGCGTTGGTACAAGATAATCACGAGAAGAGAAAGATAAAACTTTTTTCCATCACTGCATTGCTCGTTTTATCATCAATAAAAAATTGAAGGGAAAAGTAGTTTGAGGAAGTAACTTCTTCAAACATACCAGTTTTTAGATAATTTGGTAGCAACAAAACATGCATTGATTTATTATTATTATTATTATTATTATTATTATTATTATTATTATTATTATTATTACATTCTTAGAGAAGATGATATCGATCTCAAATTTTTCGAACTGTAGTGAATTGCTTTGTAAATTCTGATCTGGAAAACTGATTCATTTTTTTATTTATTCATTCATTCATTCATTCATTTATTCATCAGGGGAACAGTAAACCATTTCTCTTCTCTAATGCCTTATTAGACCCTGAATGGGGGAAAGATGCATAAACAGCACATAGGAGCCCATACAAATTCATCACCATAGGATTTAAAATTCATCAAATGTGGATATCACGCAGTGCAACAACTTTTAAACGTTAGTCCTCCAGCTGCCCGGAAATATCACGAATGAGACAAGGCAATGAAAAGCCGAATCCTTGCGCGTCTGCACGGATCCACAACAATGCATTATTCATGAACGGCCGCCTAAGCTTCACTATGTTGGCTTTGAGAGAAGCTTTTACATGCCTCGCTGCATGTATTTCTTCGGGGTGAATTTGTGTTCACTGCTTTGCTATCGTCTTTTCTGCATTCGATACGCGCAAAAAAAAAAAAAAAAAAAAAAAATCTAATTCCTGCGCTGTAGAATTCTTATATCTGATTGGTCAAAATGTGATGATTTATTTACTATAATGTACCAGCGTTGACAAAAAGTGAAGCCCAACTCACACAATACGATATGAATACCCTCTTGTATAAAAGCCTGTCCACAAAGACTTGGCAAAAAGTTTTAAAACACTTTATGAAAAATTATCCAACAGCAACTGCATCATTCAATATTATTATACTGTAGCAAGTGTCATTGCTTTTAAAGTGTCCATATGACAGTAAATTGGATTTTCAGTAACCTCTGGCCTCATTGCCGGGAAAATATCAGCAGTTTAAACCAGTTTAAAGTCTAAATACAAGTGAAATGAACATGCGCATAACGTATTACAAATTACAAGCCTCCGCTTCATGTTGAAATGTTGAGCGGGAGGGGAAAAAAAAAAGAAGAAAAAGAAAAAAAACAGGAAAGAAAAATGCCACACAAGGAATTGTTAGACATCACGACTTGTATGCTGACAGCATCTTTAATATGCTAAGCGAGAATGTCTGCATTTTAATTCCAGGCCTTGGAAGCCGTCTCCTTTTCAGCTCCAGATACTCTTAAGCTGAGTGAGACATTTTGCATTTCAGGTCTCGGCTTAGAGAATGTTCTAATGTTCTCTTTGGCGCAGAAAGCAGTTTTAAATTGATTCCATCTCAGAGTAAACATTGCAATCTGAAAGCACTTTGGCTTTAGACAACTGTGCACGAATATACATGAAAGAAACCAATTTAACAAAACCTCAGGCAACTGGTGGACAGAAAACACAACACGGCCGTGTAGAGGGAGACTCACAGACCGTACCTGCTTTCCAAAAACCTATTCAGTCAGGCTAATATAAATGGATATATATATATATATATATATATATATATATATATATATATATATATATATATATATATATATATATATAAACCCTTATTGTATTATGGCAAACTGAAGAAATATATTTTGTCCAAATTTGGATAACGTTAATGTTAGTGGTGGCACGGTGCTGGCTTAGTGGTTCCCCATATCACTTTGCACCAGCAGGGTCTGGGTTCCATTCCCACCTCAGGTTTGTGTGCATGGAGTTTACATAATTTCTCTCCATGCTCGGTTGGTTTCCTCCTACAGTCCGAAGGCAGGCGGATTAGGCTAACTGGTGTTGCCAAAATCGCCCGTAGTGTGTGAATGAGCATGTGAGGGTGTGGCACTGCGATGGTTTGGCACCCTGTCCAGGGTGCTTTAAGTCTCCTAGTAAGTAAGTAAGTAAGTAAGTAAAACAAAAAATTGAGTTTCGCGTCACACTATTTCTTTCATTATAAAGCCTGTTAAAGATCATGAGAAACATTAAAAGCAATACAAAACATCAGTTTAAAGCATCATCAGCATCATCCTCTACCGGTTTTAGTTTCACATCCATACATGACTGCAGCTCCTTGTCACAGTACAGGTAGCGTACGCACAGATTAACCAACAGCTTCCCACACACACACACTGCGAGTACATTATTACTTATTTCCCTTGTATACGAATAATCTCTTGGGCATATTTTAAGATTTGTAATGTTATTTCTTTGCTACAGGACAGTACTCACAGACACTACAGTATCTGACATACACTGATGAGCCATATTACAAATTCTATGGGATTAGGATTAAGCAATTAGAGCTTTTCAGCAATTAGAGCTCTTTTATTGGATCAGAGTACAGTGCATGGACCAGCCTTCATTCCCCACATGCACCAGTGAGCCTTGGCTGCCCATGACACTTTTGCTGGTCCACCAGTTTTAATTCCTTGCAACACATTTGGTTGGTTCTCAACACCAGGAACATCCCACAAAAGCTGCAGTTTTGGAGTTGCTCTGACCCAGTCCTCTAGCCATCTAGTCACTATTCAGCCCTTGAGTGAAAGTCACTCAAATCCCTAGGTTTGCCCATTCGTCCTGTTTCCAACACATCAACTTCAGGAACAAACTGTTTATTTGCTGTTTAATATACCCACCCACTTCCAGGTGCCATTGACACAAGATATAGTATCTGTAGCTACTGGTCCTGTTGAAGGACCAAACAGAGCAAAGACCATGATCCCATCTACACAAACACACACACACACACACACACAAAAAAAAATACTATTTGCTAATTCTCATCCGTATGAATGTGATAACTTGTATTTATGTTTGCTAATAATTTGTACGCTGTTTACTACTCGATGTATGTTTTCTCCATTTGTACTGTACATTCAGAATGCAACTTTCAAACAAATCCACACAATTATTCACTCACTCACTGTCTATACCGCTTTAATCTGTATACAGGGTCATGGGGTGCCTATTCATGGGAGTTTATTCCAGGAGACTTAGGGCACGAGGCACCCTTACACCCTCCAGTTTCCTCCTATAGTCAAAAGGCAAAGTGCTGATTGGGCTAAATTGCGTTTCCAAAATTGCTCGTATTGTTTGATTCTCTGAACAAGTGTGTGTGTGTGTGCTTGTGCCTTGTGATAGACTCACACCGCATCCAGGGTGTGCCTTGCCTAGTGCCGTGAGTCCCCCAGAACTGGCTCCAAGCTTCCTGTAACCCTGTGTAGAATAAGCAACACAGACAATAAGTAAGAATGAGTCCTATGCTAGGGTTGCTATCATACACAGATGGTTTTGTCAATTATGAGCCACTGATGGTTCCTGAGTTGGTGCCACTCTGGAGCCCTTGAAGACCCTGACTCACATTTTAGAGCAATCTGTAAACCAAAGTCAAATCATTCTTCAGACTAAAGACGTCTTCACACTGAAGTGGAGTGAGAGTGGAACTCGTTCCTAACACTTTCTAGTGCTTTTTACTCTCCAGCATTTAAACTACGACACGCCCTCGAAGGATTAATGAGTGAAAATGGCTATTGATCGCAACTCCGGGAAAAATAATAAATCCGACTTTAACCTGAGATCAGGTCACAGCTATTGGCATTGTCATTAGCACGGGACAGATACTGATGGAAGCTCGCGTGTGGGATTCAGTGGAAGTCCCGCAATCTCCCGACAGATGCCTCAAACACCATGAGCAAATTGCTCCTCAAATGGGTTTGTACAGTCGAGGAGCAGCTGCTAAAGAAGCTGAAGATTCCACAGCACCTGCCACTGCAGCTCTGAGGAAATGTCAGGTTTATGAGGCGAGAAATGAGGCGCAGGCTGGGTTTGAAGCGAAGCAGATATCAGCACTCCATCTTCATGTGAAGTGAAGTCCCTTTGCTGTCTCGGAGCGGTGAAACCAGCGATGAAGATAATATAATACGCAGTGTAAAGTGAAAAGTGCTGGAAGGACAGGCAGTATTTCATCGGGCTTTCATCAGGGATATAAAACATTACAGTGGAGATTTCAGTTTCAGTCTTAGCGCTGCTTCCACGAAGATCCAAAGTCCAGGATTTAATCCCGAGCTTGAGGCTCTGAAAATAATCTTGCATGGTACTGAAGTCCTCCAGGAGCTCAGATTTGCTCCAAATTGTCTGAATATGAGTGTGTGCGCGCCATGATAGGCTTGGCGTCTCATCTACCTGTAGCATGTAGCCCACCACCATGTTATACAGTAGTTTTTGTATTTATTCTTTAGACATAGAAAGACAGGGATACAATACAATCACTTTGATTCCAGTCTTTGGGGAAAGAAAACAAAAACTGAGCTACACTTTATGAACAGCTAGCTTAATCAATTGAAGAACAAATGTGTCATAAGGTGGCAAGGGAAACAAATGGAAGGCTTTTCTGGAAAAGTGGAAAAAAAAAAGTTTCAACTTTATATATTAAACCATAACCAAAAGAATACCAGTTGTGCATTTTTTATTGTGTACAGTATTTAAATAGAAAATCCTTACCAAAGTCGCCTTGCACCTCCAGGGTCCGGGTTCGATTCCCGCCTTGGGTCTTTGTGGCGTTTGCATGTTCTCCCAGTGCTTGGTGGGTTTCCTCTGGGTACTCCAGGTTCCTCCCACAGTCCAAAGGTTAGGCTAATTGCCTTTCCCAAATTGTCCGTAGTTGTAAATGTGAATGCCTAGTGATGGATTGGCACCTTGTCTAGGGTGTACCCTGCCTCATGCCCTAAGTCTCTTGGGATAGTCTTCAGGCTCCCCGTGACCCAGTATACAGGATTACGTTTAAAGACAGCGAGTGAGTGTTTTAAGTGGTTCTTGTGCTAATTCGTTTGCTGGTTATTCATGGATGATGTTAGTCAAGGGCCTAACAAGGGTGCTGGGGTTTGATCCGCTAACCTGATCTGTAGTACATCATCATAACCACTGAGCTACCTCTGCCTGTGTTAAAAGGAATCTACTGTAATATACAGTACACAATTCAACATCAGTCATTTGTTAGATGAGTCTCCTTTCAATTCAGTTTTATTTGTGCGGCGCTTTTAACCATTGACATTGTCGCAAAGCAGCTTTACGCAATCAAAAGAATTATTGACGTTTGGATGAAATGTGAAATGTGTATGAATCAAAATGATAAGACTGTCGCTGATGAGGAATGACGGTGACAGTGGCAAGGAAAAACTCCCTGAGATGGTAATAGGAAGAAACCTTGAGTCCATTGTGTATGTTCAATAAAAAAGATTGCAAAAGGTTTGCAATTGCAATTTATTTGTATGGTGCTTTTTACAATGATCATTGTATATATATATATATATATATATATATATATATATATATATATATATATATACAAGGAAAACATGCAAACACCATGCATGCAGGCGGGAAAAAAAAAAACGCTAAAAAAGCCGTGACTCCTCATCCTCCTTTTCCAAGCTTCAATTTTCAATTTGTATAGCGCTTTTAATAATAGATATTGTCCCAGAGCTGCAAATCTATCTCTCTTTGTTTGTTTGTTTTTTTCTTTTTTTTTGTGCACATTTTGTCCTCTCGTGCAAGCTGGTCTCGTGCTTTTGTCCTCTTGTTTATGCCGTTCTGATTTTCATGTGTGTTCTTTGCTACAATTGTTAGGACAAAGCACAGAAAATATTTAGCTTGTGTCCCTATTTTAAATAAGTCCTAATTTTCAAATACAAAACAAAAGGCTGAATATGACGCAATTCCTAAAGCGTGTTTTAACACTAAAATTAACATTAAAATGGCTAGGGTTTGTCCATGAGACTCTTGAATGAAATTTTTCGGTGCACAAAAACACTGCCAAAGTGCAAAATTCTCGACATGCACACCGCATTGTGTGAATGTTTTTTTTTTTTTTTTTTTCCAGATAGGATCGTACAACACCATTTTTCATAAAACATAACGCTTCTTAATCTCCTAATCCATGCTTAGTATTTTGTAAATATGCATACACAATTATATTTTAATCAGACAAAAAAGAAACCATTTTTTAAT